>RSEF01000025.1:1262000-1272561 GCA_003993805.1 Himantopus leucocephalus | reverse complement strand
GGATCACTGTGCTGGGAGCCGTGGGGTCCGGCAACCAGTGCCATCCCTCCCAGCAGAGATATGGGATGGATGAGCGAGGGGAGAGGAGTGCGGAGTCGAGGGAGCTGGAGACACGGAGAGGCTTCTCCAGGNGGGTCAGCGGGGCCAGGGGAAGAGGGGAGCAAAATCTGTTAGAAAAGGGGGATGTTTGGGTCGGGGAGCACCCCGGGTTTGGCGAGGCAGCGGTGAGCTGATGTCCACGGACCCAAGGCTGCTGCCAGGAGGGAGACAGGGACAGAGTCCCACTGACCCCGAGGGAGTGACTTGCATTTCTACGCGCCGAGCCAAGAGCATCCCCGTCCCCGGCGAGCAGGCAGGGTTCCCGAGTGGGGACATCTCTCTGGAGGTTTTGTCCCCTCTCTCACCAGGACGGCAGGCGGGAGCCGCGACCTGCGCATCGCCAGTGAGTTTGGGAGTGGGCTGGAGCCTCCCGCACCGTGTTTGCACAGTAAACAGCTGGTTAATGTGCAGCAGAGCCGGGGGGAGAGGCAGCAGGACTGTCCTCCCCGCTAATCCCTGCCCTGGGACGCTTCCTCCGGGAGTTCATTCCCCGCGTGTGGGACCGACAGCCTCGGAGAGGCACAGAGCAGCACGGCCTGGGACAGCAGCTGGTTCCAAGAGGGATGCCGGCCCCATGGCTCCCCTCCATCGTTGTCCACAGGGCTGCAGGCAAGGAGCTGGCAGCAGCCGTCATGCCAGCAGCTTGTGCCTGACACGGACACCTCTGTTTTGTGGCTCCTCGCCGGGGAAGAGGCTCGCTCGGGGGCTGCTGCCCAGCTCTGGGGTTCCCCGCTCCCACTGTGGGGGTGTAGCAGCTCCTCATTTTGCTTCTTGTTTCCTGGAGTTTTTTTTCTGGCTGCTTACAAGCTGCTGCCTGATTTCAGCCTCGTCTGGCTCTGCCGGCTCCCGCAGGGACCCTGGCTCGGAGAACAGAGCAGGATCCCAAGACCTTAAGCCCCAGTGCAACTCCTCGCACTAATCCTGCAGTGCCAGCGCAGCCAGCTGTTGACTAAATCTCCCGTTTTTTTGGTCGTTGTTGTTTTTTGTTTTGGTTTTTTTTTTTTCTTCCCTTGGATCTGGATTTTGCTGGTCTTAAGCTTGGGAATTTGCTGTCGCAGGTTTCCCGGCTGCAACCCATTTCTGAGCTGCTTTTTGTGCTTCATCTCCTCTTTCCCCGTGGTTTATCCGGGTCTGACGAGCACTGATGCTGGCCAGTGCGCAGGGGTGCTCAGGGACCACCCAGGGTCCAGAGGGAATGTGGATTCATATGTGCTTGGCCTTGGCTCCGTGGATTTGGATCGGGGAAACCCTCCTTCCCTGGTGGGATGCCGGAGCAGGGGGACCGGGACATCCCCTTGTGCCGGAGGGGATGATGGGGGTCGTGCTCTTTCCTGGGATGCGGGCAGCAGAGCGCCTTCCTGCTGCTGTCGGGATGAGGAAGTCTTGCGCCGCTCATGGCGGGTCAAACCCCTGCCCGGGTCGGCTGCGGGTGGGCTCCTGCCTGTGGAGCTGGGGCCGGAGAGGGCTTCTGGGGCCGGGTCGGTGCTGGTCCTGCGCCAGGACCCCGTCTCTCCTCTGCCGTGGAGTTTTCCTCTACTGACGAGCATGGGGGGCCGGTTATCTCCTGCCTGCGGTTTGCCGTGACTCCTTCCCTCGGCCTTGAGCAGCGCCGGGAGCCGATGGGCTGCCGTGCTGAGCAGGCAGCCCTTCCTGCTCGCCCTGCCGGAGCCCTGGCCCCAGGCTGGAATCTCCCCCGGTTTTTGTGCTGTGGCACTGGCGTTGCCGGCAGTGCCAGGACTGTGTTAGTGTGGATGAGGTGCTTGCTGGAAAACCCAGCGCCTCCGGATCAAAGGCGATGTGCTGACCCACTGACCGCCGGTGCCAGGGGAGCCCAGAGCCCTCTCGGGTGGGCACGGGAGCTATGGCGCTGGGCTCAGCCTCTGCTCCGGGGATGTGGGTGCCGCAGCTTGCGGGAGAGATGTGGCTTTCCCCTCTCTGGGCTGCTAAACCCAGCGGGGGCTCAGCATCCTTCCTGCACCGGAGCACCCACGGAGGGAGGAAAGTCCCTAGCGGGGCCTCCTCCGCACTCAGTGGCTTTGAAGCAGAGCGGTACCGGGCACCGCGAGCCCTCCTGGCCCATTCCTGCATGGTTCCTGTGGCCGACTGGGTTGGACATGCCTCGCTCGGGGGCCACCTCCTCCCGTGGGACACTCTGGGGGCTTGGTACTATGTGTAGGGCAAGCTTGGGGCTCGGCTGCAGGATGGAGAGCGTGGGGATGACCCGCCGGAATGGGGATGAGGATGTCTCGGGTGTAACGAGGCAGTTCAGAGGAGTCCCAGCACCCCAGAGTGCCTGCTGGACCCCCGTTAACCTGCCTTCCCCCCCCGGCCCAGCTGCAGGCACAGAAGCTGAGGCTGGCGCACAGCCGGGGACCCTACTACAGCGGCTCCCTGCCCAACGTCAACCAGATCGGCAGCGGTGTCTCTGATTTCCAGGTGAGCAGCGCCTGCTCTGCTGGCTGGGGGCTGCCCGGGGGGGGTGTTCTGGGGCGGCTGCCCCCTGTGGCACAGCGGCTGCCACCCTCGGTGCCTTGGGGAGGGGTCTCAGGAGCTGCATCGGGACTTGGGGTGGGTGTCGGGGAGGAGGATGAAGAACCGTGGCGCAGTCTGCTGTTGGGGACAGGTGGGGACGAGGGGGTGCTCTCCTCTAATCCCCTTGCCTGGTCCCAGCTCCATCCCTGCGGCAGCGCTGCCAGTGTTGGGGCAGTTGAGGGGGGCTGATCCTGAGACCCCTTCCCTCGCAGGCGGGCGGTGGGCTCACTCCGCTGTCTCCTCCCCGCAGGGCCCTTTGCATTCGCCGCTGGACTCCACGCGCAGCACCCGGCACCACGGCCTGGTGGAGCGAGTGCAGCGGGACCCACGCCGGATGATGTCGCCCCTTCGCCGATACGTCCGACAAATATCCTTTATCCCGGTCCCTCCTGCCCCGTCGGCAGGGACGGGCAGCCTTTCCTCCTGCTGTGGGGGCTCCTGCCCCGATCCCAGTGCCCCCAGTGCTCCTCTCTTTGGGATTAACGAGCATTAGCAACGCGTGCTGCCCTGGCTTGGCTGTGGGGTGGCATTAGGTGCCTGCACGCCGGCTGCACAGCCCCTCGCTCTCTGTTTGGCCCTTAACGTGCCTCTCACATCGACAGCTCTCCCTACGGACCGACCTACTTGTCGCCTCCGCCCGAGCCAAGCTGGAGGAGGTAAAAACCCCGTGTTTCCTTGGCTCCTGGCACTTGTTTTCCAGGTGCCAGTTTCCAGCCTGCTGCCTCCCCGTGTCTGCGGGATCGCTGGAGCCCGGGGCTTGCTCTGTGTTAAAGAGCACCCGGAGATTTGGAAACGGGCAGGCTGGCAGGAGCCCAGCGCGGGAGAGTCCCTTGGAACGGGCAGCCCTTCCCCGGAGGATTTACACAGCTTCCCTTGCCAGGCTGCGGGGGAGAAACTGGACCTCAGGGTGGGGGGAGCAGCAGAGAGAAACGCTGAGATGCTGGGAGAGGGGTCTCCCACCCCTCTGATTCCGGGTGCCGCCCGCACCATCCCGCAGAGGGGGGTTTTTTAAGGAGGAACGATTTCATTGTGCCCAAAAGAGCTGGCTCCGGCGTGCGGGGTGGCATCCGTCTCCTGTGGTAGCGGGAAGAGGGATCCTGCCTGAGGTGAATCACCGAGCCCCAAGCCCCAGCGCGCCCTGAGCATTGGCTCTATCCCATGGAGATCCCGATGAGCTGTGGCTCCGCGCAGGAGCCGCTCGGGCTCAGCTCAGCGTGGCTCAGCCCTTTTAGAGGTCGCTCAGGGCTCTTGGGCTTTATTTTCAAGGCTGCCCTTGCTCTGAAGTGCTGTGCTCAGCACAGCTCTCCTTCCCCGGCCAAAGGACCGTTCTCGCTGCCTGTGCTCCTGCTGTGTCTGTGCCTCGGTGCCCGGCACAGCTCGGCCGCCGTCTCAGTGTGCCGGGAGCCTGAGGGGCCGTGTGTGCCTCTTCTCCCCAGCCCGGTGGGGACACCGGTGGTGGCAGGTGCTGGATGGCAGCCCTGGGTTGTGCCAGGCGACACTGGGGCTCTGCTGGAGGGAGGTTCATGCTGTGTCTTGCACTTTGTCCCCTGCTACGAGCCTCGGCGCTGGTCAGTCCAGAGTGCGAGGGCCGCGGCCTCGTCCCCCGACACATCTTCCCCCATCCTCTGCCCAAGCCCAGCTGTCGGGTGCCCTCTCTGCTGTCCTGCCTGACCTCCCGGGGCAAAGCCTTGGCTTTTTTTCCTGAGAGAAGAGGTTGTGTCAAATCCTCCCTGTCACTCGCAGCAAGCACGGCCACCCTCCCTGCAGGACCTCGGGCTCCCAGGAGCATCTCACTGCAAATCCCACTTCAAATTCCTCACCCCGGGCTTGGGAAGCAGGGATTTTGGGGGGGATTTTCATCTGTTTTCCAAACAGCTGCCTTCGCTTGGCTCTTGTTCCATGATTTCCCCGGGTGCTGCTGGAGGGGAGGGTGGTCTCTGGCCGGTGGTCCCCCTACTTTGGGGCATGGAGACCTTCCAGCCTTGCCCCAGAGACCCTTTGGTGTTGCCCCAGCATTGACTCTCAGTACTTTTGGGTTTTTCACGCGGAGGGGTCTCACCAGCCCCTTCCTCATGGCAACCTCAAGATTGAAACCATCTTGGCTGCGCTCTGCGCAGGTCGGCTGTTTTTTTGGGTCCTTGAGGCCGAGCCGCCCATCGCTGCGGTGTCTGGGCTGCGGGCAGAGGGCTGAGGCGGGGAATAGGGTGAGGATGTCGCAGATCAGCCCCGACCCAGTGCTGAGGGGTGTCCCCCAGGACCGGTGGAGATACCCCGGCTCGTCCGTGCAAGGCAGCCTGCAGGCAGCGAGCTGCCTGCCTCCTCCTGCTGCCCTTGGCCTCCCCGCTGCCAACCCTCCCTCCCGCGGGGCAGTTCTGCCCTATGCCCCCCTCCCTTGCCCCTCGAAGTAACGCTGCTGTTTCTCCTTACAAAGGACCATGCCCTGGAGTAACTTTCCTATGGAGAAAGGACATTTGTTTAGACTGCCGTCGGCTCTCAACAGGTGAATCATTTTTTTTTATTCCATTTTCTCTCTACGCTGGGTTCCAGCCCTTCCCCGGGACCCCTAGGGTGGGCACAGCCCTGGTTCTAGCAACTCCAGTCCCCCAGGACAAGGGAAGAGGGTCTCCAGGCTGCTTTATCCACCAAACGGGGGGATCCCTGGGGAGGAGGTGGCCCTGGGGACCCTGGGGAGGAGGTGGCCCTGTGCACCCTGGGCTTATTGCAGCCCTCATGCCTCCGCGGTCTGCATGGTCCCGCAGCCACTCTGAGCTACCCAAGGAGCTGCTTTTGGGGACACGGGGCTGCTGGATGCAGGGCAGGGTGTCCCCCAGGGCTGCCCGGGCTCGGCACTGGCTACCAGGGTGAGGATGTGGCTCTGCCCACTGTTGTGGCTGCTTGGCGTCACCCCGGCATGGTGTGAGTGGGAGCCAGTGCAGTCCCGGGGGATCGGGCCACTTCTCGGGAGTCCAGCGAGGTGACAGATCAGTGGGTTCCCCACGGGGTTTGAGCACAGGGAGGAGCTGCCCCTGCCAGCCCAAGAGCCGTGCCATTGCCCCACAGGGGCCGGGGTGGCTTTGGGGTTGTCCCCTTCCCTGGGCTGGGGCGCAGCGGGGTCTCGGCAGGGCGAGCCGGGGCTCGGGGCTGGCACATTGCTGATGCTGCTCGTGGCAGTCCCCGCTTTGTCTCCCTTGGGCCGTGCGGGGAGTGGTGCCGGCACCTCCCGGGGCACAGTGCTGGCAGCGGGGCCCTGGCCGTGCCGCGGTCGGGCGCCCATGGCTCCCCGGTTGGGCCCCGCGCCGGAGGGGGCTGCGTCCCATGGGCGGCGGGGGGAGCTTCCTGCCTCCCAGCTGCGCCGCAGCTGAACAATATCCCCCTTGTGCGGTCCCAGGACTCGTCATTAGCTCGAGCAGCCTTTTCCCAGCCCCTCCCCGCACTCCTCCGCTTCAGACCAACTAATTGGGAACACAATGGGTGTAATATCCCTGGGTCCTCTGCCCCCAGTCCCTCCAGGGCCCCCGGGAAGACAAAGGGTCCCTGGGGGAGCCTGTTTTCCCCCATGCCAGGGGTGGCGAGGGCTCCGGGGCCTTCACCATGGTGGCAGAACCGTCCCTCGGAGGAGATGGGGCTGGAACAAGCCCCAGCGTGTCTGGAAGCGCCGGGCGAGGGACCCCGCTAGGGCATCGTGTGGGGAGGGGAGGGCAGGGCTGGCAGAAGGGGACAGGGTCCCCGCAGAGCGCCTTGGCGTCTGCCTCCAGGGCTTGTCCTGGGTATGGCGCGTGTTGGACATGGAGGGCTTTAAAGGAGACCGTTTTTCCTCCAGCGAAACCCCCTGTGCTCCCCTTCCCTTCCTCCCCCTGCCCTTCCCCTTCTTTCCCTGCTGCCCTGGCCCTGCTCTCACCCACCGTCCCGGGGCTGGGGCTGACTAGGGGGGGCTGTCACAGCTAAACTGGGGGGGCGAGGGCCGAGCCTGGGCCCATCTGACCATCACCTTTCCTTTTCCCATTAGAACAAATTCCGACTCGGCGCTTCACACGAGCGTGATGAACCCAAACCCCCAGGACGCCTACCTGGGCCCCTCGCAGGGCGCCCCACCGCCCGGCCGCCGGAGCGGTGAGTGTCCCCTCCCTTGGCACCCCGCTTTCCTCAACGGGACCCCGCTATTCCCCACCTCCACCCAGCTGCCTGGGGACCCCCGTGCCCCTTCTGCCCCTCGAGGACGCTGTGGGGGGACTGTGTGGAGCCCCATCCCTCAACAGCAGGGTCGCGCAGCACTCCCCCCACCTTCCTGCCTTCGCTCCGCGGTGCTGGATGATGTCCCCTGTGTCCCTGTGTGCTGCCACTAACGGTCGCCTGCTCTCTTGCAGGTTTTCTGGACGGGGACGCGGACAGTAAAGGTGAGTGCCTGCCCGTGCCCGGCATGGAGCTGTGTCTCCCCTCTTGCAGTCTGCAAAGAATCGGGGCAGTGGGTGGGATGCGGGGGGGCCAGTGCCCCGGGACCCCTCTGTGGCGGGTGGGTCTGTAATGCCCCACTCACAACCGGTCGGTGGATGCGAGTGGGGCTGTGCCGCTCTCCCCGCGCTGACCCTCTGCTCCCCCCTCGCCAGTGTTTCTTTTCCAAGTGCCTCCCATCGAAGAGACCTTCGACGACAACAAGCATTCGCTGAAGCCCTGGGACACCAAGAAGGTGGGTGCAGAGGAAGGACCCCGAGGAAGTCACCCCCGCGTCCTGCCCGCGGGGTGTTGTGACACCGGGGTGGCTCTGCGTCCTTCCTGCCCTCAGACGGTGGCTCGCCCTGGGTTTGGGGGGACGCGGAACACAGGTTCAGCATCCCGGCCTCGCTTCAATCCTCCTCCTCTTTGATTTCGCAGCTCTCCTCGTCCTCAGCCCGTCCACGCTCCTGCGAAGTCCCTGGGATCCAGTAAGTCCTGGGCTGTGTTGGGGGACGTGGCTGAGCAGCCCGAGCCCACGGGCGGCTGCGGAGAAGGGGCTGGAGCTGGGGAGGGGGCTGTGCTGCTGGGGAGGGGGATGCTGGAGGAGGCAGTGACATACCCACACTGAGCGCGTCTCTCTCTTTCCCCCAGCATATTTCCATCCCCGGATCAACCTGCCAACGTCCCCCTCATCCCCTCGGCCCTCAACACAGGGGGTTCCCTCCCCGACCTCACCAACCTGCACTTCCCCTCTCCTCTGCCCACCCCTCTCGACCCGGACGAGACCACCTACCCCAGCCTGAGCGGTGGCAACAGCACCAGCAACCTGGCCAACACCATGACGCACCTGGGCATCAGCGGCAGCATGGGACTGGGGACGGGCTACGACTCGCCAGGTGAGGGCTGACCCCATCCCGCTGCCGGGCAGGGACACGCCGTAGCCGACGTCCCGGGGTGGCTGGACCAGCCACCGAGACAGACGGGGCCGGTGTGGAGAGCCGAGAGACGGTCCCCTGTGGCAGGGAGCCACCTGCAGCGAGTGCTCGGTGGGGCTGGGGGAGATGGAACCCCCCCGGCCGGCATCCCACAGCCGGCTGTGGCAGAGATTGGCCTCTCCGGGCGATCCTGGCCTGGCACGGAGACGCCGCAGCCTGGGAACGGGGTGGGGAGAGCCGCAGGGTCCGACGGCATCGGGGGGTCCCGCGGCGGTGTGGGATGGTGGCTGCGGTGGGGAGCCTGCCGCCCGCCCCGCTCCTGCCCCGGTGCCGTCCGCTTGCTGAGCTGGAGCATCCTGCGCTGCTGCCGGTGCCGTTCCCGCGGTGTGTGTGTTTCTGTCTATGTCTCCATCGTTTTGGTCGCCTCCGTCACCTTCCATCCCACCCGGGGCAGACGGGGAGCCCCAGCCTGGCCCGGCCCGGGGAGGAGAGCCTGGGGTGCGGGGCGATTCCGTGGGTAACGGTGGTGTCTCTTCTTTTTTGTCCCCACAGGACTTACCTCACCTATGCAGAGCTCCCTGAGTAACCCGTCCCTGCAGTCCTCGCTTAGCAATCCCAACCTCCAGGCCTCCCTGCGAAGCCCCTCGCTCCAGTCCTCCCTCAGCAACCCCTCGCTCCAATCCTCCCAAAGCAGTTCCTCCATCCCTTCCTCGCTCTCCAACCAGTCCCTGCCCTCCTCCCTCTCCTCCTCGCTCAGCAATCCCTCCCTCCCCACGTCCCCCCGCAGCCAGCCCATGCAGTCTTCCCCCAGCAACCCCAGCCTGCCCTCCGGCTTGAGCGGCTCTTCCTACGCCCCCATGGTGCAGGCGTCCATAAACACCTCGCCCCGCCGACGGGTCCCGCTCAGCCCCCTCACCCTCCCAATGGGTGGCGACTCCAGAAGGCAGCACCCCAAACAGTTCTCACCAACAATGTCACCCACATTGTCCTCCATCACCCAGGTATGCATGGTCCATCGCCCGCGCCGGCCCCGCGCCGCGCGCTCGCCTCCGTCTCTTCCTCCCTCAACTTCTCTCTTTGTCTCGTTTCCATCCTCATCTCAGCCACATGCCAGGGAAGCCCCTCGCTCCCCCCCGCCCCGGCACAGCCCGCGGACCCCTCCCCGCCGGGGTCAGGGACCGGGGAGGGGACGCGGCGCGTCCCAGTCGGGGCTCTCCCACCCCCGGGTTCCCGCTCCGGAGGGGGGAGCCCGGCCCGCGGTGGGTGCTGGGTGCAGGGTTTTGGTGCCCGGTGCTGCCGGCGGGGTTGAAATTCGGGGGTTTGCCGGATCGCCGGGGTCTCCCTAACCCGCTGCCGGTGCTGGGGGATGCACCGGGGGCTGGCGGAGACAGTCCCCATCCTAAAAGTGACGGGGCACCGGGGGCACCGAGCAGAGGGGCCGGATCCCGGTGGGCGCTGGGGTGGGTGCAGGCTGACCCCCCCCTCTCTCCGTTCTCTCCACAGGGGGTGCCCCTGGACACCAGCAAGCTGCCGGCCGACCAGCGGCTCCCGCCGTACTCCTACAGCCAGCCCGGCTTGCTCCTGCAGTCCCAGCCGAGCCAGAAAGCCCTGCACCAGCCCGTGCAGTCCCCCCCGCAGCCGGCACTGCCCCCCGCCCCGCCGACGCGGCCCCCGCCGCCGCCGGTGCCACCGAGCGGGGCCACGCAGCGCCCGTACCCCCCCCAGTACCAGCCTAACGCCTCCCTGCAGCAGCAGCAGCAGCAGCAGCCGCTGGGACAATCCTTGAGCGACTTCGGCTTGGGCAGCGTGAGTGCTCCCGGGATGGGGACGTTGGGGGGGGGGGGGGGGGGGACGGGGACAGGAGGGATATTAATCCCCGTAACCCGCCTCTCTCCGCAGTTCGAGCAGTTCGGGATGGGGGAGAGCCCCACCGGCAACAGCGGCGGCTTCCCCGAGGAACTGGGGACCTTGAGCTACCCCCAAACCGAGGGCACCTACGACCCCCACGTCCTCAACCGGCAAAACCTGAGCAACTGCAGCCGCCACGGCCCCATCCCCAACATCATCCTCACAGGTGGGTCACCGCCGGCGCCCCCCGGGGAGCGGGACATCACTTTGGGGGTTCTGAACCCCCCCCCCCTCCATTTCCCTCCTTCCTCCCTTCCCCTCCCCTCCGTAGGGGATTCTCCCCCCGGCATCTCCAAGGAGATCGCGACGGCGCTGGCCGGCGTTCCCGGCTTCGAGGTGGACGCGGCGGCGTTGGGTCTGGAGGAAGATTTGAAAATCGAACCCCTCACCCTGGACGGACTGAACATGCTGAGCGATCCCTACGCCCTGCTCACCGACCCGGCCGTGGAGGACTCCTTCCGCACCGACCGCCTCCAGTGAGGGGCCGGGGAGGGGGACGGGGGGGGCTCCGCCAGCACCCCCACCCGCCCGCGGACCCCCCTCCACCTCCGGACCCCTCCCCAATTTCCCCACCTCCCCCCACCCCCCTTTTCTTTTTCACTTTTTTTTTTCTGGTAAAATGGTGGGGCCACCGCTGGTTCCCTCCGCGGAGAACG
>RSEF01000025.1:1238582-1261000 GCA_003993805.1 Himantopus leucocephalus | reverse complement strand
GGGGGGGGCGGTGGGAGAGTGCGGACACCGGCGTGTGTCCCCAGTAAGGCCATGGGGGTGGCCATGGTGGTCCCCCGGGGGTGGCCATGGTGCCGTCTCGGTGGCCATCGCGGTGCCGTGGCGGTCCCAGGGTGGTGGCCATCACAATGCTGTTGTGGTGCCCATCGTGGTCCCATGGTGGTGACCACGGCGGTGGCCATCGCAGTGCCATNGCCCATCGTGGTCCCATGGTGGTGACCACGGCGGTGGCCATCGCAGTGCCATGGCAGTGGCCATCATGGGGCCCATCGTGGTCCCATGGTGGTGGCCATCGCAGTGCCATCACAGTGCCATGGCGGTGGCCATCACGGTGCCATGACAGTACCATTGTGGTGGCTGTTGTAATGCCGTGGCAGTGGCCATCGCAGTGGCCATCGCAGTGGCCATCATGGTCCCATGGTGGTGACCACGGCGGTGGCCATCACGGTGCCATGACAGTGGCCATGGTGGTGCCCGTCATGGTGCCCTGGCGGTGGCCATCACAGTGCCGTGGCGGTGGCCACGTCCCGCTGGCACTGCCCTCTCCATCCCGTCCCCGCAGAGCGTCACCGGCGCCTTCTGCCTGGCGCAGGAGGACGCGGCCGTGGTGAGCTGCGGTCTGGACCGCGGCCGCTTCCTCCTCTCGGACGTGCCCTTCCCCGGCTCCACCCTCGCCCTCCTCAAGGTGGGTGTCCCCCCGGGTCCCCCCCGTCTCCCCAGTGTCCCCCCCCCCGCCGCCACCCTGTCCCCTCACGTCCCCTCTCCCCGCAGAGACCCCCCTTCTGCCCCGCCAAGCGCCTCGGGGAGCAGCCGGCCGCGGCCGTCCCGGCCGAGCTGCGGGGCCGGGGGGTGGCGGCGGGGGTGGCGGTGCTGCTGCGGGACAGCACGGGCCGCATCCTGCTCACCCGCCGCGCCTCCGCCCTCAGCATCTTCCCCAACGTCTGGGTGCCGCCCGGTGAGTCCTCGGGGGGCCCCGGGGGGGGATCGGGGTGACGGTTACTTTGGGGGTGCCCCGAACCCTCTGTCCCTCCTCGCAGGTGGGCACGTGGAGCCGGGAGAAGAGGTGAGGGGACAGCGTGGGGACAATGCCTGGGAGGGGACAGGGTGAGTCTGGGGGGGGTTGGTGCACCCCGACCCCCCCCTTTTTCTCTCCGGCGGCAGCTGCTGGACGTGGGGCTGCGGGAGCTGGAGGAGGAGACGGGGCTGCGCCTGGACGCGGGGACCTTCTCCTGGAGGATGCTCGGCCTCTGGGAGGTAACGGCCTCCCCCGCGGGAGCTGAGCGCCCCTGGGGGCGCCGCGGGGCTGGTGGGGGTCCCCAACGTCCCCTCCTGTCCCAAACCTCTGTCCCCGCAGTCCATCTACCCGCCCATGCTGAGCCGGGGGCTGCCGCGCCGCCACCACATCGTCACCTACCTGCTGCTCCTCTCCTCCGAGCCCCACCAGCGGCTGGAGGTGAGCGTCCCCGGGGTGATCCCTCTCCTGAGCGCCGCGTTGGGGACAACGTCGCGGTGTGTCCCCGGGGTGATCCCTCTCCCGAGCGCCGCGTTGGGGACAACGTCCCGGTGTGTCCCCGGGGTGATCCCTCTCCTGAGCGCCGCGTTGGGGACAACGTCCCGGTGTGTCCCCGGGGTGATCCCTCTCCTGAGCGCCGCGTTGGGTCCAGGCCAGGATGCGTCCCAGCGAGAGCGAGGTGAGCGCCTACGCCTGGCTGGAGCGCCCCGTCCTGGAGGCCATCGCAGCCATGGAGGATGGAGCGGAGAGTTCGGGAAATGTCCCCAGCGCGCTGCCGGCCACCGTCAGGTGAGGACAGGGACACTGGGGCAGTAAGAAAGGGGGTGCAGATCCTCCAGGACCTGTCCTTGATGACCTTCTGTCCCCCTCAGCGTCACGGAGCTGAGCGCCGGCTCCTCCAGCACCACCCAGCTCCCCACCGCCACCTTTCTGAACACGGCGCCGGCCGAAGGGGAGGACGTGGAACGGGTCAGCACCGGCACCAAGTTCGCCCTCCGGCTCTGGCTGGAGTCCCTCGGGGAGCGGGGACCAGTCCGTCCCTAGGGCAGCGTCACCCACGGAAGGGAATAAAGCTGCTGCCCACGGGGACCAGAGTCCGTGTTGGAGTGGGACGGGGGTCTGGGGTGGCGGGGAGGGAGAGGGGAGCGGGACAGGCGGGCACGGAGCCTGCCCGCCACGGGAAGGGCGAGGAGGGGACAGCAGGGTGGCCCAGAGGGGACACGGCTTAGGGGACCAAGACTGCGGCCCCCGATAACCGCGTGGGCTGGGCGGGGCGCGTTTCTTGTAGCCTAAGGTGGGCTCTGCACGGCACAGAAACGGCTCCGAGGGCTCGGGCAGGTCGGGATGGAGCAGGGTGCGGGCCCCAGCGTGTCACTCCGCTGGGTGACGCGTTGTCACCGCAGCAGTACCTGGAGCGGAGCTGCCGAGGCAGCGGGTCCCCCGCTGGGCACTGCTCTGCGTCCCCTGCAGTGACATGAGTCAGGGGCGGCGGGTGAGCCGAGCCCACCCCATACCTCGGCACCATCCCGGCGAGAACGAACCCCCTCCGGCGCGGGATTTCAGGGATCCAGAGGTTCAGGAACTCCAAGAACCGTTCCCGAGGGCGGGCGAGCCGGGGCCAAGGTCTCCCAGGTCTCTCAGCTCCTGCTCCTCACCCCGCGGCGGCAGGACCAGCTCCACGCGCCCGCGCACCGCACGCCTCGGCACATCTTCAGGCTTTCACGCTTTTATTGCATCGAAATATTTACTGCGGTTACGATACAAGAAATAGGAAATCGTCCAAGCAGAATACTGCGCGCTGCTCCCCGGCCCAACCGCCGCTCTGAATTTCAGGGAAGGAGCAGTTAAAAAAGGTGCTAAAAAAAAATTGCTACATGTGATCCCTCTCCGCGAGCCAAGCGGCCCCGTGCCGGTCGCTGCAGGAACCGGGAGATGAGCTTGGCGGCAGGGAGCGAACCGGTTTGGACACTCACAAAGCAGCAGGTACGTCGCTGTAGAGGTTACGAACTAAAGTATACGTTTAAATACATAAATAATTTGTGCAACGGGTGATGCGCCGTCCCCAGGGACGACGCAACCTTCATTTAGTCCTCGCGTAGACACAGAAACGGGGAAGTCTTTGGAGTTTTATATGTACAAAAGCTGCGGCTGAAAATATAGATCATCTATTTGTTCTCTGTACAGGTCTGCGCCGGAAATATTTAAAAGGAGGAAAAACAAATCTACATTTTTTTTTTTAAAAAAATACATTGTAATTACAAGCGAGACAGCGCTGTCACCAGAGGGACAGGCAGGAGGCAGCAGTGCGGTCAGCGCACCCGCGCCGCCTCCTCCCGGGTCCCTCACTTCACCCCATCCTCCTCCTCCTCCTCCTACGCAGCCCTACGCACCTCTGCGCTCCCCCCGCCACCGCCTTCCGTAGGAAATGAGGAATAATTTCCCGGGGGGGTCGGGAGGCAGCCGGAGGAGGCCCCGGCCTCGTCCGTGAGGGCCCACGGGGCTCAGCGGGGAGCGAGCACAGGGGACACTGCTCCGGGCGGCCGCGTTGTCCTCCTCAGCTCTTCGCTATCCGTAGCAGAATCCCACGTAACATAAACGGGTTGAAAACTGGTTGAAGTCAGGGGGTTTGGTCACCCCTCGGAAACAGGCGCTCCCCAGCCCACGGCCCCACGCGCCCGGGGAGCGTGTGCGAGCACCGACCCGGCCGTGGGACGCGTCCTTCCGAACAGAGGAGGACTAGAAACCCCCAGCGCAAGGCCCGGGGGCACTGGCGATGCTGGGGGCCGGATCGCGAGGAGAGACACAACCCAACGGCAGTTGGTCGGGTCCTTCCAGCCCCAGACAGGGAAGCCAATCCTATGGGAAATCTGCCCTTGTCTCCCACCCCTGGTAGAGGGAATAACGGCCAACAGCGTGGGCTTAGTCCAGGGAAATGATGTCTGGCCGGCAGCCCGAGAGCGCCGCGGTGCTACTTATTGTGCCGTTGTGGCCGTGGCTCTCTCGCAGGGCGCTGGTGGAGACGATGCTGCTGATGCGGCCGCCGGCCGGGCTGACGGCGCCGTGAGATCCCGCCATCACGGGGGCCAGGGGATTCATGTTTATGAAGTGGCCAGACGTCCCTCTGTACTGGAAGAAATGGCCGAGCGAATCCTGCTCATCCAGGGAGGTGATGACGGAGGGGCTGTAATGCTGCCAAGAGAAGGGAAAAACCCTGGATCAGCTCACAGCGCCCACAAAACCGCAGCCCCCGTCCCGCACCGCCCCTGGGAGAGGGCAGGCGCCCGCAGAGAGGAGGGGTCGCACGGCGATCGCTCTCCCGAGCGCCCCAGGAACAGGTACCAGTTTACCAAGACCGGCCCTGAACCATCAGCACCCGCTGCCTCCCGTCAGCACCACCCAGCGCAGACGTGGGCTTCGGGGGCGCCGACGGCAGAGGAGAGACGCGGCAGTGGCAAGACACAAAGCCCAGCACAGAGAAAGAAGACGGAGCCTACAGCGGCCGCCCTGAAAAGCCGCGTGCGCGTGGACCCGTGCCCCGCACCGAGCCCCCTCCGCACAACGCGGACAGGACAAACCGGCTCTCGGCGACTGCCGCCAAATCCCTCCGCTTCCCACCATCGCTCCCCTCCGCCTGTGTGGATTCAGCCTGCGAGAAGCCAAATCCTTCCAGCCCTCAGCCCCAACTTTGCCTTAGCGAGGCAGACTCAAGAAAGCAGGTACTGTGAAAGGAGAGAGGTGCTGGGCAGACGCTAAGTATCTCCCTGGGGTGTCGGGCGATGCCCGTGGAGCAGCGAAGCTGGCACCCCCACCGCCATCCTACGGCAGTTCTCGCAGAGGAAGAAGAGGGCGGAGGAGGAGGAGGAAGGTTGGCTGAGAGAAGCGGAGTGTGTTTGCCCGTCTGCAGAATAGTCAGGGAGAAAAGAAAAACAAAAACGAAAGAAAAAAAAAAACCAAATGAAACTTACCTGATTTTCACTTTGAAGGAAGGAAAACAAATCCAAACCTAGAAAAATAAAAAGGGGAAAAATAAATCTCTTGATGGTAAATAAACCTCTGGCAGGAAGAGGAGCGAAACCGCGCCAACGCAGAGGCAGCAGCAGATGGGTTCGGGCTGCTTCCAAGTACCCGATAGCCCGGTACTGTCAGCTCCGACTCCACCGCACGCTCCAGCCCTGTTCCTACAGCCCCTCTGTAACTCATCGCGGCCGCAGCGACGACACAGCGCAGGGCGGATTAAACTTCACTTCTCTCGAGCTGTCGCGGGGCCTGGCACCAAACCCAGGCTCCAGCAAAGCTCAGCAAACAGCGACGCACTGGCTCAGCGCAGCCCCGACCACGCCGGCGACACCGTGACACTTCCGACCACCCGGCAAAAGCGCCTGAACCAAACGAACCCCATCAGGCAGCAACTGCGCGGGCATCAAACGGGGCAGGAGGGACGCGTGACCTGCACGCGGGACAGAGTATTTCCAGGTCTCTGCTGCCGACCTGACAGGCGGACTCAAGCCCGTCACCTCGTCCCGCTGGCCAGCGGCCTCCCTGCCTGTAAAAGCGGGTTTTTAACGCAAGCGAGGCATAACTAACCCGTAAAGCACGTGGGGATCCCCAGATCAGGGGGTTCCTGGGAATGGTTTATTATTTTGGGAACGGACTATTATTTATTTGCTACACAGTGATGGCCCTGTGCCTCTCTCTCTCCTGCCGGGTTAGGACACAACCCGAATCACGCCTGCCGGCCAGGGACAACAAGAGGCCACGAAAGGGGAGTCACAGCCTCATTCCTCGGTGGCCCTGGGACACGCTGACCAGCCAAAACCCGGGTGGTCCCCACCTGTGATCTCCGTCTCCCAACCACATTTCCAGCTATTCTGCCGGTCACGCTCTCACCCGCGGTCCCCCCAGGGAAATCTCCCCAGAGGGAGGTACTCTAGTTTCCTTCTTCCCTCTTCTGTGTTGGGCCAGTGAACTCGTGTCACTCAAAAACACTTGCTCCGATCCGCAGTAGCTGCCAGGCCAAGACAGAACCGCGTGTGCCTGACCCGGAGGCCCCCAGAGCGCAGCGGCAGAGAGGGCCAGGGCCCACTGCTGCAGTCAGCTGCTTACGTCTGGTAAACTGGTACAATTGTGCGCGTCTGATAACTGCTGCCAGAGGTGTTTGTTGTTACCTTGAAGCTCTGAGGGCACCTGGTAGGAAGGATGGTAGTCGGGAACGGGGAGGTTGGAGAGATAGTCGCTGCCGAGAGCTGCCATGGGAGGACTTCGAAGCACGGAGGAGGGCTGGTGATCAATGCTTAACACCCTGAAACAGAACACAGACGGAAGGAACATGAACGGCATGCTGAGGGCAAAATTCCTCTGTTGTTTAACAGCAAAAAAAAAACCCCAACCCTGATGCTGCCATACCTACAGCAAAACCAGTCCCCCCCTCCTCCCCCAGCCCACGGGCAAAGAGGTGCGTCCCCTCACGCTGACCAGGCGCGGAAAGCAGCAGCAGTGCTTCCCAGGGACAGAGCAGCCGTGGCTCTGGTGACTGCGACGGCATCAGCGTTGGGGGAAGGAAGCAAGCAGAGAGCAGGAAGCAAAAGAAGCCAAAGCCCAGCGAAGCCGGGGGGGGGTCGGGTTCCTGTGCTGCCTTACCCCTTGGGCCCCGCCGCTGTCGGAAGAGCCGTGCTGGAGACCGGGCACTGCTTCTTGGCAGGCGGCTCCTCCTCATCCGACGAGCTGTCCAGGGTGAGATCAATAACCTCCACTTTTTTTTTGCCCTCCGAAGAGTTCTTGCCCTCGGAGCTGACGGTGTAGAGGGAGCTGGCTGCAGGGGAAAACCAGCCGTCAGCTGCCGAAACGGAGACGAGCAAAACACCCCTACGAGCACTGCGACCCCGCGGTACACTCAGGGCTCCCAAACAGCTCACACCAAATCCACACCCCGTCCCAGAACAGAAGCATCACCCCCACGCTGAGGGTCAGGTCTCCATAGCCCACCTGAAATTAATGCTGCAGTTTCAAGAGGAACCTGCATTTGTCTTGTTTTTTCTAGCACTTACTCCACAGTGGTGTGCTAAGTGCCTGTCATGCTCCTGGTGTTTCAGTGTGATCCCAAATACCGGCTCCCAGATGGGATCCGAAACGCTCCGAATGTTGCTTTGTAAATGTAAAAATTGTAAGTGTAAACGTTGCTTTGGCAAAAAAAAAGACGTCAAAAAAAAAAAAAAAAAAANACCACAGCTCCCGTACCCTCGATCCCACTGAACGCAGACGTCTGGCACACCTCCTGGTTCTCCTTCTTGGGCTTCATGGGGCACCAGGAGCCGTCCTCCATGAACTGTATCTCATCACAGTCCGTGCAGGAGTTCAGGATTTCCATGAACAACCTGCTGGGCGAGAGCACAAGCTGGGGAGAGCAAACACTACAAGGACTCGCACATAAATACCTGCAGACGGACGGCAGAAAGGACGGTGCTCAGGAGAGGGGCTAAAGGGGGACGAAGAATTACCGTTCTAAAACCTGCGCCAGCATCACCTGCAAGTTTAGATTTACGAGGGGCTGTTCGGTGTACACAGGAGGGCTCTGTTCAGACCCCGGTAAGCAGGTTCCCCCGTTCCTGCCTCTGCAGGGACTGCCAGCAAGGAAGCCAAGATTTTGACAAAGGCTTCTTGTTCTTTGGGAGAAATCTCTCCAGATTGGCATCAAAGCAGTTCAGGGAACGAAAAATCAGATTTTAAATTATTCGAGGCTGTAACTTGTCTATATACACTAGCATTAGAGGATAAGCCGTGAAAGAAAAACATTATCCAGGCTAAAAACAGCATAAGAAGCCTGCTCAGCTCACCCGTCGATTATCAGGTTGTCGTATGGGGCTTTCTTATCACACACAGGACAAGTCCAGGTGGGTTTCTTCTCATTCATTTGAAGATAGAGCGCTGCGTCGAAGCACTGGAGGTGGCTGCACGTGATGGCTCGGCAGGGCACAATCAGCCTCATCTTACCCAGCTGGGGGACAAGAAAGAAGAAATGAAGTTGGTTTTGTCCAAACCGCCTCTCGCAGCACCGCGTCAAGCCGGCGGTGTGATCCCCTGTTTATTCCCCTTTCTCCCCTGCCCGGCACTCACTCTAGCACGCATAACAAGAGCTTAAACTAAACAGCAACGAAGAATTAACATGCGAGAGAAAACAAGCTTTCCTGAGGGTATTTTTGCCTTTTTGTTTTGGTTTTTAGCTCCCTTCCACCTCCAACACATGCTAATAGTGAAGGTGAAAGACGAGGATCGGGTCAACAGAAGACATTTTTCAGCCGGCCAGTTCAGGCCAACAATCTCGGTAATTTTTTTTATGCATGAAAGAAAGCGGTTCTGCTTTTATTTCGGAATCAAAGCTGACTTTTCAACAAAAGCAGGGCTGCAGCAGCAATAGCTCTCGTCTCACTCCAAAGCGTTCCTACGCAACGGTAAGGTAAAGCGAGAAGCTGTTCGCAAAGGCCTGTCCGAGAAAAACGAACAAAAATGTAGAAACCTACTGGACACATCAGGGAAACTCGTAAGCTCGTTGTAGCTATCTCACTGTCAGGATCAGCTGTTAGTTTTTCTTTGACTGAAAGAAGAGGAGGGGAAAAAAGGTCTCCTGTCAACATCCTCCTTCTTTTACATGCATAAATACGTACAGACACGATTTATAATTTGCACCGTGACACTTCTTATCCAAATTACAGGCAGGTAACGCTTTCGGCAGCAGACATTGTTACTAGTAGGCTAACAGCTCCGGCAAGAGTCTCCTTGGCAAGATGCAGCACAAAGAGACAGCCCCGACCTTAAAGGTTTCACAGCCCGCCTGTAAAGTGCCAGCGCGGGGGAAACCAACAGCGCACAATGCGGGCGCGAGCAGCAACGGCTCCGCTCGCGCCACCGCTCACAGGACAAACATTTTGAAAGTATCGCAATGGGGATGGGCAGTGATCTGAAGAACGGTTTGATTTAGAGCTCCGCTAAACGGCATCGCTGAAAAATAATCCAGAGTCTTCACAACCCTTACCTTCCCCGCAAGTTCTCATCAACAGGACGCAGCAAACGCGCGGGGCCTGGCGAGAAGGGACGCACACAAAGACCCGCACTGCCCTCGCTTGCTAATCCCGACCTGCTCCATCCTCCCAGCCTCGGCGCGGGATCAGATCAAGCACAGTTGTGCCTTCCCACGGGGTACTCACTCAGGGCTCGCGAATGGTCTGGGTTTCGGATGCCCTTGGCTCTCAGCTTCTGTAGCAGCGTTACCGACGTCAGCTGCTTCACCAGGTACACCGACAGAGAGTAGTTCTGTTGGGAAGAAGTTGACACCGCTCAGACCCAGAAAAACCCAGCAGCAAGGAGAGGGCTCTCCTGGATCCGCACAGCTCGATGCTGCTGCAAAACCGACCTCGATTCTGCAGCAAATGGGAAACGGCTTTCACCTCACCCACCCTGCCAAACTCCGAGGACCAGTTCACTACAATCGTGTTCGGGACAGTTGCCGAAAGCCGTGCCAACGGAGTGATGTTGACGGGGCGGCTGGGTCGTTTCGGCTCTGCGCCGTTTTTCGTGGGCGGGAGATAACCCTGCGAAGAGAGAAAGATTACCCGATGTAACACAGATTCTCCCCGAGGTGTAAGGCCACGTACAAGAACCTACAAACCCATTTTCTTCATGGCACGTTGTACCTCCAGATACTTCACGTCACACCTTAAAGCTCGTACGAGAACTTCTCTAAAATCTCAAAGCAGGACATTATTATTCGTCAGCGTCAAGAAATTAAGAATAAAGTTTCCCTCTAATATCCTTACGCTGACGAGCACTCTGGGGCCTTCTTTCCTTGCAAGCTGCACCTCCCCACAAACACAGATCTGTCAGCCCGGGATGCGTTGTGCACAAATGGCGTTGGATTAAAAACCAAATCCTACCCAGTTCAGCAAGGCTGGGAAGCGAAAAAATTATATCCCGTGACAAATCTCACATCGATCTCATTTTTGCTTCATTATATCCACATTCCAACTTCGTTAGAAACCCATCCCGTTATTCAGCCCAAGAGTGCCCTTTCTGTAATTCTGAGAGATTTACACCACCCTTTTTTCTCCGCCCTCAGTTAGACCGGGCAGCTCGAGACTGATTCAGCAGCCGCCCATCCGTTTAAGCAGAAGTAAAACAAAAAAAGCGTTCCAGCTGAGCTGCTGTGGTACCAACAGCTTCTCAGCTGCAGATGACTCATCCGACTGAACGCGAGAAACCTTATCTGAGAGCAGAAGCTGGGGGGGACCCTTTAGCCATCTTGCATCGCACATGCACTTCCCTCTTTCTGCCCCACGAGGCCGGAAACCACCTCTCTTTATTTATTTTTTTGTCTTTTTTTTTTTTTTTTTTTAAGCAGATTACTAATTGTCTCAGCCAAAACCGGACAGAACATTTCAGGCAAAAAATGCCAATGTCTAAAACCCTTCAGGGAGCGGCTCAGGCGGAGCATTCGAGGCCGTTCTGCAGGTTTGACTGCGAAAAGCGCCAGCTGTAATGGAGCGAAGCCACCGCGGGACAGCTGACCGGGAACTGGCCGAAGACTGTCAAACCTCTGACACCTTTCCGAGGTGTGACACTGAATCGCATCCCTTTTTGGGCAGTTAACTTTTAACACCATTTCTTATTATATTTTTTTTACACGTTACCCAGCACAAAGGACCCCAGCCTCGACTGGAGCATGCAGGTCTTCCTGCAGTGCGATACACTAAAGGCAGTGCGGTGGTTCCATTCATCTCAGATTTTACTCTGCATTTTTATTATCAAGTTTCTTGTCAAGAAACGAGACGGAATCTCCTGGTTAAAAAAAAAAAAAAACAGGCCCAAAGTTTGCATATTCTTCTACTTCAGGAGCGCAGTCCCTGAACCAAAGAGCAGCTTTCATGGCCAATCCACAGCCCTGAAACGTGACAGCAGTTCTGCACTAACCACACCGTTTCTTCAAGTCAGTCTTTAATCTCCAGAAAATACATTCCCACTGCACTCGCTGGGAGCTGCAGCTGTGCAAAAGGGCAGACTTTAGTCTACAACATATTAGGAAGAAATAAGATTTACTCACAGGCAGGGGACAGAGTTTTCCATTGACCTTGACAAATAAATTAGGAGGGAAGTAATCTTCTTGGGGACAGCTGGTTTCACACAAGCAAAACCTAAGAAGCAGGAGGGAGAGAAACCGGCAAGTGAGTGGTGACACTCGCAAAAACCGGCAGCCAAACTTCCCTCGAAAAAGGGAAAAACATTTTCCAAGCAGGACAGATCAACGGCTGGAAAACACATAAGCAGATGAACAGCTCTCCCCGTGTTTCAAACCCTCCGCGCGGCAAAAGCAATAGAGAAACAAGCCAGAAAAATGCGAGCGACTTCGAACCATCGCTGACAGGGACGCAGTGAAGTGTGCAGGGGCAGGGCTCGCTTTGTTCAGCCCACAGGACAATTTAGGCTATCCAGAATCGTGGTTTCAAAGGCAAAGTGTGTTTCTCTGGCCTAATATCCTTCCCAAAAAACGACACCAACCCAGCTGCGGGTTCAAGCAGCACAGGCAGCTAACGCGTGCCATGCGGGACAAAGCGGAGCTGCCATCCACCCGGCATAATCCCACAGCAGCAGCGCGGTATCGGACGGTTTAACCCAGGTTTGGGTGCGTTCACGTGCAACTTCACCTACGGATTCTGCAGCACTTGAGGATGGAAGGAACTACGTCTCTTTAAGTTACCCAACATAAGCACCTGAGGAACTAAAAAGTTGTGTTTGACCCAAAGCGAATCTTGCGGTAGGACGGACTGGGTACTGCTTGGGCTCTCTCAAAGCTCATCTGCCACCGCTCCATATCGTCCCATCACCTCCCTCCCCCGAGAATCGCCGAGGTTGGAAAAGACCTTTAAGATCATCGAGTCCAACCATCAGCACCAGCAACCCAGGACGGGCTCCGGTTCAAATCCTCGTCCCGTTTAATCAGAGGGCCGCGCGCTCTGTGTTCTCTCAAAGGAGGGTGCTCCGCCAGAGACGACTCCCCACGCCGAAACCACAGTGCTGCCGCGCAGCCCTGAGTCAGACCGTGACCTCGGACGGCTTCTTCTGAGCCGCGAGATCAAGCCCTGGCACGTCCTGCCCGTGCAGAGCCACACCACCAACGTTCTCGAAAAATAAATCCCATCTTATTGTTTTTTAACCTCTCTCTGCTTGCCAAGTAAAACAAATAAAATTGGGAGTTAATCTTTTTTTTTTTTTTGCTTAGGAACATGAGAATACCGCATACGCTGAAGCACATCAGCAGGAGAGAAGAAGTGATCCCACCATAGTTTTTAACTCCTGCGCTGAAGTTTGCTGAATAAGGGGTCACTCCTTCAGGTGAAGGGATGCCCTCTGGACACCGCAGGAGACGCCCCAAAGTCTCCCAGTGAACTATTTGGTAAACTCGGTTTCATCTCCAACAGCCAAAACATAGTAAGAGGCACATACACTGAAACTGGCCCTTCCGAAACACACACGGTGTTTTTCTGCGTTACAGAAGAGCCGTTTCCAAGCATCCACCTCCTGATGCATTTGAAGGAACAGGACGCTCGTACGCTTTGCTCCACCAGCTCCGTGCGCAAGAGCGGAACAGATGGACACAGCAGGAAAACTGCGACTGGAAAGCCCCAGATCAGAGGGACATTGTCACAGAATCATAATTAATAAAGAACGTCCTCCTGAAAACCAACAGCCTCTCTTTTGAATTGAATCAAAGACTCCCATTTCAAATAACCGCTTCTCTTCAGACTTCCAGATATCGCAACTAAAGCCCTCAACTCCTCGTCACTTTTTTTTCTGAGAGTACAGTCGCCATCCTCGGTCTCTTTGCGAAGTTCAAACCCCCGCTAATAAAATTTAATGGTTTTTTACCCCTGCCAAGGGTTGAATGTTGGGCAGGAGCCTCCTCAGTTCCTGTTCGGTGCCGCAGGACAGTGTGGGCGGCACTTAAATAACCGCCCCAGCACCGACTGCAGGAAGCAGAGGGCAATCCGTGAAGCACCTACGAGTATTTTTCTCCTCTCACTCTCCAACACGTCTTGCATTTTCATGAGTAATAGCTGGGTGAACATTAAAAAAATGTTCACATTTTAAGGCAATGTAGTTTCTGTGTCTTATTCCGCCCTTTGCAGTGAATCTGCAAACAGGCAAATAATTAAAGTGGAGAAGAGAAGGAAGCAAGTTCTATTTACGTGCGCAGAAACCCTGAAAAAGATTGCATTTTGCTACACTTAGAATTGAGAAAACTTGTGTGCAAGGCTGTGTCGCCGGTGCCAGCAAAGCGCCGCCCAGAGACAACTCCCCCAGCCTCGCCGAGTTCAGGAGGACCCCGGTGGGTTGGTGTTGCACGACACGGTTTAGCAGAGGCTCAGAAACCCGCGCTGCCGGCCAGAAAGCCTCGCTCAGAACACAGCACCAAACGTTTAAAATTTCCTCTGAGCAAATCGACACGCAATTTCAAACCAAATCAAGCACGAAAAGCAGGATTCGGCAAAATCTAGGACAAATTAATGCCGGTGCGCTAGCTCGGGTTCATCAAAAAGACATTACCTTACCTTAATTGCACCTGTACAGTGTAATCACATTTGGCACCTGGTAAGATATCTCTGCAACAGAAAAGAAGCTCTTAAGACTGCCAGCAGCATTTAACAGAGAATTATGACTACAACAGCGTAACATTTCATTAAGTTCTATTGCTATCGCTATGCGTTAGCTGTATTATGAATAAAACCAGTGCAGCTGAACTGTAAAAACAGGTAACACCCGTCCGAACTAGCAGGCAGAATTCCCAAACAAGGACGTAAAGCAAAAACCCATCAGACAGAAGAGCGAGTGGTGGGAAAAGAAGAAAAATCAACCTCAAAGATTCTAGCTGCTGCTGAGTTTTAGGAATATAATGCCAACTATGACTTGCCAACGCAAACAAACAATTGTGCTTGTAGGCACAGGCGGAGGGTAGTCCTAAATTTTGGCAACTAGCACGTTTTTATCCCAATTGCCGTATTTTCTTTCTCCCATACACTAATTCCACTCCGCAGGGTTTGAGGCAGGCCCTCAATGGCTGCGCGCAGCACAGCACCGCTGACAGCAAGGAACTCCCCTTCTTACACCCAACTTGGCATTTTATTCTCCCGTACTGCACCGGAGCACTGAAATGCGGAAGTCCCACGCGGCTGCACGGCACCCAGAGACGCCGCGTCGCTTACCGGGAGGTGAGGATCTGCTGAACTTGCTGGGGGGTGAGAGCAAAGGTGAAGTGAGCTTCTTCAAACCGCTGACTGTTCGTTGAGGCTGAAGAAGAGAATTTAAGACAAATTAAATCATCATTAAGCTATTCGCACACCTGCAGGCACCAAGGCTTGGAACAAACAGAGGACAGCAGCCACTAAAAGCAGAAGGCAATCTGTCGTCAAAATTAACCGCAGCTCCACGCGGGGGCCCTCCACGTCCTTGACCGCGTAACCAAGGGTCAGGTCTGTCTTGCGAAGTAGACATTCAGCTTCCGTTGTTTTATTTACAAGGGAAACTGAGGCCTGGAAAGGAAGGCGGCTTGTGCCGACAGCGAACGGTGAGGAAATCGGGAAACGCGCCCGTTCGCTCTCCTGAGTCCACGAGTTGCTGCACAGCGCTGCCCAGGGATCAGCGGACGGGTTGGGAAGAGTGAGATCAAACACGGAACTAAGGGAATGCCAGAGGTCACCCATCGCCCTAGAAATTATAATAATTACTGTGGTTATGGAATAAGTACAGTTGCCGAACAACAATCAGGCGTTGCCATTTTCTCCTCGGGCACACAGACAGAGTCACGGCAAATTTAGAGAAAACCAGCCATGCCCTTGATTAAAAATAAACACGCGCGGAGAAACCCTCATAATGGGAGAATCACGAATTTTACAGCAGGGTTAGTGAGGAGCACTGCAAAAATGTCTGGTGCGAGATACATGTAAAAATAAACTGGGATTTCCCCCTCTCTTACCCTGACCTTAACCAAATTACCGCCTCTTTAGCGCCAGAGCTTCTCCCTCGGTAAAACTGGCAGGTCTCTGCCTCCCCCACCACAACCCTGAGCTATTTTATTAATATTTGCGGAGTATCAGCACCCTGGGACAAAGACCACCGATGCTGTAAGCCAATGTAATTTGCAACGAGCCAATTTGGCCTCTTCTGCACTCATTTTTACACCTGTCAGGAGAGGTGGTTCTGAGCAACGGCAGCTCCCGCCAGTGCTCTCTGGGACGTGGAGCATCCNCGCAGTGGCACATGCTACTGGAAATCTCACATTGTGATCCTTTATTTATTTCAAGGAGTTTGGCAACGCTCAGGCCGAGCTGGTCATAGCACAACCATCCGAGGCGACTACAGATGCGCAGAGGAGAAGGTCAGCTCCAACCTCAGTGCCACCTGCCCTCGGAGAGGGACACCCTCACGTTGGCCTCCCCAAAAAGCCAATTCAAGCACAAATTCCTCCGTGGGGCGAGGGGTTTTGCTTCTCCAGCCTCCTGCAGCTCAGGAATGCCGGGAATGCGAGGCCCCGAGTTTCCTGGCAGATGACCTGCCAGATCTTCCCCAGACCGCGGCAGCCACAGGCTGGCAGACCGGACCGGAGAAATTCAGAGGAATTTTGACCATCTTAGGACTTTCTGCTTGTGCCTTTCGCTCCTCGATGACAAAACCCTGCTCCAAACAGAGCCGGGGCAAAGCCGCTCGGTATCAAAGCGGTGCCAACCAATATCCGCAGTTTTCTCTGCTGCCTCCGTTTATAATCAATAAACAACTTCCATCTTATAACCAATCTGCAGCCCGCGTTATCACTCAGCTGGCAGCCTTCACCCAACGCAGAGAGGAACCCTGACGTCTCCGAGATTCAGGGTATCGCAGCAGAGGTTTGGTGTTGGATGGGGAGTGGGAAAGCCAAAGCGAAGAGCCAAAGCGACCAGGAGGCGTTATCATTAACCCCCATGTCACTGTCTTCACCCATCACCACCCCCTCCAGCCCTGTTTTCATTTACCCTTCCCACATATTGCTTATTTCTGGCATTTTTCTGACACTGTGACCTTCATATCTGGACACTTCCACCAAATTGCCCTGAGCAACTGAAGTAAAAGAATGGGAAGGGGATGTTTACATGGCTAAAGTGAGAAGAAAGACACAAACCACCAGAAGCCAAAAATAAAAGTCCATGATTCCCCAGGAATTACACGGAAACTCTTTCAAGTCCAGGCACCAACAAGGGAGTTTATCGGGGAGGGGGGGGGGATCATTTCTTTTACAAGGCGAGTATCCCATTTCAGGGAAGAGGCTCAACCACAGGTTCTCTGAGAGCCTGAACAAAGCCAAACCGAAGAAAAGGCAATTTTTAGCAAAACAGAAAGGAAACCAAGCCCCCAAAAAAGCACATGGGTTTTGGTCGGAGTACAGACATACTTATCTCCACTTTAGCAAACATTACTATGTTTATATGAAAGAAAAACAACCCCGAATCCAAGCGAAAACCATTTAAAAGGCATAAGATGGGTGGATCTAGTCTGAAGAGGCCAGCAGGGCTCAACCTAAAGTAAAAATACAGCTTAAAACTTATTCTAAAAAACCAGAATAAACCTCCCTTCTTCATGGGCTGAGATCACCCCAAGTGCAGCGGCCGCTTCCAAAACCACCAGCAATTACTGGGCTAACTGTACTGTCCATCTCCCCACCAGCGTTTTAAAGGTTACGGCAAACGCACAACTTTTCTGGAATTTGGCAAACCCCAGCATTTTCTTTTCCCTATTTTACAAATGGGGAAGCGCCGGAGCGCTCGGCCTCCGCATCACGTCGAGAAACAAGCGGCTTCGCCCTTTCGCCGTACCCCATTTCTGCTCTTATTCAAGATCCCCGTTTGCCTCCTGCCCGACGTCAAGCTTTCTCAGCGACACAGAACCGGCCTCTTCTCATGTTTGCCACCTTCAAGCTGGATCCTAATGCATGAAACAGTTCATTAATTTTACAGATTGGAAGATTTTTAGGACTACATTTTTGTTAATAATTACGGCGGAATTGAGACTCAAAGGCGGCAGAGGATTTTGCTGGAAGTTGTAACACCAATTGTTTGCCAAAATAACCAACCACTTCTCATAATTAACTCTCCTGGCCTTCACCGATTTGTTTGGAAAGGGAGCCTGTGCCAATTTATCCATGTTTTTGTTCTCTCGGGATTAGGACCCAAACGCTGATGAGCCACAGACCAAAGAAAGCTTCACAATTCGGAACGCAAAGAAAACCCTGGGCTCTGTCAGGTGAAAACAGTAAATAATCCAAAACATACATACGCTTATAAAATATACACTTAATAGAAAAGGTATCAGCTGGGAGAGAAGTACCCTTTCTCATACAAATAAATTTGGAACAAGACTGACAAGCAACTCAAAGCTTCCATTTCTGGCAGCCCATACAAGTTGGAGCTGGAAGTTATGGGTTCAAACGCCCCGAGGGCTGGAGCAGCTCCCTCGGCNTGGGTTCAAATGCCCCGAGGGCTGGAGCAGCTCCCTCGGCTGCGAGGGGAGTTGGGGGCGTTCGGGCGGGAGAAGAGATGGCTCCGGGGAGACCTCAGAGCCCCTTCCAATGCTTATAAAATGGGGACCAACTTTTAGCAGGGCCTGTTGCGATAGGGCGAGGCGGGGAACGGTTTTAAGCTAAAAGAGGGGAGATTCAGACTAGATCTAAGGACGAAATGTTTTACGCTGAGGGTGGTGAGACACTGGCCCAGGTTGCTCGGCAATGCCCCATCTCTGGGAACGTTCCGGGCCAGGTCAGACGGGGCTGGGAGCAACCTGATCTAGGGGAAGGCGTCCCTGCCCACGGCAGGAGGTTGGGCTCGATGGTCTTTAACGGTCCCTTCCCACCCAAACCATCCTCTGAGTCTATGAAACCCCACTTCCATCCGGCTGTCCGACTTCTGAATCCACACCGATGGCTCGCCCCCGTCACGCCACCCCTGCTCTGTCTTCTCTAGCGAGCAAACAAAAGCAGCCTCCAAAAAACACGAGGACTGAGCGGTTTCGAACATACCTAAAGTGGTGGGTTTTATCAACTCATCGTAAACGTCGTAGAAGGGCAACCTCTTCATCTTGACATCGGGATGGACGGGATGGATGGGCGGCGATAGGTGCTGAACGTCCGTCTCGTGCTTGGGTCCCAGCACCGGCGCCGGAGGCAGCAGAGCCGCCGGCACGGCGGCGGTGGCGGAGCTGTGGTCATAGGGCAGGTGACACACCGTGCCCTGTGTCAGCGCGGTGGCCGAGGGCAGCTGCCCTGCCTGAATGTGGAGCATTGACAAGTCCGAAGGGGTTAAGATCTTTCTTGGGAACCTCCGCCGGTACAGTTCTTTAATTTTCATCTGGACAGCCGGGCTGCAGCCAGATTTCAGCAGCTGTAACGCCTTTGTGAGAAGTTCGTGCTTCCTTCCACTTTTGTTCCTTCCAGCAAAGCCCAAGAGAACTTGTAACTCTGATACCCTAAAGCTCATAACCATATGCTGCAAGAAAATGAAACAAGCACCATTACAACTGCTGTGCGAGCTGACGCGACGCAAAACCGAGCCATGGGTTCGCTACGGAAGATGGTGGAGGCCTTAAAAGAGGCACTGTCAAGGCTGAAGTTCCCCTTGTCATCAATAACTCGTCAGTAGCAGAACCATAAACATTTAGATTTGGGTTTACTTTTAGATACTTTGCTTGGAAATGGAAATGCAAAAATCGCTTCTGGATTCCATGGACGTCTGAACAGTTCCCGATAGCCAAACGGTGGTTAAATCACCTTCCCTTCCAATAAACGCTGACAATTTCTTGGAGGGTCAACCTCGCGTTTAGACTAAACCTTCGCACCTCTCTGGGTTTAAAGCTCTCACTTTTAAGTCCCCTTCAGGCTGGCTCAGGAAGGCCAAGCCCCCGTGTGACTGCAGAAGTTTTCAGCCAATTGATTTTACTCTTTTATTTCAAAAACGTACTTTGGGAATGGCCGGGTTTGGCCCCATGTTTCTCTATGGAGGCACAGCAGACATGAAGTCTGAAAATAGACGTTGGTCATTAACAAGAAAGGCAGCAATTAAGGAAAAACATACATCAGGCACCACCTCTGTACCTAGGCTGGCATCACCGACCAACCTCCCTCACGGAAGGAGTCTCCTCCACAGCGACGTGCGGACTCTCACCGCGAGCCCAACACACCCGACAGGGTTAAGCTGAGAGATGCCCGAAGAGGCGAAAATACAGAATTATTCCCGTTTCACAGGAGGAGAAATGCAAAGGGTCTCGGAGAGCTCTCTGCAGTCACACCAGGCAAGTTAGTAGCAGACCTATAAACCCAGCTCAACCCGAGTCGTTCACAAAATTGTCCTTCTTCTGAACTCGTAATATGGTTTCAGAATGACTTATTTAAGCAGAAACACCCATGGGATGACAAACAGCGCTACAGAAGCACATATATACTTATGTGCGTATACATCTGTACGTATTACAGCACAATCTTTTCTTTCAGGCAAGTAAAAAAGGGTTAAACCTGGGATCGAGCAACTCCCCACACTCTCCCTTTTAAATAAGAACGGGCACACGGAGTTTCACCACCACTCTGCATCTAGAAACACTTTTCCCTTTAGGCTCCCAAAAGGCAACTGATTCAACAACAGTAGAATTGTTCTCAAATTAGTTACAATTTGGGTTTAAATCCCCCACTTCAGTTCCACGGAGGGGCTTCATCCGGCTGCGGCGGAGCACCAGGGGGTAGAGGGGGAAGGTTGGCTTCTGCGAGTTTAGAAATACCAAAAAACCGCACTCCCTTCGATAAAAGAAATGCAAAACAAACGCTGAAACCTCGCCGGTTTAACAGGAGGCGTATTTTGCATTCAGATTGATCCCCAAACCCAATGGAGTTATTTTCCTTCGAAAACAGCTGACGGGAACATCTCGACTTTCCACCGTACAGACCAAGTGTTCTGGAGTCACTCACGAACACGGGGTGAAGAGGCACCCTCCGCAATCTGCAGGTCAAGCTTATTAAAGAGTTAATTGATTCTGGTCTACGCGCCGAGGGGGTTTAAGGCAGTTTAATTGGCTGTATTAGGCTCGTGTGACCCACGCACCGAAAACGCAGCATCTCGGGAGGACAATGTGACAGATGTTCCGCTTCCCAGTGGGAGGAAAAAAAGGGAAGTATTTGGTAAAGCTCTCAAAGGCAGCTCCGCCGTTACGAAAAGTGCCGTGTGGTCCCTGGTGCAGAACAGACACGGCGCCAGAGTCAGGTCTCGTGTAGAAAAAAAAACCCTGTAGGCCATGTGGGATTTGCCTATTACCTTTCCTGGGCGATACGTTCAAGAGAAGAATGATTAACTTGATTTTTGCTTCTTGTCAGAAGCAGGACACCTCTCTCATTTAAGAGGAAAAAGCTCGACTCGGGGTCTCTCAACTTTGACAGTGCCTGTTTTAAACACATCTCGGAAAAGATACGTTAGGGATGCACATTTATCAAATATTCATCCCTCCCTTTTGCGACAATCATTGTAAAGGAACCGACCTCTTCCCACATCCATTATTCCCACAAATCCTCCAGACAGAGTCCTTCAACCGGCAGGAGATGAGTGTAGCATGGCTCAGCAGCACGAGATTCACATTTATCATTAAAAAACACTTGCATTCGTGACATAGGATGGCTGTGTCACCACCGCTGCAGCAGCTGTGGACTCTTATCTACCCCCGAAGCCTCTCCGATTACTGCTCAGAGTATCAGAGCAGCGGAAAAAAACTCTTATTGCCATAAGAGCCGACAATCGAGAGCTCCCAGAGGGCACCTGAGGCTTGGGTCGCGGCTGGATCCGCAGCAGACTCGAGTCCGATCGTGCCGCTGTTGAACAAGGCACGTCCGCAAACCTCTTCTCCTTCCAGGGGAATCACCGTTCGGTCTTTTAAATAAAGAAAAGCGTCTTAAGCCAACTATGGGCTTTATAAGGAGAAATCATTTCGTTTGCAACTGGCTCGTCTTGCTTTTACAATGAGACACAGATGGTAAAAAGCTTAAACAAACTCCTGGCGAGGAAACCAGAAACGGGGTTAGGGGAGATGGACGGGGGAAAGGCAGCGGAGAGTGAAAAATAAACTGAAGAAGCCTCAAATAACGCCAAGCTCCACCGAAAGGGGTGGCGTCCAGGGGGGCAAACCCCGCCGATGGAAACCTGCGCGCTAAGCTACGTCTAGACTCAAACCACAATTCCTCTGCAGGGATTTATCCGCAGAGGGAGCGGAGCAGAAAACATGACAGACACTTCGCCCTGGGTCGCGCTCGGCTTTACCGTTTGCTAAACTGTGTCCCCAAATCGGAGGATTACGGACACGGTTGCCGGAGCTCGACTTCTGCGCCGTCCTAAGTCACCTAATTACAATTACTGGATCCAGTTTCTCCACTGTTACTGGTAACGTTTTGCCACTTGGTGTGTCTCCTGCTGTAGTCAGGCTTAAATTTTAGGGGAAGGAGAAAGATCACACCATAAGGCTGTATGCAAATTTGGACAGGGCACTGCTGGACAGATTACGGACAAATATTCCTCTGGAGAATTCTGTTCTTGCTGCGGCTGGCTGCCAAGAAGGTGCCAGTTCCCAAATGTCTCACTGTTCCCAGCGTGGGGAAAGGGGGCAGGACTCCTAGGCCCCTTCAGCCAGCTGAGACCTATATTCCAGCCTGTGGGGGGGAAAAAATATTAAACCGCCAACAAGGAGAAAAAAAAAAAAAAAAAAAANAAAAAAAAAAATAAAAATCAGCTTTGGAATTAGTTACCAGGGGCAATTTCATATTCCACCGTCTGGTGGGCAAAGGTGGTGACACACTCTGACTCCTAAAAAAACGAGAAAAAGAGAGTGGAGGGAGATGAAACCCCATCCAGCTGTGAGCACTGGTGCAGCACTACCATGTTACACGCTCTCTGCTCCCTCCTCCTGCGCTGCGCCCCAACCCTGCCTCCGCCTCGGCCCCTGGCTTCCCGCTGCCCTGCCTGCCCCCCGCCATCCTTCGAGGCGCTCAACCTCGCTGGCTCTCGGCTCTCCCTTCCTTCGGGTTTCTACTTCTCTTCTCCGTGGCTCTGCACCTCCGAAGCCCCCCAAGGTCTTTCGGCCCCCTCCTCTCGCGGACAGACCCACCGGGGGGACCGCAGCCTCACCCGCCGCTCAGCGCACCGAGGTCCGGACCCCGGCACCCTCCCTGTGGCCCCTTCGTCCCGGTGGTCCCTGCGCTGTCCCCCCACGGCTCTGCCGCCGAGCTGGGACCCCGTGGCTCTCCTCAGCCCCCCGGTGCACCCCGACATCCCCATCCCTCCCCCCCATCCTCACCCCA
>RSEF01000025.1:1016030-1048501 GCA_003993805.1 Himantopus leucocephalus | reverse complement strand
CATCACCGTAAAGGCCCCACACAAAGCAGCCAAGGAAACCAAGCAGGGAAACATCCCCAGACAAGGGCCAGCCCGACCACAGGAGGATGCTGGCACCTCGCTGCAGCCTTGCTGACACACTGCTGTGCTCCAGGTGACATTTCATGAGCTGCCACCACTCAGGTCCCAGCACTCAAGGGACCAGCCAGATACTAAGGGTCAGCCCAACAGGGGCTGTGAGCAATCTGATCTAGCTGAAGATATCCCTGCTCATGGCAGGGATGGTTGGACCAGATGGCCTTTAAAGGTCCCTTCCAACCCAAACTATTCTAACAGAAGACAGAACACTTCGCTTTGGCAAGGCATCATCACCGTAGATACACCTCCACTGCGTCCTGGTTTGCCAGACAAAAAGCAGGACAAAGCACGCAGCATCTGTTCACCAGGGACAGGGAACAGTTGTGCTGGGGATTCCCCTCCTGTGTTTCCAGCAACACAGTTTAACGGCAGCAGGAAACGTCTGCGTTCTGTATAAGTACCACAGGCCAATCAGTCATAGAGCTGCCCGAATGAGCCTGCTGGCAACTCACCCTTTGCTGTTGCATACATTGTCCCCCCTTTGTGACCACGGCACAGTCAGAAAGGGTCTACTAGTATGCAGCGTAACTCAGGCCCACGGGACCAGCTACCTCCCAAAGCTACCTGCTCGGATTACTCGTTCCCTTCCTTGCGCCTGGTCCTCACCTAGCCGTGCTGGTGTACAGGCTGCTTTGAGATTGGCTAACGGCGGTGCTCGTTGTGGGCGTCGATTCGTACTCCGCGAGAACAGGCTCCGAACCAAACTGTAACGCCCCAAACTGCAGGTTTAGCCCTGAGATATCTGCTGAGCCAGGCATTTCCACCGCAAGCGCAGGAATCTGCAGGGGAGGAACAACAGAAAGGGTCAATCACTCCCTGGGGTCAGCACAGAAAATGACTTTAGTACTCACATTTCCCAGCACACAACGGTAGTTACAGGCTTGCGTTCTCTGAATTACACTGTTCAACCCAGGCAGGCAAGCTTTTCCCCGTCACCCCCACAAACACCCAATGCCAACAGCAGGAAGGCAAAGCCCAGCCCTTCCCTCACCAGCCCAAAGGGATTTTTCTGCAGCTCTAACACAATACAACGCCTCCTTCCCCATCACTGATCCGCACCTTTGATGTTAACGACGCTTTCTTCTTTTGCTGCTTCAGCTTCTGCTGTGCTGGCTGGGGACTGGAGGACTGGTTGTCCGAGGACCCTGGGGACATCTGGGGAACAGGATTGGTTTTGCTGGGCAGCGGCGAGGAAGGGGGTGCCGGCACAGTTGTAGAGGCAGTCACCACAGGTTGTTTCTCCTGCATGAACACTTCTATCATGGTTGAAGTTGACGTGAAGGCCTGACGCTTAGTGAAAGGACTATGCACGGAAGAGTCCGTTGGGTTCTTGAGATCTATCGGGGGAGACAAAAAGTTGAGTTAGCAGGATTTGTTTTCTTAAAATTAAATCAAGTTATGACACTTTTCAGCATCAAGAAAAATAAAATCATTTCATGCTATGACTGGAGCCTGCTAAAATCAGAGAGGAGGGAACCCCAGCATCTCCACTCCCAGCCTTGCGCTCTCACCACCATCAGCGCTGAGCCTGTTAAGCCCTTCTCCCCCTCAGCTCCTTCCACCACCCCTACAGGAGAAAGTCAGCTCGCACAGCACAAGTCCTCCATCCTCCAAGAAAAGCTGGACTTCAGAGTCCCTCGTGTGGAGGCACTGCATGTCAGAAACCTGCACGGGTCTGACACTGCTTCCTTCCCCGTCTCTGCCAACACTGCTGCATTTCATTGCCTGCTCTTTCCCCTGCAAGTACTGGGTATCCTCCACGCAACACCACTGCTCGAGGCTGCCCACCCTCAGGTCTTTGCACAACCGCACCACCCTCCTCCTTCGCCTAAGCCTTTCTGCAGCTTATTAAAAAACAACTCCTATTCTCTCTGACTCTCCTCTGTGGCTCCTTGTCTGAAAAGATCACAAGCTGCCAACACTGACTATTTCTAGGACAGGGCTCGATTTTTCTTCAGCTTAGATTTGAACCAGAGTAATTTCCCTACAGCAAGAAATAAAACACACAAGCTGAAAGAAATGGCACTAGTACTTGACCACAGCAGCGCTCAGCATCTCATCTAAAAAGCAGGAGCCTCTCTTAATCACTGTTTATTCCCTCATGCCAGCCCAGAGGTAGAGTTACCTCTTGGCATTTAACAGTCACCGGAATTGAATTTCTTTAAAAGATAACATCAGGTCAGCAGTGAGATGAGACTGACAAGTGTTGGTATTCAGGAACTGTTCTCCAGAGGTGCCCACTTTCAGGACCCCTTCTCTGTTACACAGCCTACAACAGGAATTAGGTTCTGCACACTGTGAGGGTCTCGGGAACACCAGATCCCTGGCCCTGAAGCTGTCTGGAATGACCAAGAGGCAGACAGATTCAACTGCTTGAAGCATAAAAGGAATAGGGAAAGACTCACATGCATTATTACATTTTACTCTCACAAACTTGCACCCACGGTTCTTTTCATTTTTCCAGCAGTTGGCTTGGTTGTGAACTTGTGATCTGGCTCTCCGCTGAATCCCTCATGCTGCTGCTTGCAGCACGTCTCTGCAGTTCTGGGAGAGCTCCCTCCCCTTTGGGGCGCCACGCTGCTTTTCCTTACCATACTGCACGAGAGACGAGGTCTGCGTAGTGGATCCCATGTCCCAGGAAGAGGCAGTGGTGCTCCCACCAGGCTGGGTGTGCTGAGCAGCCAGCTGAGCCAGAGCCTGGGCGGTCTTGAACTGCTCCAGGAACTGAGAACCTGTGGTACTGCTGCCTTTGGCCTCCCCGACATCTCCAAACCCTTTCCCCAGCATGCTCACCTGCAATTTCAGCAAAGAAATAACAAAGTCAATGTCTCCCTTGGCTTGGAACTCGGCTCAGAGGACAGATACATCTCTTAACATAAGCCTGAACGCACTGTACTCTGCTGCTTCTCACTGGGCACCTCAGCCAAACACTCTTGAGCTCCAGATGTGCACAGACACTGCTGGCAAGGAGAGCTCATACCTCTCTCTAAGACTTTATCACACGTGAGTGCAGGTACACTTATCTGTTGCCCAACCCATGGCATTTTACAGTGTCATGGAGGCTTACAAAGAAAGTTAACAGATAGGATCNCGGATCTTTAAAAAAATGTACTGAATTATTCACATGCATTTGGTTGCCCTAAAAAAGACAGCCACCAGGAGAACTCGGCTTTACAGTTAAGGTGGTTTTGAAAATCCTTCCTGAACTCTCTCACCAATAAGCACACAATTTTAATTTCTTTTGCTGAAGTTACACAAAGAAGCAGCTGCCCGGGTCTGTGCACATCCCTGATTCATATTCAATGCTTCCTTCCTTCACCTGTCAGTAGATGCCAGCATTTCATCTCGCACCAAACTCCCAACCAGTCCCACTTCTCAAACTGTTTTTTCCTTTCCCGTGAGCAGGAAAGAAGCATGTGTTGCAAGTGCAACAAGGGCAACAGGGGAGGAATTATCCCGATTATTTCTAATTAAGAAATGGACTTCTCTGTATTTAGAGCAGAGTGGCGTATCATCCAAGCAGAGGACTCTGCCACCCACAAGAAACGAGCAGGTGTCAGAACTGTATTTCCCACATTGCCCAAATGCAGAGAGGGAACGTCAGGGAGACCAGCACCTGCCAAAACCCGCACGCTGGCGGGGACGAGTGTTTTCTTACCATGCTGTGGTGAGAGAAGGAGTTACCAGAGGCAGGCTGGGATATAGCACTCTGCTTGGAATTGCTGAACACCAGTGGCTGGGCCAGGGAAGGAGCCTGGGATGATTCCAGGTTTGTTGACTCATTCTCCATAGAAGAGGGCGTCTTTCCGAGCAGGACTGCAAGATCAATTCTGGATAAAGAAAGAAGATAACCCACGGAGATTAACAAGAGCTGTCATACCCCTCACTTCCATTACAGTGGTATTCTACCTCCAGCCTCACAATTTATAGCTTTTACTTTACAAACTGAATGAACCTGCAGAACATCAACTCACAACTGCCAGGAGCAACCTCAAAAGGACAGAGACCACGCAAGATCCTGCATGGCCTTCTATTTTAAAGCACGTCTTCCATTAATTTANACAAGATCCTGCATGGGCTTCTATTTTAAAGCACATCTTCCATTAATTTAATACAGCAAACCGCCCCCAAATCTAAAGAACCAGCAGCAGAGCCTAGGAAAGCTCTAATCCAGGATTAGGACCTGAAAACTCCTAACTCAACTTCTCGCTTTACATCCATCTCATCTTGTTCAGAGCTGCTGCATTTTAGCTAGCTGGCAAGGTTTAGTCCAAGATGACAAATTGCTCTGGGACTTGTGTGCCACTCTTCCCACGTAAACAGAATTGCCATGGATTATCACCTCTGTCCAGCTGTGATTGTCACGTTCTCGGCGGGCAGAGGCACTGAAGACACGTTGGAGGCGGTGAAGATCTTCGTCTCAGACAGCTGAAAGATAAAAAAAGGCAGAAGGAATTCAAAAGTGAGAACAACGTCTCGGGACTCCAAGTAAAGCACATAAACTTTTGAGACAAACAGCCACAGAGTGATTCAAGAAATTCAAGTGTTTAGACTTAAACTTCTCTAACATTTGGCTCCCATCAGAATCAGCTTCTACTTCATTTGTTTCTTCTGAGGCAAATGCACAAATCACCTGCCAGTGGAAAAAAAAAACCCAACCCAAACCACAACAAAACAACCAAATCCTTCTACAAATTTCCGGTAGTCCACAAATCCACTAGGGCTGCTGGGGTCTTAGACAGGTGCTCTGAATTGATGGCACGGAGCACTGATCTGCAAAATCCACTGCACAGGTAGGTGCAAGCATTGTTAGAGAAGTCAAAGAAAAAAGCTTCAGACCCATAATCAAGCTTCCAACGATCCTGGCCTCACCTGGATGATCTAACCAGGGACCAACAGATCTACTTCAACTACGGAAGGGAAAATAACCTTGCTCAAAAATAAATGAAGGGGAGGTTTAATGACCACCTGAACATGAACAGCTTTTATTCCAGACTGAGGAGCGGCCAGCAACTAAACTGCAGAGTTTAAAAACAAAATCAGGAACCCCTGGGAGTGCATCACACACAGCGAAGGCAAGAAGGGCTATCAAAGGCTCTCTTCAAGCAGAGACCTGACTGAACAGACAGAGAAGCTGCTTACGCCTCCAAACACAGCAGGAGTGCTTCTTTCAGACGGTGCCTGGAAAGCAAAACCTTTTCCTTCGTGCCTGTTCTGTAGGCTTACCAAAAATGAGCGTGCAAAACTAAAAAAGCCCAACCCTGCTCTCATCTGCAAGAACAGAAGTTCTCCCTTGATTCAGAGAGAGGGACTGAAGCCCATTTCAGGAGAAACCAATACAGAGGCATTAAAAGCAGGTGGTAACAGTGTCCATTCTCCCCTGAAGGAGACGCCAGGTAGAGAACAAAAAGCAGCGAGACATGCCAAAGAGCCAGTCAGAAGGTAAAGCCAAGAGCTTCTCTTCAATCCAAATCACAAGGACCAGCAGAGGCACGTGACACACGCACGAAACCACTGCTGCCTCCTCCACGGCACGTGGTGTGGATGAAAGGCAAACCTTCCCAAACTGCCGCTCCACCGGAGGAGTGGAGCAAAAATCCTGTGTGGAGTCAGGCTAGTTTATGGACGAATTCAATCATGCAGTTGCAGGAAATAAGAGGACCGGACTCGATGCCCCAAGAGATCCCTTCCTGCCTCAGGCTCCTCTGATAAGCTCTACTACACATGTACTTTAGAGGCAGCAGTGTTTGCTTATTCATCACAGCTCCCTGAATTGGGAGCCCGGTTTGGGCTATGCCCATAGTTTGGGGAGGACGGGCTTTGTGCTCCTCTCGTAGCGGTGTGTGTACAAACAGAACAGCAGCCTGCCGGCAGACGCCCGGAGGAGAGGGGTTTGGAGAGTACCTACATCTTCATTCCAGTCCTCCGTGCCCCATTCTTCCGTCGCTGCCCTCCACGCACCTACAGGGATAACAACAGGTAGAGAAGTTACGCACGCATCAAAGCTCGACCTCCAAAAGCCAGGGGAGCTTTGCAAGCAGCCGAGAGGATTTCTATTTGCCAACCAGACAAGTTAAAGCAGTCAAACCCCAACCCACGATTCATGGGCAAGGGACTGCGATGGCATCGCCTCAGCCTTGCTCGGGGCAGGCTAGGCGGAAAGAGAGGGACCGCTGGGCTGGCAGCGAGGGCAACACACACACACTGACACCGAACAGGGAAGCTGAGCTTGGCAAAGAAATCCCGGCATCATCCCCAGCCTCCTTGTGCCATCTTTCCTGATTTCCCCTTGTATTGCAGTAGCTGCAAGTTGCTGCATACACGAGCAGTTCGTGTTACCCCAGCAGCTCGGACAGAGCACCTCCTTCGGGGGTTTCCTGCCAGCTCTTGAGCAGGATCTCACCACCCAGTTAAACCTGAAGCTTCTATAAAACCCAGGGACAACTGAACCATTCGCATGGTTCGTCTCTCCTCCTCCCCCCCGCAAATGTTGAAACCTCACTGCACCAGGAACAGGCAAATGGGAATTAAAAAGGAAAATTTAAGGGACTAAGCAATCCACGCATTTCCGTGACCAATTTCAGAAATATGCTCAAAGTGAGTAGTTTAAAACATCAGGGAGAAAAGCACAAGACTTCAGCCGCAATTCAGCACAGCGCAATTTGCAAGAGAGCAAAATTTACCAGGGGGAAAAAAAAAAAGTTTTGCCTGGCTGCAACTTCAACTTGTTCCGCCCCTCAGTTCCATCACAGTTTAACCTCAGTACTTTGAATTTTACATGGCAACTTCCGAATCCATTAGACAACTTAAAATTTGGTGTGGGAGGAGGGCGGGAACATTTTACCTCCCAAAAAACTCAAGAGCGTAAAACCAGCCGCATTTTGCACGAATTCTTTTCAGCCCATGCAAACCAGATCAACAAAACACGACACAGCCAAGAGGGTTAATCCTGGAGACGTTCACAAGGATGGAACAAGTTGGCATCAACCCTTTTATAAGCCAAAAGCCTTTTACAGCATAAAAGCATAGCACACGGGAACAAGAACATTGCGGATTCTTCTGCAGGACACAATCAGGCTTGCTGAGATTTTGCGGGGAAGAACACAGCAGATCTTCCCATGTACACTTTAATTATGAGGCCAAAATATCTTGTCTAGAAGTGGGGGATTTAGTGCCTGAAATAAGTATATTATCAGCGAATTATTCTTTTTTCCATGTTTTGTTGGGTGTTTGGTTTTGCCTGGCAAGTGGAGCCAATTCAAGAAGCCTTCCTTGGTTTTGTGTTCAGGTTTTGGTTTTTTTTTTTACTATTCAAGTTAGAAATACAGATATTAATACAAACATGACTTCCCTGAGCGCCAGGAGTCTCAAGGCACACTACTCTACCCCTTCCGCCCCAGACAGAAGCATCAGGAGGAGTTCAATGCATTCAATGTATAACACATCTGGGCTTTAAAAACCCAGATTCCACCATTCCGTAGATTTTTTTTATGCCCTCGCAACAGCAGCAGGAATTTTCATGGATCAGAAAGAACCTACCAGCTCAACCCTTGCCCAGGAGGTGAAGGGGGAGCTGGAGGTACCTGGGTCAGCTGCAGTTGGCAGGGGAGAACAAGAAGCCAGGAGAGTTGCCCCAAGAAGTTTGTGCATGTAGGAACACGGCACGGGGCTCTCTTAGTCTTGCTCGCTTGGGGAAAATGAGAAGAAAAGCAAAGCAGCACGAAAAGCACCTATTCAGCATGGCTTGTGCTCCCTGCACAGGAAGGGACAGATGGAAAATCGAAGACCTGTGATGTAGAACCGGGTATTTGCCAGAAAGGTTCCAGAAAGCTTCCTAACCAGCACAGTGTGTTGAGATTTTTTAAAGAAACTGAGCGTATCGCTCTCCATCATGCTCCTCCAAAGGGGAGGGCTGTAACGCAAGCAGCACCCTGATGCTTCTAACACCATTTCAGAAGTGTCGTCTTCTGAACAGCAATCCCTCCCCTCTGCTTTAAGGAAGCCCTTCAAAGAGCTGCTGGTCTTAGAGCTCCTCAAACCAGGAAAAAGGGAAAAAATAAAATTAAAAGTCAATAGGCGTTTGCAAATATGAATGTGCTGAAGAAAAAAATTCCGTTGTGTCTTCAAGATTCCCCCCTCCGCACCAAATACACTATCTCTTAAGTTTAAACTGGGAGATGAGCAACCAGCTTGCTCCTCCTGCAGCCCATCAGGCAGCCTGCCGCCATCTCAATGATTGGATATGTGCTCCATGCCCCAGCCTGGAAGGGTGACAGACCCCAACCCCCCCCACTCTGCACCTCAAAGGAATGTAAATCCAAACAAAGCCAAAGCGTGGCAAAAATATAATGGCAGCACCGGAGCAGATGGCCTTGCGCCGCCTCCGGGAGTTAAAGATTAACCCAGAGATGAGAACTGCAAGATGCTCCAAAGCAACAGAAGCACTCCAAGAACGTCTGCCTCCGGGCCCCTGCAAGACAGACTCTACAGCCTCAACACTCCTCCTCCTGTCCTGACCTTCAAGAGCAACGTGACGAGTTCCTTCAGAAGGGCCCTTAGCCTCGACTTCCAGCCCTCAGCTTAAGTGAAGGAGACGTTAGTCGAACACAATTTTGGTCTCGTTATGGACACCGATGGGATTCGGGAGGTAAAGGGCAATCTAGATCATCTCATGGGTGTCTCCTGGCTTCGTAAGGCATAAAGGTATAGGAGCAGGAAATAAAGTGGCCAGGCACTGAGCAAGTTTGCCATCAAACATCCCGGTCATCTCAAAATCCACTGTCATCTTCAACTGCAGGGTACTTCTGCTCAGGTGAAGAAGAGCAGCCGGGCAGCAAGAGCATGCCAAAGCAACCATCAAGCGCATCGCTCACCCAGAAGCAGCCGTAAGCAGAGGCAAAGTGCTGAGATAGTTTAGCCAGACTAATTCCCCTTGCAGCAGCTTTTTGACCCTAAGCAGAAACACAGAGGGGAGGCCAGCAAAGTGATTGCTGTGGAACCGAACCGCTGCGCCGAGGAAACGGCATGGGGACAATGACAAGTCACAGCTTTCTGGACATGAGACAAGCAGAACATGACTAAGGTGCCTCAGGCTTCCTCCCCTCGGGTGGGATACTCTGTCGTCAGTGCTGTGGACACGGAGCTGCTCTGGGTACCGAGAAGCAGTGGCTGAAGTTAAAATTTATATAATCCACAAGAATTTGGGTTAACCTCTCCCAATTTACATTCAAGGTGTCAGCATTAGTAAAAGCACAGTCAGAACAAATGTCAAATATTCATTAAAATGAACAAATTAAGAGAGAGAATGACATATCCACAGATATTTCAGGGTTTTTTTTTAAAAAAGCTATAAAGTAAAGGTATCCGGGGCAGTTAGTGCACCTGGATGTATCGTACCAGGAGCAGTGTCAAATTTTCGGGGATAATTTGACCCCTCACCCCCAATGAAATCAAGTCCTGAAACAAAAAAAAAAAAGAAAAGAAAGACAACCAGTGAAATTTCAACTTATAGAAGTGAAGGCGAGTTTCATTGCCCCCACGTACACCAGTCACATTGTACCTGTGGATATTAATTCAAAGAGATGCCTGCGGCTACTAAAATGGAAACAAAACGACCACGCACGACACAGGTAAACAGCATAGTTGCGTGATAAACTTTACAGCTGCGTTGTAGCACTGGAGCAAATTCGAGTTGTTCCATCAGAAAAAAAAAATAAATCTTCAATTCCCCCCAACCACACTCTATACCCACTTTGTTCCACAAAACACCAACGCAGGAAAAAAAACCCAAACCACACAGAAGCCTGTTCAGACTAGACAGTTGAACTTCCAGCACGTAGAGCTCATCCGCTCCCATGCCTTTTTCCTCCAGAGACAAGCGTACCCATTGCCCTTAACACATGCCTACACTACTCCCTCTGGTATTTAAAACTCCATTTCTCAGTCGGCAAGAAGATAATCACTCAATCTGCTAGCGTTTTACAAAACCACGCTTGGTTTTTTTCCCCCTTTCAAAACAGCCGTTTTCTGAAAACAAAACAAAACAAAAAAAACCCCAAAACCACCAAAACACAAATCAACCAAAAAAACGTACACTAACAATGCGTAGTAAAAGGTATCACAGTCCGCAGTACTTTATTTCTCTTTCCAAAGCTATCAGTTTTTCAGCAAATACAAGAAATATGGAAGTGGCCTAAAGCAAAATTAATATGGTTGTGAATGCTTCTGACAACCAAGAGGTGGTATTTACTTGAATACTCAAAAATCATGGGAAAATATAATAGTTTGACTTCACAGTGGTGCAAGATTGCTCCATAAAAAAAAACCCCAAAACACTAAAACACTCTTAAAAACCCCACATAAATAGACTACTTATGCTTGAGCATTGTCCCTTGCAACTCTGTCCAGTTAATCACACTGCAAAATCTGAGTTCACTTGTGTCTTACAACAGTGCGCATACTTGAAACAAAAAAAAAGCACCATTTTTCCAAAGCAAGAGAATGTTCCAAGGGCAGATCGGTGTTCGTGAACCGCCCAGTGAAGAAACAATCGCTTCAAGCAGGAAAGCGATGAGGATTTCTTTTCAGCTAGCTTTATATAACGAGGTCTCATCCTGCAGCATTTTGAGCAAGATGACCACGGAAGACACAATGCTCCCCAGACCGAAATCAAGAGCAAGACATCTGAGCTCCGAGTAATATTCTCTGGAGGATGCACCAAATATCAGGACAACTCGCATGTGTTTATCACGCTACAGTTTATAAAAAAAAAGACTTTTCCAAAGAGGCAGCACAGTTTCTGCTGGAAAACAAATGCAGGCAACCGCTCCTGTGCCCCTGTTGGGAAACAGCACGCAGAAACTCACAACAGAACAATCGTCCAGCTCCCAATTTCCAACGCGGTCACCCTAACAGATGCAAAGGCACCTACGGGTGCCAAGAAACATGGTCACTGAAATCTATCTCTGAACCAACAACCCGCTCCTCCATCCCTGAGCCAAAGACCTACCCAGAACCTCCTCAGTGCGACTGGATGGACACAAAATCCACTTACCCTCTAAATACAAAACAGCCAACACGCGCGTGAAGCCCACTTACTTGTGCCATCATCCGGCTCAAAGCTCCCAGTGTTGTTCCACGTGTTGTTGTTGCTATTCCCGTAGTTCTCATCCGTGCCGGCCGGCTCGGCGTAGTCAGCCGGGTTGAAAGTTCTGCAAGAAATATAAGGGTGGAAATTTTTACTCCCTCTCCTTAAGCATTTTAAACACAACCAATTTTATTCCAGAGGTGACACATCTCAGAGTCTCAAAAGACAGTTCTTTCAGCAGAGGGACGCTTCAGCTACACCAGCCATTCCCAATTTAAGTTATCATGGTGCAGTTTGGGCTTTATTAACAAAAAAAAGGAAAAATCACAACACACATGACTGAGGCAAACGGTACTATTCATGCACAAAGACTTTTTTTTTTTTTTTTGCTGCTGCTGTTCGTACCAGTGAAACTTACCCCATGCCTTGGGCAGAAAATCTTCCCCCTCGCCTTCCAGAGCCACCTGTAAAATATACACACACGCGCTGCTGAGCATCTCTCTTGGCTCTGCATCACTGGCAAAAGAAACATTTGAACAACATATGGATTTGTGATGCCCAGAATACGAAAGCGGTGAGGATCTTCCGGAGCTGATGGGATTTCCAGCAGTGTCTTTATATGTATGGGAATGACCTCAGCTGGCTGGCAGTGTAATTAGCGATGCACAATTCCAGGCTCAGACGAGGTTTCCAGCTGGCACAAACCATAAACACCGGACCCCAGGTTCTGATTTCTGCAGCGTGTGTCCTCAGCAATAATTCCTGAGCAGCACAGATTTTGCGGAAAAATTAATTGCTGCCGCTGAGTATTTAAAAACCAAGCCAAGTGTTTGCACAGCAATGGTGCTCAGAGACGGGCGTGCAAGAACGAGCAGGATCCAGATTCTGTTGCTAACAAGCACCTGGCCCACCTGCCAAATTGCCACCTTAGTTTTTTTAATTTCCCACCTTTATACAATAAAGGCCTACGTTTTTTCAACTCCATGCGATGTATGAACTAGATACTTTTTCTAGCAAGCTTGAGATGGGGAAGCAATGTGTAGGCACGAGGTGTAAGCATAAGAAAAGAAAAATCAAGTGCTTATTTTCAGTTTGGCAATTCCTCCCATCAAAGAGGCTTTCAAACCTCACAGAGGAGATAGATACGCTGACACAATTCTTCTCCCACTCCCTCTGACTTCAAACCCCGTGTGTACCTCGGCCTCGGCCACGTCCCCGTCTCCCTCTTTCTGTGCCTCTTCCAGAAGTTCCTCCACTCTTACCACCATCTAGTCCGTTCTCCTGGCCCCGAACTGAAAGACAAAACAATGCAAAGACAATTTCAAGATTCATCCTGCTTTAGGGAGGATCCAAGACCAACCTCAAACACTGTAGCGCGGTGGCTGCGCGGGACATCATGCCGCCAAACGCTCCCATAGCCTCTTTTATTTAAGCTGATGGTTATTGAGGGTACCACCCATGGAATCATCTCGGACAGGGGAGCATCAAACAGATGGTCACACGCACACAAGCATGGTTTTCCTCAAAGATGCGACCGCCCAAGAAGCTTTACTGAGAGCTTTTACGCAGCACAAAGCGCCTCGGCGTGCACCGTGACAGTTACGGGGGTTATTAAAGGGCAGGTCCATACACTCTCTTCCACGGCTGGCACCTCGCCCCCGCCTCGGTGGCCCGCCGCGTCGTCTGCTGAAATCCCGATCCCTCTCCCGGTTTTCTTTGCTTTCTTCACTAGGTTCCGTCTGTCCACTCTCCTTCTGTCCTGAGACACCCTTCTTCTTCCCGACCATTTCCCAGGAATGCTGAAGGTTTGCAAAGGGGAAAGCAGTTAATCATGGTTTGATCGACGCATGATGCAAATACACACATATTTAAACATGCTACAGAGAATATAAGGAGGGTCTCATGAAAAATGGCTTCCAGTCCAAAGTATTATTTTTTTTAGAAAAGTCTATCAGCCTACACACAGTACAGCCTCTTCCTTCAAGGAAAGCTTTCTTACAGTTGACTGGCACGCAGTTTGAGGTAACGGGAGATGAGTTATTCTATTTCTGCAAAGATCTACTAAACCTTTTAAATAGAGCGGGCATAATACTTACTCAGGTTCAAAGCGTGGATAAATTTACCCTGTTTAGGGATAAAACCCCCCTGCCATTTCATACAGGTCACCGTTTTGGGGAGCTCTCAGAATAACCCAGATAAATGTTCCAAAGTGCTCCGCAGTCAACGTTTCGGGGTAAGTTGTTCTTTCAGATGCAGAGTGATTTAACAAAACCCCTCCCCTAAACAGCAGCTCACAGGGAGAGGAGTATCACAGAATTTATCCAACGGGCAAGTTCAAATCATCCCAAGTTCAACTGTAAGAAGTTAAGCACGCCTCCAGCTTACTGCCATGGGCCTGCATCGCTTTATTTTATGACAGTCTGCAGAGGTTTCATATTCTTAAACTGATGTTGCACACTGTTCGAACAATTAAAAACAGTCACAAGTCATTGACAAACACCTGAAAACATAACAGGCAGACAAGTAAACAGCTGGTTTTGGATGGCAACATGCCAACAGTGACAAAAAAACCTCAGAGGCACTAACTGCCTTCAAACCCAAGGCTTCTGAAGTCTTTCTCCGTAGGCATCTGGCTTGGAAGGAAATTTAGGAAAATATTTACTTTGAATGCTGTAAATTTTAAGCCAAATCTAACTCAGTGCTAAGAGCACGCCAGCTCCTTTACTGTATGAAACACGGAACGTTATGAGTAACTAGCTCAGCAGGTGAGCTGTCTTCATCAGCAGGTGAATATCTGAGCAATTAGCAAGTCTGTTTCTTATCAGAAAATCCCCTTTACAGGATTGCTGCACAAGCGGAACCCAGGCTAGAAGCAGCTCCAAGACCTTTGACCGATTACAGTGCAGGCGCTGCCGGTGCTCAGCGCGGCGGGTACCAGCCCGCAGGCCCTCCATGGCACTGCAGGCTGGAGAAGTGGCAGGCTCTCCAGGGTTTTGCTCTGCCGATTCCACTTCTGCCTCTACAAATCTTCCGCAGTAGCCGTGCCTTGCCCTGCGTCTCACGCCGCTGGGTGTTTCAGCTGCTCAAATAAAGGAGGTACCGCTACATAACGCAGTTTGTGGCACGCTACCCTGGATGCTATTTTCATGAGCAATGCGTTTTGTCCAGGAAACGCAATTGCTGTGGTAACAGGAGTTTGTCATTTAACTAGAAGCCGCTGGTTACAAGGGATGTGGAGGAAAACACAGTCACGGCAGAGCTTTGCCTCAGCAACGCACAATCATATCCCCCTTTCTAAAAAGATTTTCCAACAGCTGTTTTGTTCAGTTGTCAATGGAAAGGGCTCTCTAAAGGCAAGGAAGAACCCTTACGTGCACTGTGCTGAACTTGGCTGCTGCCAAAGTTAGCAAAGCACCTGACTTTGGGGAGCAGCTCCATCACACAGAACATAGTCTGAGCTGTCCAGCTCATCCATCTACGCTCAGGGCTAATAATGAGGGAAATAATGAGCTAATGCATAATATTCTGAAATGATACTTAGAGCCTCAACTCTACACAGAGTTGAGTTGTCTTCAGCCAAACCAGGGTGCTGGGAGGATACGTTTGATCAGCGGCAGTTTGGAAGGATCTGATATTTGTAGGCTTTTTACTGGGCTGTAACAGAACTGTTACTCTGCTGTCTTTGTCACAAAATGAATGACATCCCGTACACCAGGCGGAAGGTTCCTCCTAACCAAGTGCTCGCTTGTTCTCCGAGCGGACTTTGGCTTGCCTGAGACAGGCACCTCCGTGAGTGACAGCAGTCAAGCTTAACTCCACAGAAAACAAACAGCAAAAGACCCTCAAAAGCGTGGCACGGGCAGCGGCACACAAGCCAGTCAGCGCATCACTGAGAAGCAAATGTTTAGGGCCAGAGACACAAAACTGCGTTACCCTAACAGAAAGGAACCACAGCTGACACATATCCACCCTTTAACACAGGTCACTCAGCCTTCGTGGGAAAAGATAAGTTATTTCACACTCACGGCACTGTGAAAGCTTATACAGATGCCGCTGTACCGTTGTCAAAGTACTTGGATTCAAAAGGAACAGGAAGTAAATGATTTATGGCATTTTCCCCTCTACTCCTTTGGGCCACGCTCGTATTCTGTGCAAGCCTACGGAGAGCAGCGTTAAGAAGCCAGGACACAATCACATGTTACATGCTACTCGTGGAACCAGCCGGTCATTGTGGCTCTCGTTATCTAGACATTACTGTATGTCTTGTCTCCAAATATGCAGTTACACTGAACTAGGCCTCACCAGATTTACAGGACCCAATCCTACCGTGTCCGGATTGCCCTCCAGCAGCACGTTGATGGCTCTGTTAACATCTCCGTTGCAGTCATGCAGAGCAATCACACACTCGTCCTGGTTTTTGCCTGTGATGTCGATCAGCTGCAGAAAACACACCACCACAGTCAGCATGTCCCAAACCAAGAAGGCACCAAAATCTCTATGGATCTCTTCGGAGGCAAACAAGTTGAATCCCAAATCAGAAATCCTACAATGGAATGTCAGGGTTTGGGAGTCTCCCCAGCCCCCTCAGCTTAATTACGCCCCCTCAATGAGAAGTAACCAAGGGTGGGAATTCCTGAGTTACCGTTGTTTCAGCACAACCCAACCTAAAACCTCATTTTCTCAGAGTAACGCTGTTCCCTGCATTCTGGGGAACACGCCAGTCCAAGGAAATTCAGGGAGCAGCGAGATGCGTCCCTCCCACCCCCCACAGCATTCATGGTATTCTCGACATCGATGTTGCCTTCCCGTCAGGGTTCACCCTCACTTTCCACACTCACTTGTTTCACCTTCTCCTCAAAGTCAGCGTCGTTGTGGTCCGAAATCATCTGTGCAAGTCGAATCTGTTCCGCAGTGGCCTAAAGAAATTGAATGGAGAGAGAAAGCGTGGTTAGAGTGGCACACCTACAACAAACCTTCCTCGCCACACCGCTTCCCCAAGATTTCTGGATAGGAATTGATACGATGAAGAGGAGGCGCAAACAAGGGTCAGACAGAGGAAAGCTTCAGAGAGAAAGTCAGACAGAAGAGGAGCGAGCGAAGGGAGTCTGGAAGAAAGGGATGCACCGCTGGATGGCCTCGTGGCACCGGGTGAGCAACAATCACCTAAACTATGCCTATTTTGAGGCAGACCTTACCACCACCAGAACATCAAGACCCACTGCAGGCGGCTTCTCAGCCACTTGCGTTCATTAAAGTGAACGAGGAACAGTCAGATGGAAGTGAAAATAAATCTCAGCCCCAGCTGCCGCTCAGAGGCACCGATGTGGAAACCCCACCGTCAGTGGCCGCCCAATTAACCTGGCTCTGCCAGCAGCACCCTGCAGCACGTGGGAAGTTCGTTAGACCAAGCCCAGCCTTTAGCGCTGGGCCAGGCAGGAGTGCCAGGTCTCCACCTCCAAGCTAACTGGTTTCCATGGACGCTGCCCTTACCTGCGGCCGCTGCTTGTGCTGTGTCTGGCTCTGTGTCTGTGTCTGCTCCCAGTTCCCCCGGGCTCGGTTAGTGCCCACCGATGTCATCATTTACAGTATATACAAATAACAGTATTTACAAGGTAGAACTCTGTGGTGGGTCAGGGGAGAAGAGAGAACAGACTGTTAGAAAGCAAAAACAAAAGGCAGCACCAAGACTGAACGATCGCGTAGGCAAGGCAGCCAGTAAAGCCATTGCGGGCCCCCACCCTCCCCACCACTTCCCCAAAAGCCACGGCAGGCCAGCCTACCATTTCCACGTGCCCCCAAGACAAAAAGGCCACCTCTACTTCTCGAGGTTTCTCCACCGCTACCACGGTGGAGCGCTCCAAATGAAACATCACCTGCCTCCAGGTGGGAGCAATCAGGACCCAGGAGCAGAAGTACTTGGGGTAAAGGGTTGAGCAACTCGCTGCTAAAACGCAAGTGTGTGAGCGGGCACAGATTTGCCATGACTGGGGCCATAAGAGGCTGTGGCGATCAACTGGAGCAAGGAACGCTTGAAAAAAAGCTCTAAAGAAACTTCACTTTGAGAGGAGAACACCTCAGAGCCTCAGACACATCAGCTACTTCCCCTTTTCCTTTCCTGCCTTCAAAGCAGGGCACGGGAAGCAAGAACTCCCCAGTATTAAGTGGTGCCACAGGTTTGTGGGATATTGTTTAAAAAAATACTGCCCTTGTAGAACTGCCAATTTTTGCTTGCTTCAATTATTCCCCAGAACTGGAAATAATAAGTTTTCTTCTACTAAGTACTCGAGATTAAAAAACTACCAAAAAAGTGAACTAGATGTCAACACGGAATAACAGCCAATAACATTGTTCAGTAACTGCTTGAGGCAAAAAAATCCCAGTAAGAGTTCAGGCCATGGAGTGTCCAAAGCAAGTGGAGTTTTATAAATTCACACCAGGCTTTGGGGAAAGACCCCAACCCGCATGGTTAGAACGCGATCAGCACCAAGTAGTTTTACCCTGCCTATTGCATGCCAGGCACATCCCATGGCACTCGGCAGGACTTACTACTTCTGAGCCCCCGAAATCTCAATATATCGCAAACTTCACATTTTCAGATTTCATTAACAAGACTGCAATGCCTTCCTCCAAAGCAGCAGGGTCTGCTCCTGGTGCTGCGGGCAGACACTTGGGACAGGGGAAGGAGCCACAGACAGAGCCTAAGAGCGGGGAGGAAAGCCGAGCAAGAAAATCCGACCTGCGGGATATGATCTGAAACATTGCTTGCGAACGGACACCAACGTGGCAGCACAGAGCAAGACCCAGCGTGCAAAGTAGGGAAAGCTCAGAAGCAGCGTTAGCAAACAGCCCTGTAAGAACTGGGGAGTCTCTTGTCAAAGTCCGCAAGCAGATGGCTTGACCAGGCTGAGGGACCTTCCCCTGAGATCACGGAGACCCTAAGGTCACCTCCGCACCGTGGCTCGATGCACATGCCACCACTCCTGCTCCCATCAGCATAGGCAAGTTTTCAAATGCAATTGCTCTCGCAGCTTCCCACAAAACCTCAAAGGTTCACCCTTTGGGGCACCCATGCCTCGCAGCAACTTAGAAACACAGTTTGCCAGCTACACAGTGCCAAGGTTTCTTATCAGGAAACAACGCAAGCTACCTGTCCGGTCACCAGGAGCCCCCAAGGTGCGTGTGACACCAATTTAAGGAAGAGCACCAAGCCGGGACTTCACCCAAGGCAGATGAGACAAAGCCTCCTGGGCTATGCAGCCACCCCTCCCACACTCCACGCAGGCTTCTTCCCCACGGTATTTATTTTCGCTCTCCACCGCTAGGTCTCTTCCAGTTCTAAGTGTTTCACGCACAAACAAGTTGTCATATTAAACCAATTTGGCAGCAGAACTGCAGGCCCAGAGGGAAGCAATCCTGCGTGTTTGCAGTAACTTAATCTGCAATTTCAATAGGATACAGTTCCAGCAGTCTGCTGCCCCGAACCTTTGTGCGGTGGCTGGGCATTGTTCAACAGCTGCCACGCTCTGCCCAGCTGCGTTTCTGCCATGATTAAATCATAATTATTTTTTCTTTAATGTGCAAAAAAAAAAAACCCAAACAAAAACCAAAACACAAGAAAAAAACATCTATTATAGAAATACCAGCCAGGCCCTGGCCCCGCTGAGACCGTCGGGTAAGGGGGCATCCCCACGCAACACCCCACGTGCTGCGTTGACGGAAGAGGACTCAGCTGCCGATCGTTTATTCCTCAATCGTGTAACTTCAGTAGAGCTCACGGGCAACATTTAACTGCAAATCTTGGTTCTCCTGACACCTGAACTGACCCCGCACAGAAGTAATGACAATATGACTTTCCCAGTTCAAAGCAGTCTTCATCAAAAGTGGTTTACCTCTTTTTTTAAAAAAAAAAAACAAACAGAAAAAAAGAGCAAACACAAATATATTCACCAAGAGGGACGTAATAAAAAAGGGGCGACTCCAGCCAAAGCAAATCATGGCTGATCCACACCAGAGAAACGGCATTAAACCGGGCCAAGCGCTTATGTTTCAAGACAACAGGAAAGCGATGCATTCATACAGGATTTAGGGAAAACAAGAAGCTTCGCAGCCACAGGTTACAACATCTTTTCTTCAAAGAAGCTGCAAGTAAACACGGCGCGCTTTGCCATTACCCCTTTTCCTTTTCAGACTACCCTGCTACTCGCCTTCCACGTCTAGAGAGGAGAGAGAGTCTTGGCTACATGAACCATGAAGTGCGGAGTCTCCAGAAAAAGAGGTGATACAGAAATGTAACGAAGTGTTCATTTTATTAGAAATTTCAGGTAAGTTACAGTTTTAGAACAAGGATCTGTTGGTCACATCCGCTATCCCCGGCTGTGTCAGACCTGCTGGCTGATGCTGGGCGAGTCCCGGCACATCCCAGCCTCAGTTTCCCCTTCTCTGTTAACACAGAAAATTGGTATTTCCATCCCCCTCTGACAAAGCTTAATTAACACGTGCAAAAGGCTCTGAAGCTCCAAAGGAAAGGACCACAGAGGGCAAAGCATTTGGAAAGATTTTCCTGTGACGTGGGGCAGAAGGAGCACCCGAAGGAGCCCGACGCGGGGCGGGGGGGGGGCTGAGTTTAGCAGCGTTACGAGTTTTCCTCTGGAGCAAACACAATCGCGGCTGCAAACCCAGTCACTCCCGCGCTTGTGGAGCGCAAGATTTTGGGGGGCGGGGGATGCCCCCGGATACGCATTCAGAGCCCCCGGGCGGGTATGGACGTGCAGCACTGTATTGGTGCCGCCGCCCGGGAGCGCGCAGGCAGAGCCCCCCGCACCGGCAGGGCGGCCCCCGGAGCGGGGCACAGCGGGCGGGCCGGGACCGCTCCAGGACCGCCGAACCGGCATCGCCCAGGGATCCCGCGGGGGGGATCCGCGTTGGGGGCTCGCCCCGCGGGGCCGAGGTCGGTAACGACCCCCCGGGGCGCTACCGATGGACGGGCGCCCGGCGGCACGCGAGGAGCCCCGGGAGCACGGCGGGCGCGGCGCGGCCCCCATTGTTACCGCCGGCAGCGGCGGGGCCGGGCGGGCCCCGGGAGCAGGGCAGGGCCCGGTCCCGCGGCCCAGCAGGCCCGGAGGCCCCAGCCCGCGGCACACAATGGGGGCGGAGAAGCAGGAGGGAACCGGAGGGAGCCCGCGGGGCCGGACGAGAGCCCCCGCGGCGGCGCGGCGCCAGGCCGGGCCCGCACCCGGGAGGCGGGCGAGCGCGGGCCGCTTCCGCCCTCATGGCCGCGGCCGCCATTCCACCACCACCCCCCCCCTTCCCCGCCTTCCCTCCGCCCGCCTCCCGCCCGCCCTCACCTGCGGCGGCCGCGCGTTACGCCAGCCCCCGGCTGCGGCCCGGCCCACTAGGCCGCACGGGGCCCGGCGGCGGGGCGCGGCGGCCGCCCCCGGAGCGGCGCGGCCTAGGGGAGTTGGGGGGGGTTTGGAAGGGGGGGGAGGGTGCAGGCGGGGCCGGGGGACNGCAGGCGGGGCCGGGGGACCGAGGGGCGCGCGGCGGTGGCGGAGAAGGGGCGGGAGGGGGGGGCGGGATTTAAAGGGGCCGCGCGCAGTTACCGGAGCCGCCGCCACCGCCGCGCAGCAACTTTACCTGGGTCTCACCACACTGACAACTACCAGCGGCGCCCGCCCCCATCACGTGACGAGGGCGCGGGGGCGGGGCCAGCCCGGCTTCACCCACGTGACGCGCGGGGGGAGGGCGGGGCAGGGCAGTGGGGCGCTCTTCTGGCGGCACGGGCGTGTGACGCGGCGTGGCGCGCCGTGCTCACGTGAGAGCGGCGTCCTCTCCCTGTTCACGTGGTAGGGGCGCGGAGAGGCTTCGGCGGCCGCCATGTTGTGCGGCCCCGGGCCGGGCCGGGGATGGCGGGGGCCGGCAGCAACTGGCTCTCCGGGGTCAACGTGGTGCTGGTGATGGCCTACGGCAGCCTGGTGAGGCGGGCGGGCGCGGGGCGGCCCGGGGGATGGGGACGGGCCTGAAAAGTCCGTGAGGACGGGCCTGGGGTGTTCGTGGGGCTCCTGTGAGGCCCATCCCGGTGTGTCCGGGGGTCTCCTGTGGAAGCGGGCCTGGGGGTGTCCGTGGGACCCCTGTGAGCCCCCTCCTGGGGTGTCCGTGGGGCCCGGCCCGGAGTATCCGTGGGGCCCCTGTGAGTCGCATCCCGGGGTCTCCGTATGTCTTTGGGGCTCGGCCCGGGGTGTCCGTGGGGCTCCTGTGAGGCCCATCTGGCGTGTCCGTGGGGCTCCCCTGGAACCGGGACCGGGGATCTCCGTGCGGCTGGGTCTTGGGCGTCTGTGGGGCTCCCGTGAGGCCCATCCCAGGGTGTCCGTGGGGCTCCTGTGAGGCCCATCCTGGTGTGTCCGTGGAGATGGCCCCAAGTTGTCCATAAATCTCCAGTGAGACACATCCCAGGGTATCCGCGGGGAAATCGGGGCCCACACTGGGCTCGGCCAGAGTGCCCGTGGGGCCCTGGCGCCTGTGGGCTGGTGAGAGGATGTGGGTAGGGGCCTCTGCGGAGGCTGGGGTGTTTGTGGGGCTGGCCTGGGTGTCCGTGGGGCTCCTGATGGGCTGGGACAGGGACCCCTGTGCTTAGCAGGTTTGGGGGGGTCTGTGGGACCCGGTGGTTGCTCGGTCTGGAGTGTCCACGGGGTTGGGGAAAAGGGTGTCAGTGGGGAGATCCCCTGGGGTGCCGCTTGGCATGCCTGACCCCCATCCCTGCTGTTGGCACTCCAGGTCTTCGTGCTGCTGTTTATCTTCGTGAAACGCCAGATCATGCGCTTCGCCATGAAGTCCCGCCGCGGCCCCCACGTGCCTGTGGGACAGCACGCCCCCAAGGTGGGTGCACGTGGCCCCGTGGTGGGGACATGCTCTCCCTCCCCTGTGCCCGCGGACCCCTCCGTGCCTAGAGAGGCAGACAGGGTCTGCTTCCAAACTGGATGTTTCCAGGAGCTGCCACGTTGGTGTGGTGCTGGGCAGCTGGACAGGGAGCAGGTTTATTTCAGAGGGCCCCCACTACTTGACTGTTGTTGTCCTTGTGATCCCACAACCAAAGTGAGTGCTCTGTAAATGGCTTTTTTTTTCCCCGCTGCACAGGATTTAAAGGAAGAAATCGACATTCGACTGTCGAGGGTGCAAGACATCAAGTACGAGCCCCGGCTGTTAGCTGAGGACGACAGCAGGCTTCTGCAGCTGGAGACACAAGGTACTCTCTCTCGCTGCCACCAAAGTCACCGTCCAGTGCTTGTCCCACCACAGCACATCGTTCCCCTGGGGCCAAGTTGCATCGCTGTCCTCTCTTGTTGGCATCGCAATGTCGCGTTTGGCAAGCTGGCACGAGCTGGTGTCTCTGTGCTCTGCTCCTGTCTGCTTTCCCCACCTCCCTCCCGCTGCTGAGTTTTGCAGAGCTCTCAGTTTGCGTTTTCTCTTTGCCAGGCTGCTATAACTACCTGTACAGGATGAAGGCACTGGATGCGATCAGAACATCTGGTAAGGGAGCTCAGGGCAGGAGTGGGAGGGGAAGGGTGGAGAGAGCTCGTGTGTGGAGGAAATAAGGGTGCGCTGCGTCGGCCAGCAGGCTCATGATAAGGCTTGTGGTCCTTGTTTGGGAATAACAGTTGTTTATCCCACCTGGGACTGGCGGTCTGAGTGTCTGCTCCGCTCACGCGATGGGAGCAGTCAGCAAACAGAGGCAGCAGATGTGGTGGGAAGTTTAATTAGCCGCCAACTTCTGACGTCTGTGAGTGAACACAACCATTTTCAACCTGCGCATCAGATGGTTGTGTAGTGCCTTTTTTATTTTCCAGAAATCCCGTTTCACGCAGAGGTCCGGTACCCAAAGTCTTTAATCGGGAAGAACTTCTGTGCCTACCTGCTGGAACTGCGGAATTCCAGCACCTCCTTCAAAGGCATCCGCAAAGCCTTGATCGACACCTTGCTGGATGGGTACGAGAGTGCCCGCTATGGCACTGGGGTAAGTGCTGGCGCTGCGTTGCCCGACCCCTGCAGCAGTGCAGGGTGCTCTTCCTGCGCTCCAGTGTGATGGCTGGACTGCGGTCACCGTGTAACCTTGGCTGGATTTTCCACGGTCTTTTCTGTTTGCATCCAGGTCTTTGGGAAACCGGAATATCTGAAGTACCAGGACGCTCTGAACGAGCTGGCAAACATGTAAGTGTTACTGGCCGGGTGTGTAGGTGTGTTGCAGTGGTGCCTTCTTGGGCCCCAGCGACCCATCGTGGAGGTGTGAACAGAGACGGGATTTGGGGCAAAACCCAGCCTCTGAGACATGGGCTGTTTATGCCTGTCCGTCCTTCCCAGTTTACTTATTCCTTACAGCCAGTCTGTTAATGCGTTTTTGGGTTTGTTACTTGGTCACGGTCCGTGTTCCTGCTTGCACTTTGAGCCAGGGACCTCGCGTGGGCTCCAGGCCTGGCACCCACAGAAGCGCCAGCCTCGGTTTTCAAAACCGCAGTGAGGGCCGTTGTCCTGTGGGCAGANACAGTGAGGGCTGTTGTCCTGTGGGCAGATCTGCCTCGTGCCTGACAGACGGACGCGGTGATTGAGCCGCTCCTCTGGGCTGGGCGGCAGCTGCGATGGTGCCTCTCCTCTCCCTGCAGGACCAAGGCCCGGGGAGGCAGCAGCCAGCGGCAGCACCAGTCAGCAGCAAAGGACCTCACCCTCTCCCCCGAAGTCTCCAACCCCGCCACCATCCAGGTCACCTACCTGCCTTCCAACCAGAAGAGCAAACGTGCCAAACACTTCCTGGAGCTGAAGAGCTTCAAGGACAACTACAACACGCTGGAGAGCACCCTGTGAGCGGCGCAGGGAGCACTGCTCTGGGGACCTGCCACGAGCAGAGCCCCTTGCTGGGTGCAGCTGGTGCCCTGAGTGGGTTTTGGCCGCCGCTGGGCATGCAGGCAGTGTTGGGAGGAGGAAGCGGCTGCACTCTCAGGTCTCCCTCTTGCACGATGTTGGAGATTGTCACTCGGCAGAGGCTCCGTTTCGGCTGGCGGAGCTCGGCCCTCGCCAGGAGCCTGTTTCAAAGCAGCGTGCCTGCCTGCTGAACCCAGAGGGGATCAGCCCGTGCGGCCGCCTCCACGGCAGGCTTGGGACATGCTTCAGGCTTGAGGCTTTGAGTCTGGCAACGTCTTGGAGCCCTGGCCCTGTGAATAAACTGATTAGCTTTAGCTTATTTATAAAAGACATCGATCCCAGCCAGCGCTCTCCTCCACCTGTCCTCTTTTCCCCACGACGGCTGGTGGGGGCTGATGCTGTTTGTCCGTCCTGTCTGTGTGAGTCCTCAGGCTCTGGAGCCGCTCGTCCATTCTTTCCAAAGGGTGAATTATCTTCTTTTCTCTGCGGCGCTGTCGCTGCCTGCTGCTCTCAGCCAGGCGTGCCCAGCCTGCCTGTGTGCCCGGGCCGTGCACGAGGGTGCCTGGACCGAGTGTAAATAGTTTGGTGGCCGGTTCTCAGCCGCCGTGGCTGAGGTGCCTCTTTGGGCTGCGGTTTCTACTCTTTCTCCTGCAACTGGACATTTGGGGACGTCTCGGACAGACAAATACCAGCTTCGAACGTCCTGTCTGTCCTGCCAAGGGGGTGTTTCCTCCCACTCTCACCAGCGCCTGTGTGCCAGTGGCTGCCGAGCCCCCACAGGCAAAAACTCACGGCCCCCGACTTGACGTCTGCATTCTGCCGGGCCGACAGCAGCGCCTGCTGCTCACCAGTCACCGCAGCGTGTACCGCGTGGGGCGGGGACCCCTGCCCCTCGTTTGGGCCTCTGCACTCTTTTTAATTGCCGTTTAATAAAATGACAGTTACCCTGAGCAAGACGTGCTGTGGGCCTCTGACTGTGGGGAGCCCTTCCCTGCCGGATCCAGGGCTGCATCCCTCCCTGTGCCGCTGCCGTGGTAACCAAGATGCCGTTAACGGCGTGGCTGGCACAGAGGGCAGTTGCGGGATCCCTGTGGCACCGGCCATGGCACAGACAAGCAGCCAGACCCCCTTGCTGCGGCGGGAGGAGGTGGGCTGGGGCAGGGGGTGGGGAGGTGGCTGTCCTGGGTCTCCCCGCAGCAGTTGGGGACAGTGGGGTGCAACGTCCTCCTCATGCAGGTTAAACCCCCGGCCCCCCAAACGTGTCGCTTTGGTTGCAGGTCCCGGTGAAGGGGAGTGCCTGCGCAAGGCTGCTGGAGAGGTAGAGCTGGCAGAGGGAGCCCCGGGGGGCTGAACCCCCTGTGCTGGGGGGCAGCAGGCGAGGGGGAGTGCTGGTGTGGGGGGGGGGCAGGTGGTGGGTGTCCCCCTGGCACCCCATCCTGCCCACCCCATGTCCCCGCAGCTGTGGGCAGGCGGCCGGCGGGCACCTGCAGTGCTGGGAGAGGATCTGGGCCGCGGCGCTGCAGCAGCGCGTGGAGTCGGAGCTGCGCCTGGCCAGCAAGGAGCAGACAGCGGTGAGGCCGGCAGTGGGTCAGGCACGGCCGGGTGCACCCANTGAGGCCGGTGGTGGGTCAGGCACGGCCGGGTGCACCCAGCCCTGTCCCGCCAGCGTTGGGTGCCCCCCTCATCCCACTCCCGTACCGCATCCTGGGGGACAATGTCTCCCTGCGCCGGCCAGCCAGGGGGACAGCGGGGTTCAGCACCGGCTCCTGTGCCTGGCAGGTCCGGCGAGCTGCCCTGCACCAGCTCCTCCAGGACGAGCACCGGCAGCACCAGCGGGAGCTGTGCCAGCTCGGGAAAGCCTTCTACGTGGAGCGCCTGTGAGTGCCTGACCTGACGGGCTCAGCACCGGCCTGGCACCCCCCAGCTTCCCAACTAAGAATAAAACACCTTGAACGAGTTGGGGGCTTTCGCGTATGCTGCGTGCTGGGACGCGGGAGAGCCCCGGGCGGAGGCGGAGGGAAGGGGCAGCCCAGTGCCATCCCCGTAGCTGGGATCCGGGCAATGCTGCCCGCGACCCTACACGTGCCAGATCCTGCACACACAGTCCTGGCCGTGGCCACGCCAGGAGATGGCAGCATGGCCAGCGTGTCTCCACCAGCCCTGTCTGCTACATGGCTGGGTCCCGTGTGGGCCACGCGCTCCTGTCCCCCACGGCATGTGGCACGGTGCTCCCGGCTGCGTGGCACAACCCTGCAGCGGCGGGGAGAGGATCCCAGCCAGGCTGGGTGCCATGCTCCCTGGCCCCACGCACCATCCGGGCACCCCTGAGCCCCCATCTGCTCCCTGACTGCCGCCCCGTCCCCTGCCTGTTGTCCCCGCTGCCTGCGCCCGACCTTGGTGTCTCCCGGCCCCAGGGCCCATCAGCGCCTGTCCTGGCTCTGCTTATTGACAGGGCTGGGGGCCGCTGGGCTGGCACCCCGCGCCCACGGCCCTTCGTTAGCTCGGCTGTCGGGATGCATCACATCAGCCGTCGCTGCACGCGTGCTCCCGGCACCGTGTTGCCGCCACTTGTGTCCCCGCCGTCCCCGCTGCCACCCTCCCCGCATGGCCCTGCTGCCCTGCTGCCACCCCCCTGGTCCCCCAGCCCAGGCAGGCAGTGGGGCAGGGGCTGTGCGCCCGTCCCCCCATGGCACTCGGGGCTCCCGCTGCCCCATGTCCTGCCCCATTGGCCCACCCCAACGTCTGGGCCCCCGCAGAGCTCCCAATGCCATTACCAAGGTCGGTGCGTCCTGCTGCAGCAAAGCACCAGTACGGCGCAGGGAGACATGTGCCCCTGAGCGACACTGTGTGCCCTCCCGGCTGGAGGCTACCAGCCAGGTCTCAACGGCCACCCCAGAGTGGGTCTGGGGTCCCGCCTTTGTCACCCAGCTGTGCCCAGCGCGGTGGGACCACATCCATGAAGGATGGGGCAGGGTGACAGGCGGTCGCCTCCTCTAGCCACCCCGCGGAGGGAATGGTCCTGTGCGCTGGGGGTCCCAGCGGCTCCCCCAAAGCGAGGGGACAGGGACACAGCACCGCCAGCACTGGCTGGGGCTCGTCCTTGGGCAGGGTCACACGCAGCCCCCTCAGTGGCGCAGAGCCCGCTGGGACAGTCCCGGCTCCCCAGTATTGACGACCCCGCTAATGACGGCGGCGTGTGACTGGGGGCAGGAGCAGGCGGCGCGGGGCCATCGACCCGTATCGACCGGCAGCGCTCAGCGGCAAGGGCACGAGGGTCTGCGGAGGGGGCAGGGGGACATCGATGGGTGGTAATTAATGGGAACGAGGCCACGTGCATGGGGCCAGGGCATTTGCTGGCTGCATCCCCCCGCCGGGTGCAGCTGAGCGCGGTTATAAATGGTGGCTGGGCGGCCCCTGAGCCAGACCGCTGAGGAGCCCCTCAAACCGGCCCAGGTAAGGCGGTGACGGACGCGGGGTCCCCTCGGCCCTGGACGCACAGGGACGGGTGGGCAGCGCTGCCTTGCCGTGCCACGCCACACCATGCCGTGCCAGTCTGGGCCATGCTGTGACATGGCGTGGTGTGCCAGAAGACTGTGCCCGCGCTGCCCTGCCCTGGCTTTGTCCCCGCTGCAGGATGCCTCCTGCTCCGGTACCGGATCCGAGAGCATCCTGATGCTGGCACAGCTGCCCAGGCGGGCTCCAGACACCGAGGCGGTGCCGGGGGGGTCCTGCCTGGGCAACCACCGGGGAGTGACCCCCGCCCCCGGCTCTCTGCCTCTTCTTCTCTCCTTCTCTTGCAGGGAGCTGAGCCACGGGTCCCGTCCGCCTCTGCCTGCCCCTGCCTCTGTCTGATATGTTTGATATTAGGTTGTTTTATTGGAAAACCAACTAAATATCAAACATATTCTTACAGCGCCAGGGACGCCCAGCGCCGACCGGGCGAGATGCTGCCTGCACCCTCCCGCGGGCAGGGGGGAGCACAAGGGGGGGTCCCTCCACGACCTTTCCCGCACCCCCTGCCCGCCCTCTCGCTGCTGCAATAAACCCCGTCTGCCCGCACCGCGTGCCTGCCTCCGTGGGGCCGGGGAGAGGGAGCCAGGAGCTGCCATCGCCAGGGCCCGGCAGAGGTTTGGGATGGCGAGGGGGTCAGCGCTGACCACCTGTCCCCCCGGCTCACTCCTGGGATGATCCCAGGACAAAGGCGCGTGGCCCCGTGCCCACCGCTGGCTCCGCTGCCCCGGTGCACGGCGTTATTTATGGCTCCCAGGGCATGGAGGTGTAGCGGCCGCTTGGGGCCCTTCGTGGGCACCGTCCCTCCTGGCGTCCTGCCCAGGGAGCGGGGAGCTGCCGCCAGGGTCGGTCTTCGTTGGTCCCTGGGTGCTGACCCCCTCAGCCCCCAAATTCTGTCCCTGGAGGGGAGCAGTGGGTCTCACCCCGTGGGAGATCCCGACCTGGCTCACGGGGCCAGCGGGAACTTGAGGCTGGCGCGAGGAGGCTGCTAATCCCCCGGCAGCGTAGGAAGTGCTGCCGCTCTCCCTGAGAATTCCTCCCTGCGCCTGGGGAATTTGCTCCTCCAGCTGCCAACAGCATCTTCTGCCTCGCTGCCAAGCACCAGCGCGGCCGGAGCCACGCTCGGGGCTCAGCGCGCTCCCGGGGTTTTCTTCCCTGGGTCTCGGGCTCGGCTACCCCCGCTGCTCCCCGCTGAGCCAAACAATTTGGGCCAGGGGCTGCTGTTAAGCCCCTGCTCTTAAAATAGCGCCAGGCTGAGCTCGCCCTTTTCCATGCCGCCCCCGGGCATGGGTAAATGTCAGCCCGGGGGCCACCAAAACATCCCGGTGGGCTGCAAAGCAGCATCGCTGCTGGTGCCGCAAGGACCCGGCTCAATGTCCTGAGCATGTCTCGAGGGAGTGCCGGGTGGGAGCATGGTGTCCCCGTGATGCCGGCCAGGGTGTCCCATTGCAAAGCGGGGGGCAGGCGGCCGGGACAATGCGGGACCCCTCGCTTGCAGACCTGCCTCTGCTTTTTATAACTGCCCCAGCTGTCCTCAGGAGCCCAAATAAGGCTGCGGCTGCCCGGACCCCCCCAGGGCAGACAATGGGTTCCGAGCACAGACTTTTTGGGAAGGTGGGGAGGCGGCTCGGCCCAAGAAAGGCAAAGCCCCTGCACCAGCGGGCAGGGCAGAGTTGATAAACCGAGCAGCGGGGCAGCAGGCAGCACTGCCACCCTGCCTGCCCTTGCCTGTCCCGCTGCCCCGCTGCCGGCACCTGCGACCCACCAAGGATGGAGGCCATCAAGAAGAAGATGCAGATGCTGAAGCTGGACAAGGAGAATGCCCTGGACCGGGCGGAGCAGGCGGAGGCCGAGCAGAAGCAGGCGGAGGAGCGGAGCAAGCAGGTAGGGCAGGCAGCAGAAACCCCCAACACGGGGATTTTGGGGGGCATGGACCATGCTGAGCCCAGAGCCAACACACTCTGGCAGGGGGAACAAGGGCGTGAGAGCTGCCACTGTCTCACATCTTGGGGACCGCGTCATGACACCGTGGGGCATCCCGAGGGCTGCCCGGGGCTCAACCCATGCCAGCTGGTGTCATGTGGGACAGGTACGGACACTGTGGGGCAGAGCTGGCCCCGGGCTGGGGCAGGAGGGATGCCGTGGGGCAGAGCTGAGCCTGGGATGGGGTACGCAGGGCTCTCCCGCCGTGTGGGGGGTCCAGAGGGGTGTCCCCCCACGGTGACTGCTGCTGCCCTTCCAGCTGGAGGACGAGCTCGCCGCCATGCAGAAGAAGCTGAAAGGGACAGAGGATGAGTTGGACAAATACTCTGAGGCCCTGAAAGATGCCCAGGAGAAGCTGGAGCTGGCGGAGAAGAAGGCAGCGGACGTACGTATGGGGTGCACGGTGGGAGCTGGGTCCCTTGTCACCCTCCTGGTGGGACTGCAGCCCTTCCCTGCGGCCTTGGGGACAGAGGAAGGTCCCCGTCAGGCTTGGTGCACTCCTGGCAAAGCTGTGCAGAGAGTGACCCTGGGAAGGACACATCCTGGGGGGGGCCACCCACAGCCAGGCAGGGGACAGAGGGATGCTGGCAGGGGCCAGTCCCAGCTTTTTCCTGGGCAAGGATGTCCCAGGATGGAGCCAGCTGGGCAGCCAGGCTCCGTCAAGCTGGACATGGGGACACTGAGCTGGGGCAGAGCCACAGTGGCTGGCGGCAGCGAGCAGCCCCTTGAGTGCGGGACGTGGGGTCCATATGCGTCATCAGGAAGCTGTGTCACAGCCGCTGTCAGCGGAGCTGAGCTCCAGAGGAGGGGGGAGCCCTCGTCTCCCCGGGCAGGCAGAGGCTGCGTGGGCAGCGTGACAACTGCACAGCCCGGCTATTGTTGGCCGCCGTTTCCAGGAAAACAATGGTGCGAGCGGTGCAGGGTTTCACCGTCCGGCCGCTTTTCCAGCCATCACGTGGCGCAGAGTTTGGCTCCGCTCATTGCAGCCAGAGCGGCTGTCACCCCGTGGGGCCGCGATGTCTCAGGGGTCAAGCATCGGGGAGATGCAGATCTTGCCTCTTGTGGGAGCTGGAAGAAAGACCCGGCTCCTCTCCCTCGATGGGCCCAGCTCTGACATCCAGCCCGGAGCCAGGAGCTTTCCCCTCCGGCTACACCACTGACGCTGGGCCACAGGGAAGCACCCCAAGCCCCGACATGGTGCCTGGGCTGGTTCTCGCCGGCACATCCTGGCTCCGAGCTGGGGGACAGGGTGTAACCCGGAATTGCCGAGCCCTCCCCGAGCCCTGGGCAGTTTGTCAGCCCGGTGGCTTTTTGCTCATGGCTTCCTCTCCCGGCCCCAGTGGAGTGTGCTGGCACTTGGCACATGCCGACCGTGGCCTTGCGGAGCTCCGGGGGGCCCTTTTCCTCCCTCATGCCCTTCTTTCCTCCCTGGCATTTTCAGACTCTCTCGTCGCCGTCACCCTGCAGCGCTGAGGACCACATCCCCACTCGCTTCGCATCTTGTTAATCCCTTTCTGTTTATTCAGAGCCCCCTTTTTCCAGCTGCCACCCCCCAGGGTGGCTCTGGGGCTCCTCCGGTTTCACCCCAGCTCAGGGAACTGGAGGGATTTTTGCAGCGCGGAGCGTTGGATGCTCAGAGCTGCATCCCGGCTCCCTCCAGCCGGTGGGTGCATGCAGAATCAGGCAGTTTTGGTGGCCAGCTCATCTCTGGGGGACCTGCCAGGCCATTTGGCCGGCCGAGCGTGTGCCATCGCTCCCCGCACCAGCAAACGCACCCCTGGGACATGTACCTGCCCGGCTGCTGAGGGTTTTAGGAAGTGGCACAGGGGTGGCAGCCCGGCACCCCTTTCCCTTTTATTCGTGTGCTGCCGAACAGGCGGCGATGTGAGCGAGGGCAGCAACAGGTCTCAGTTGTTTTTTATTGAGGTCTCAGGGGGCTCAGTGACCTTCGTGGCACAGATGAATGCCACTCGCAACAGCATTTTCTGCCCTACCGAGTTTTAGCAATGGCTAAAGCTATCGCAAGGGTGGGTTTTGGGGCATGGCAGTGGAGCAGGAGCATGGCAGCAGCACTCTGCACCGTGGCTTGGCGTGCCAGCGAGCGCCAGAGCCCTGTCACCGGGGAGGAAGGAGGGGAGCGTGACCTGCCGCGGCGCTGTGGGGTCTCAGCCCTAGTGGGTGCTGGGGCTCTGCGGGGCAGGAGCGGGTGGGGGAGGCAGTGTGTGAGTGAGCTCAGCCCCAAGGAATGTGGCGCCGCTGCGGCCCGGCCGTGCCCGTGTGGGGCCTGTGGGGCTGAGGGACAGGGTGGTCCCAGCCCCATGGCGCTCCTGGACCCACATGGCCACCTGACCACAGGACCCCACAGGGTGGGGGGGCTGCGTGGGGCACGGCGGGGTGGGGCAGGGTGCGTGCACCCCCATGGGGCAGGATGGGGACGCCCGTGTGGGGCAGGGCCCCCGTCCTCAGGCCCCTGTGGGGCAGGTCCCAGTGTCCCCCCACCTGCATGGGGCAGGTCCCGGTGTTGCCATACCCACATGGGGCAGGTCCCGGTGTCCCCAGTCCCTGGTGCAACAGGTCCCAGTGTCCCTGGGCCCCCGTGGGACAGGTCCCGGTGTCCCCATACCCATGAGGGGTAGGTCCCAGTGTCCTTAGCCCCTCGTGGGACAGGTCCCAGTGCCCCCATACCCCCGTGGGGCAGGTCCCGGTGTCCCCATACCCACATGGGGCAGGTCCTGGTGTCCCCAGACCCCCGTGGGGCAGGTCCTAATGTCACCACACCCATGAGGGGCAGGTCTCACTGTCCCCAGTCCCGGGTGCAACAGGTCCCGGTGTCCCTAGGCCCCCGTGGGACAGGTCCCCGTGTCCCCAG
>RSEF01000025.1:998195-1015930 GCA_003993805.1 Himantopus leucocephalus | reverse complement strand
CCACCGCCGCGCAGCCGGGCTGCAACTCCCCGTCTCCACGGCAACGCCCGCCGGAGTGGGGCGGGGGGAGGAAGTGACGTCACTTCCCGGGCGGTGGGAGCGGGGCNGACGTCACTTCCCGGGCGGTGGGAGCGGGGCGGTGGGTTCCGGTATTTCAGGGCGGGGCCGGCGGGGCGCGGAGCGGCGGGCAGGGCCGGGCAGCGGCGGCGGGGAGGAGGCGGAGGAGAAGAAGGAGAGGATGGCGGGGGCCACCACCATCGAGGCGGTGAAGCGCAAGATCCAGGTGCTGCAGCAGCAGGCGGATGACGCCGAGGAACGGGCCGACCGCCTGCAGCGGGAGGTGGAGGCCGAGCGCCGCAACCGCGAGCAGGTACCGCCGGTGCCGCGGGCCGGGCCGCGCCGTGGGGCGGCCACGGAGGGGGGGGTGCCCCGCCGCCGGCGGCTCCCGGGGGTGTTTAGCCGGGGTAGAGCCGCGGGCGTGGCGGTGCCGAGGGTCGCCCCAGCCGGGAGCAGCTGCGGGATGCCGGTCCCGGGTGTCCGCTCGCAGCGGTGCCCCGCCGCCGTGGGGCCCGCTGGCCCCGGGGGGGGGTCCCCTCCCCATCCAGCCTCCCCCGCCGTGCGCCCCGAGGAGGCGGCGGCTCTCGTCGGGGTCCCCCGGATCCCAGCCGCGATGCCTCGGCCGGCGCTGGGGAGCGACTGGAGCTGGGGGGAGCCGGCGGGTCGTTCTTTCCTCCTTACCGGTGTCCCGAGATGAAAGCGGCTGGTGGGGGGGGCCCGGGGCTGTCGGGGAGGGTCCCCCGGTCGCCTGCTGGCTCGGAGCTGCCGGAGGAAGGGGAGGAACCCGGCCATCTTGTCTGGCCCAGCGTTGCAAGCACAAAGGTGCGAGCAGCCTTGGCATGTGCTGATAAAATGGAAGTGATCTCACTCCTGGTGCTGCCAGCGCAGGAGCCCCGGTGGGAAAACTCCCGGGCTCCATCCGCATCCCGCCCAAATCCCGACGAGCGGGGATCTCCGCTGGCCCCAGGACCGGCAGCCTTGTGAGAGCGTGTTGGGGGCGGGCAGGGACTGGACTGGGGTTGCTGGGAGGGAAGGAGGGAGCAGCCACGGCCGAATCTGACCTGGCGAGCACCCGCTCTTGCAGCTCTGTCGGGACGGGGAGACGGTCAAGGCTGGTGTCATCGTGTGGACATGGATGGGGTGACACAGGGCAGGTCCTTGCGGGTGACTGGCTTGGATCCGAGTGTGACTCTCTGCAAATTTGCACAGTGACTTTGCTGCTGGTTCTGTGTAAAACGTGCAGCTGAGGCTTTTCCACCCCCAGTGCCCAGGCGTGATGTCCGTGAGGAGCGGCGTGGTGCTGTGGGACTGACCGGGCTTTGCTGCGGAGGCTGGTGGCAGACGCTTCTGCCGTGCAGTGGGACGAAGCCACTCCCAGACCTCAGCTGGGCTCTGTCTTTGCAGCCACATAAGGAATTCTCTTGCGATAGCGGTGTTGTCATGGGAACGTGCGTGTTTCTCCCAGCTCACTGGAGCCTCGCTACTGGTGAGAGAGAACCAGTGCTCCCAGTGTAGTGGTGTCTTGTACTCACTCTGTGGTCTGGCCCTTGGGTCCTGAGGAATGTCCCTGTTAGATCTCTGTGGCCTGGAGAAGTGACGGCAAGCCTTGAAGGCTGAGGCGAGCTCTGCCCTTGGCTTGCAGGGCTCCCAGTCGCTCCCTGACTCAGGGCTGCCTTCCTGAAGGGAGCATGGAGTAAGGAGAATGCGCCGCTCGGCAGCAGGGCTGCCTGGAAGCATCACCCCCGTGTTCCCAGGAAGCCCGACAGCTCCGCTGTATCCAGCGAGGAGAAGCAGAAAGAGGGGTGTAGGGATCCTTCTGCAGAGGGAGAAAGGCAGTTCTTTAAAAGCAAGGGTGGGTTTTTTGGGAGGGTTAAGCACTGCCTGCAGGAAGTCAGGGCTAAGTGATGTGGTTCAGGGGGTCGGGAAGGGGAGGCCTGCTGTGCTGGTGTGTCTCCATCCCTTGGGAGAAGGAGGAGGCTCTCCACCTTGACAGCTCATTGCTTCTTTAATAGGCAGAAGACATGTCAAGCAGTCTCCTTCCCAGTTCTGTTTAACGTATTATTTTGTTCCTCTTTGTGCAGACCACTTCCTCCTCCGGAGGAACGTGCTGGTGGGGCTGGCTCTGGGGCAGCCCGCTGCAGCGCTGCCGCCTTTGATGCTCAAAGTGTTGCGTGTTTCCCTGGTGAAGAGCAGGGTGTGCCGGCATGGGAGCTCCTCTTCAACTTGTGTTCTCACAACCTGCTCTTCAAACAGGCTGGGGGGGAATAGGGGTGCCAAGCGCCTTGCTGCCAACCGGGGAGAAGAGCTCGGACAGCTTTTCCCGGGTACTGAGTGTGATTTTTGTCAGGCTCTGCTCTAACACTGGCTTCTTTCATCTCTCTGCTCCTCCCTCCTTGGGCATGGTTAGAAGCAGCGTGTCCTTGCAGGCTGCTTTGTTACAAGGAGCTGGGATATTTCATATATGCCTGGCATGTGCGCGGGTCTCTGTAGAAGATCACAGTGCTGCCCTGGAATGCCTGTAGTCCTGTCCATCTTTGTACCAGCGCAGTACCCCTGCTGGAGAGCAGGCTGCTGGGTTTCCCCAGGGTGGCTTACACAGGACGTTAGTGTCCCCAAAGCATCTAGGCTTGCCCCCAGGCTCTGGTTGGGGTTGACACAGGCTGGGCTGTAAGTAGATGCCTTGTGATTGATAGCAGTGCTGCTGTAACAGGCCTCGCTGGGGGCGTGTGATGGCTTCTGATCTCTGCTGATTCATTAAAGCCTCGGTCACTTTTGTGGTCACGCTTCTGGCAAATGCGCAGCCCCTGCGGGCTCTCAGCAATTTCATCGGCTCCTGGCATGTATGACTGAACCGAGGTGGCTGTCTGCGTGTGGCTGTTGCTGGGGAACAGCCGCCTCAACCTGTCTCAAGACTGGATGAGGCTTTTGCTCTTTTTCTGGACTACTAGTGAATTGCTGGGAGGAAGGAAGTCTGGAGCACAGCTGGGTCTCTGGGGCTTGAGCTGCTGGGGTTGTGGACGCTGCGGCGATCGGCTGAGCCCTGCTGCTCCAGGTCGGAGCAACACTGTAGAAAGCCCTGCCTGCCAGTGCCCTGATGCGGCTTGGCAGCCTTCTGAACCTGAAGCTGTTAATCTTTCTCACGTTGCTGACGAGAGGGCTTGTTTCAAGCAATGCTCATGTCCTGATCACATGAGTGAACTGACTTTGTGCTAAATGGTAGCTGTCACAGAGCTCTGGTGTGGTGGATAAATGGGACTGTGATTGATGGCCTGGCAGGATTACAGCAGCTGCAGAGAAGACCCATTAGCGTAAGTCATCTACTTAGCGTTTATGGCTTAAACTGTCACGTCAGCTCAAGCTGACAGGCGAGGAACCTGCAGGATGACTGCTGCACGGACAAAGCACGTGTGTGTGAAATGTTGCGATGCTTAATGTGTGTGCAAGTGTACGGGAGTGCAGCCTCTGTAAGAAAGTGGATAAAGCACCCTGGCTTTGTTTTGGCTTTCTGCGCGCTGCTGCTGACCGGAAGACCTCAGCTGCCCTGCACTAACTGCTAAACCTGCCACAGACTGAATCACCCTTATCTGCTCCCTCTAGGCTGAGGCAGAAGTGGCATCTTTGAACCGCCGTATTCAGCTGGTAGAGGAGGAGTTAGACCGAGCCCAGGAGCGCCTTGCCACAGCTCTGCAGAAGCTGGAAGAGGCAGAGAAGGCTGCAGATGAAAGTGAAAGGTGAGCAAGGGCTGCTGCTCTTAGTCTGTCAAATGTCTCAGATGTGTTCCTGACTGAGGGCTTGGTGCCATCAACCTCTTGGGCTTCCTGGAGGGTGGGAAGTAGATACCACATCAAGGGTGGATGTGGGAGTCTGTACCCGCTTATGCGGAGCAACTAAAACAATACTGTTGGCCTTGAGTGAGTATCTTGGAACCTGAGGCTAAGGAGTGAGTAAGTGCTGTGTGCTACCATACATCCCCGCCTCCAAGGGAGGAGAAATAAGTGGGGTCTGGGACACCTTTGACTTGTAAAGGTGGCTGCTGGTGGGGAATCCTTTCTTCCCGCTGTCTCTGCCAGCATCCTCCCTTCTGGCAGACGTCCTCTGACCTGGCAGTGTGATTCAGAGGGGAGTGGTCCACTTCCAGTTGGCTGATGTGCTTCATCGGTGCACACGCTGTAGTGAGCAGCCTGACCCGGCTGATGTCCTGCCATAAAGATGGACTTGGCTCTTCCTGCATTCCAGCCTGGAAAGTGCTTGGCTCAGCTGTGTGGAGTCACTAAGACAGCCTGGCTTGTTCCTCTCGGCAGCACATTTCCTTTGGTCCAGGGCCCCAATGAGCTGCTGGAGTAATGCTCCAAGGAACAGTTAATTCTGAGCAATCGAGGTTGCTGTATTTGCATCAGCCCAGTGGTGTCTGCCTTCCTGTGCTATGCTCTGCACTCAAGAGGCGTTGCAGTTCATAAGGAAGTAACGTAGTCCCAGGGGAGCACTGTTAATGCTCTGAAACGCATTAGACTGCTGGCTTGTACAGGATTGTTTTATGCATCTCCCCTCCCTGTGCTTTCTTTTGGGCAGAGGCATGAAAGTCATTGAAAACAGAGCCCTAAAGGATGAGGAGAAGATGGAACTGCAGGAGATCCAGCTCAAGGAAGCCAAGCACATCGCAGAGGAGGCAGACAGGAAGTATGAGGAGGTGAGACCTTTGGATGCTCTGGTCCAGCTGACCCTGGCCAGGAGAGGCGGCTCCTCTTCCTGCTGGCAGGGCTTTCCTCAGCCAGTCTAGGGGGAGAACCTGGCTCTCAGCAGAGCTACATCAGTGTTCTCCTTAGCCAAAAGACTCTGGCAGCTCCAGTGACTCCTGCGGGCGTTCCCTTTACTGTCTTGCGCAGCCTACAAGTACAAGATCATCTTCATTCCTCTTAGCTCCATTTCTTCCTTCCAGGTTGCTCGGAAACTGGTGATCATAGAAGGAGATCTGGAGCGTACTGAAGAGAGAGCTGAGCTTGCAGAGTCGTGAGTAATCTGCTCGCATGTAACTGGCATGTCTACCTTTGCATGGGAACTAACACGGCATTTCTAACCTTGTTACACAAGGCCTGAAGCACAGGGTGGGATTAGAGCCTTAGGTGAGTTGGAAGCACTCTCCTGCTCGGAACAGGATTAGATCCACTGAGGATGTGAAATTTGTGACATGATTTGCCTTGTAGTGGAGATGTTATGCCTCTTTGCATGGAGGGACTCTCTAGTTAGCGAGGCAAGAGAATCCTTGTCCCCTCGGTACTCACCAGCACTACTTTGTACGTGTGGTCACTAGATCCTTACACATTGCTACGGGGCACACGAATGCACAGCACTCGTTCTAAAGCAGCAGAGGCCTCCCAGGCCAGGAGCTGAAGTGGCATGCAGGACGTCCAAGGTCAGAACGGTGGCTGAGGTTGGTCTCTGGCCTCTTACAAATATTTGCAGTAACCACTACAGGCTTCTGCACTGCTGAGCAGCAAGCTGGACTTCCTTTGCTTGGAGCAGACACACAAATTGTGGTGTTTGCGCTCCTTTCACGTGTCTGGATGCTCTAGCTGATCCTTGAGGAGCTGGTCAGGGCCTTTCTGTTCTCTGGGCCTTGTCTAACAAAGTTAGTGTGTACGCAGCAGTAGCGCTGTGCTTCCTGCCCAGACATGCATGTCGTGACCATGACTTTTTTGTGTTTTTCCCCTACCCCCTTTTTTGCTCTGCGGTATTGTGTTATTGGTGCTCCTTTTGACCCTTGCCCCCACCTGGCTTGTGCCATCGTGTGACCGTCACTAACAGTCGTTGCCGGGAGCTGCAGGAGCAGATCAGAGTGATGGACCAGAACTTGAAGTGTCTGTCTGTTGCCGAAGAAAAGGTACTAACCTTTCCCTTCTCGAACCATTAAACCAGAACTCTTGTGGTCTTCTTGCTGCGCTCCTTCCCTCAGCTTAACTGCGTCTTTCTCTCTCCTCGAATGTTCTGTCCTCTCTGCCCATAAATATTCCTGTCTGAGTGGTGGTGGCTGTCCATCTGTCTGTCAGAACAGCTTCCCTCCTTACAGCAAACTAAATATGCAGTTTCTACTTGAAGACTCCAGGTCCGGCAGAAATCTGTGTCCATGTCTCAGCTGCTCAGCTCAGTGCCCTGCGCATGTGCTGGCAGAATACTGAAAATACAAACTTGGAGGCGGGAAGGGAACTTGCTTTCCGCACAAGTGCCTGAAAGCAGGGTCCCATCCAGTCTGATTGCAGACCGTCTCCTGACAAACTTGGTGGTCTTCCCTGCACGTGGATTTACTTCTTGTGTCTCCTGTCTTTCCCTCCCACTTCTTCTTTTCCTTTCCCCCCCCCTTTCTTTACAAAACCCCACAGTAAATGTTCCGAGCTGGAAGAAGAGCTGAAGAATGTCACCAACAATCTCAAGTCTCTTGAGGCTCAGGCTGAGAAGGTAGGGCTGCTTGTTCAAGGGCCAGAAAGATTTCTGTTTTGCTAGGAGGGTGTGTGACAGCGGAGCACCCACTGGGATGGAAATGATGCAACTGCAGCCTTAAGCAAGCAGGGAGAGCTGTGCTTGCTCTCCTGGGAGAGCTAACGGATATCAGTGCAGGGCAACTGCTGACTGTAGAAGCTAGGAGTGCGGGAAGTCTGGCTGCCCTTCCCTGCCTTGGAGTAGAGTTGGTCAGCCAAGATGTTTATTCTGCTGGGATGAGAATTTTTCTGCGCCCAAATTTGTGTTACATGCATGATGTGGAACTTGCTGCCGGACCCAGTTCTGTTGGACTAGGGTAGGGGTGTGAAAAACTCCCAGTTGGAAGTTTCTGTGGGCACGTGCACTGCAGTGAAGAGTTTAAGTCTCCCTGTGTGGCTGTGGGCTCCCTGGAGTGGGAGATATCTGAGGCTGCTGATTGCTGACTCCTCTCCTTTTCCACAGTACTCTCAAAAAGAGGATAAATACGAAGAAGAGATCAAGATCCTGACTGATAAACTCAAAGAGGTGAGTGACCATGTTGGGATGGCCCAGCTGGGTAAGCTGGCCTCAGCTTGTCCTCAGGCTGATGCCTCTGTAGTCCTTTGCTGTATCCCAGAGCTGTTGTACTAACTGGCTCGCTTCTGTCTGGCAGGCGGAGACCCGTGCTGAATTTGCTGAGCGGTCTGTAGCCAAGCTGGAGAAGACAATTGATGATTTGGAAGGTACATTCTGGGGATGGGAAGCCAAAGAATACGTGGTGAGGAGTGGGGAGCTGAGGAAGGCTGTGTCCCAGGTAGCTGGAGAGCGGAAACACTGCCTTGCTCCTCAGTACTTGGAGCATGACCTAACTCAGCTTCCGAGGTGAGGCTTGGTGCCTCTGGGCTCAAGAGTCATGCCCTGTGTATCTACTCTGAAAACAGTTCCCTGGCTGTGCTGCGGCAGGCCTCAAGCTCTTGATCGAAACACCTTGCCATATCTGACTGATAGTGACAGATAGCACGGCTGGTGTGTCTTGGTTGTGATGTCCTCAGGAATGTAACTGGATTCCTATGCTCCAACCTAGCCCAATTTAAGGAGTGGCGTAGGAAAAAAATGCCTGAACTCAACAGGAATTGGTTACAATAACGTACTTGCGTGCAGAATCTCGTGCATGTGGCTGTCTGCTGCAGACAATGTTGCTGCAAGTCAACCACAGTAGTCAGTGGGTCTTGAAACAGCCCCCATGAAGACTGAGGACCAATATCGGTCTTGGTTCAAGATTAAATCACCAGAAGCCCCATCCACACAGTGTGGTGGTCAGCCTGTGCCAAGGATGGGTTCCTTTCCTCCTCCTGTCCCTGCTTTCACAGTACTTGAGGAGCACTCTTGAGGCCAGCCGTTGCAGAATCCTACCTTTCCCCAAGCCACGGAAGGAGGAGGTTCCAACTGCCTCCCTTAAATCTAGGGCTGTGGCTGGATTCTTCTGTGGATAGCTGTGGCTGGAGCGGTGGTGCTGGTAAACCAAAACTCTTACAGGCCTCCTGCCTCGACCACAGCATGTGCCTTTCTGGTCTTTTAGTGCCAGGTGTTGGAGATCCAACACCACATCCTCCTGTCTGGAGTTACTCAGGAGATGTTTTTTTTATCATCTAGAAATAGCAATGGTGTCAGCTGAGCTGTTCCAGAACTGCCGCCAAGCAGCAATCTGAGCCACCTCATGATCCAGGGCAAGCTTTTATTGGGAACTGCAAAAACTCCGCCAAATCCCTGCATGCTCCCCTCGAAACATGTTGATCGAGAGTTGGCTCTGGTCTCCAGCCTTGCTGCTGAAGTGACCTAGTTTATGACAACTGACAAAGTTCTCTGGGCTCTGTGGAGCCGTTAACAACATTACCAGCTGTACTGTACCTAGGCAGCCAGAGCTGGGAGAAGTCTGTGCCAGCTCTGTGCAGTGCTCAGGGAGTGCATCAGTTTGAGTTTCAGGACTGCCTCCTTCCCTGAAGGTGGGTGATCTGCTTGTCTGCTCCATTATCTGATGGAGAACACGGGTGTAGCCTGTCTGTTCGGCTCACACTGCCTAGCTGTGTACTACAGAATGGGAATTCCCTCTGATGCTCAGGACTATTACGTGACTGACTTCTCCCACACAGGTTTCAGTATTGAGACTGAAGGTGAGAACAAAGCACCTCAATTGATCTGTGCCTTCCTTAGGTGTAGCAAGCTACTCCCAGAGTGGATGGAGTTGCCCTTCCCTGCTGCTCCTCCTGTCAGTGGTTCTTGCTGACCTAGCTGGGCAGCTTGTTCTCACAAGCTGATGTGGTTTGAGTTCTTGGCTCTGCTCCCCTCAGAGCTGGCTTGTAATCCTGGAAGGCACTTGCTGGTCAGACTGTCCTCAGGCTGTCAGAGCCCTCCCATTCATTGTCGGGAACTAATACGGAGTCGTGATGGCTCCACATCTAACTTCATTTTCTTCTGTTCATGAATCCCATACTGCTTTTCCTGCCCCAGGGTGTTGGAAGAACTCTGCCTTCCCTCATTGTTTCCCTTTTGTTCTCCTCCTAAACCTCTTCTAGATGAGCTCTATGCCCAGAAACTGAAGTACAAAGCAATTAGTGAGGAACTGGACCACGCCTTGAATGACATGACTTCCATGTAAATATGAGCTGGCTGGTGTTTGCCTCTCGCTTCAGCAGGCTAGACCGCCGGAGCTTGCTTGGTTTGCTGTGATTTTCATAGTTGGAGAATCAATGGCACTCTGTCGTCTAGGTTACTTCTACAGATCTCTGCCTTGAGGATTGTGGAGGCTTCCCTGCAGCATGCTATACTCTAACTCTAGGTCCTTGTGATCTGCATGTGTAACACGAAGTGCTGTGCTGGCCTGAAAGGGTTCTGACTTGAACTCTGAGCGCAATTTCCAGTCCCACTGGGAAAGGCTTCCTAAGGTAACGTGGCTTAGTCACCTGCTGGAGCCACTGGGCCATGGTCTCAGGATTCCTCCTGGAAGAGGCTGTGGATAGTGCTTGAGTGGATTCCTTAGGAATTGCTGTAACAGGCTTGAGATGGGCTGGATCATGAACTGATCTGTGGAAGTAGCTGAACTTCTGCAACTTTGCTACTTGGCTTTTTGTTGGGATTTGTGGTGGGTTCTGCTAACAGCTGCTCCGCACGGTCCTTACCACTAACCAAGGAGAGGCCAGGTACTTGCACTACAGAGGAAGAGCCTTAACCCTAGCGTCCGAAAGCTCCCTAAGCAATGTTTGCTGTGCACAAACACTTAAACTTCTCTTAAAATGAGTGTCTCCTTCTGTCTCACACAGATAAGTCTTGCGATTCCAAACTCCACTTTGGATTTGCCTCTCTGCTTGGTGGCTTGTTCTGCATCTGCACCCTGCATTCATGCTCTCGTCATCTTGCTCTGAATTCCAGTACCTTTTTCCAGTTACTGTGCACAGGGCATCCCTGGGAACGAGTGCTGTAAAGACGCTGAAGCTTGACAGCAGCAGCGGCAGCCCCCCAGTTATGCTGCACTCGCTCCTAAACAAAGCTCCCTCTGTTTTGACCCGATGTGCCAGACACTGCTGTGCTCTGAGGGGCTGCCCTTTCAATGTCTGGGTGTAGCTGGGAGTATGTTGTTCTCATCTGCATATCTTGTGTAGAGCCATAAAGCTCCTTTTGTATTTCTCTTGCCTCTTGCTTGAGCATGATGTCACCTTTTTTAAGGAAAACAACTCTTGTATAAATTGAATGGAACGGCTGGTGCTTTTGAGAAATGGGTTTCGAGTGACCACTTGCTGCTTTAGAGTAACTGTTTCAACGTTGCCTTCAAACCGGTGTAACCCTCATCACCCGTGGTAGAATACACAGACTTCATTAACGCACTGGATTTTTCCCTTTGGGTGTCTTATTGGCTCACAGATGTGAATTGCAGCTCTGCAAATGGTGCCTTGGCACGCAGCACGCTCTGTAAGGTCAAATGGGAGGCTGGGGTTTGTAGCACAAAGTCCTCGAGCTGTGCCTGCTTCAGCCTGGCTGAAGTCACTTCTCACACCTGCCCGCTCTGTAGTGTTCACCGGCCTCGGTTACCAAATGCTGGCTTGCAGTGGGAAGTCACCACACCTGATAGTCACTAGGTCACTGTTGGGGTGTGAAAGCTAATAAATACCAAGTGAGCTCTGGCTGGTTTCCAGTTGGATGGGACTGGTCGGGTGCGAGGTGCTGCCTGTGCCTGTGGGGGGGATGTACAGCCCCTTGCATCATGAACGAGAATGCACCGCAGCAGGGCTGTGGGTGTCCAAGCTGGGGAATCGGTGTTTTGCAGACTCCTCCCCTCCCCTGTGCAGGGGCTGAGGGTGACAGGATCCTCCTGGGAGTGTGGCACGGAGATGTACACTGAGCACTGCAGCTGGTGGCAGGCTGCAAACACTTGACGTGCGTCACCGCTGGTCTGAGTCTGTTGCTAGTTGTTCTGGTATCATAAACACTGATCAGCCTCTCGTAACTGTATGTGCTGCCTCGTGGTGGCTTGTCAAATATTTTTTCCTTTCTGGATTGGTTCATCTGCCACAGTGCCCGAAGAGCCCTTCATGAACAGAGTTTTGATGAAATGGGACACCTCCCGTGGTTTCCTCAGGTTTGTGTCACTCCATTTTCCACACAAATGGCACTAGCAGTAAGGATAGTGCAGACATGCTGAACTGCCCCAGCCTGTTCTCATTCTGTCTTCTGTGTCAGGGCCATCCCCTCTCTGCCAGGTCTGGGTGGGGAAGGAGGGAGCATTCCCACAAGGAATTTCAAAGGGTAGTAGCTTGGAAAGCTCTGGCAGATGGTGGTCTGACTCTCCTGGGGCATGGGGCAATAACTCTGTGCCCTGTAAGCACAAAGCAAGAACTCATAACTCCTCAGTAACCAAACCTGCAGCTGGAGTAGGGGGTCTAGATCCCGTGGGAGGGACAGGGCTTCTGTCGCAAGTGTCTGGGAGTGTGGAGGCTTCCAGCCCAGTGTTCAGTTGCCAGCTCTTACCAGGTGGGAGGTGGCACTCTGCCCTTGTGAAACGGCCTCTCTCCTCATGGGGAGGTCCCGTCGGCTGTGAGTTTATTACTGACTCGCACTGTGGGGAGCTGGTGGCTCTACTGTTGCACAGTGGTGTTGCAAGCGATTTTATCGAAGGCTGGGCTGTGGCAGGCCCTTCTTCTGCTCATCCTCATGGAACTCTGTGCTGGGTGGTGGATGGATGGATGGGTGGGTGATGCAACTTCTGCCCTGGGAGGTTTTGAGAGGCTTCTGGTCTGACTGGATTGCTAGGCTTGTGCAGGCTAGTTACCGTGAGCTGGGCTGTTGACTCAGGAGTGCTGCACATGCAGATTAGCTGACCAGGAGGCACAGGTCCTAGAGCTCCCCAGGTTGCAAGGATGGCTGGTAAGGCTGCCCTGCGGGCTGGGTGGAGAAGGCAAGAGGCCAAACAAACAGTGGAGCTAGCCCCAGCAGACCTGGGCATGAGAAAGGTCATGCTAATTACTTCAGTCTGCTCACTCGTGGGTAGATCATCAGGTCCCTGTCCACAAGCAGTAATGCTTACTTGAAGGCTGTGAGCCGTTGCACCAGCCTGCAGTCACTGGTACTTCTGACAGCAGTTCACTCCCATGCTCTGCCACTCTGGAGACCCAGGACCAGCTCCGCTCACCTGGGGCTGGAGACTGGCATCGGGGTGCCCAGCCTACCTGCTCAGAACCAGCCTGGAGGCCAGAGAGCATGTCACTAGCAGCAGTGGTAGCCGATGTGCAAGGCAGGCTCTGGTGTAGGCCAGGGTGGGGTGTACCCGTCCCCCATACCACAACTTCCCTCAACTTCTAGTTAGATTGCAGTGGGACACAAATTGTTGGCTTCTCTGGCTCTTCCTTGGCTTTCAAGAAGGGACAATCAATCAGCATTACTACCCTCTGTCCTGCAGAGTGAGGGGCAGCTAGAGCAGGTGCTGAGGGCTGAGAGGAGCTGAGGGCAGCTGCATGAGGGTGAGCTTCCCACCTTGTATGTGGCTGTCATGCTGGAGGGACTGGGCTGAGACCCTCTGCAGAGGGGGATGTGCTTTGGCTGCTCCATATGAGCCACTAGACTTGGTGTCCTGAGTCTCACCTGGCCAAGTCTTGTTCAAGAGCAAAATATTCCTAAGTTGAAAGCAATGAGGAATGGTGTAGATCCCCTTCGGGGGTGCCCTAGATTCCTAGGGACCTTGTAGTACAAGGATTTGAGAAGAAGCCTAAGGCCAGCAAGAATCCCACCTTGAATACTGTGTCCAGTTCTGGGCCCCTCACAACAAGAAACACATTGAGGTGCTGGAGCGTGTCCGGAGAAGGGCAATGGAGCTGGTGAGGGGTCTGGAGCACAAGTCCTGTGAGGAGTGGCTGAGGGAACTGGGGTGGTTCAGCCTGGAGAAAAGGAGGCTGAGGGGAGACCTTATTGCTCTCCACAGCTCCCTGAAAGGAGGGGGGGTAGCAAGGGGGGAATCTGTCTCTTCTCCCAAGTAACAGGCGATAGGACAAGAGGAAATGGCCTCAAGTTCCGCTGGGGAGGTTTAGATTGGATATTAGGAAAAACTTCACTGGAAGGTTTGTCAAGCACTGAAACAGGCTGCCCGGGGAAGTGGTGGAGTCACCATCCCTGGAGGTGTTTAAAAGACAGGCAGATGTGGTGCTGAGGGACATGGTTCAGTGGTGGTTTTGGCATTGTCAGGTTGATGGTTGGACTCGATCTTAAAGGTGCCTTCCAACCTAGATGATTCTGTGATTCTGATTGCTGTGCTTTATGCTCGCTCATCAGGTGGAGGCAGCACACTGTGCATATCACTACAGTTTGTGACGATTAGTTCTGCCAGGCTGGAAGCTGTTGTATAGGGATTTTTCACTGCCTGGAATTCCCCTAAATGCAGGAACTGGGCAGGGTCCTCCCAGCCTGAGCTCTGTGTAGGTGGGCAGAGGTAGATGCTGAATTGGTTCTCTGTGGTGCCTGCTTGTGGCTGACAGGCTGCATGGCAGGACAGTGGTCCTCCAGCCCCGAGAGGTGAGCTGTCCTGGGAGATGATCAGAATGGTTTTCCTCTTTCCCTAGAGTGGCTGATGAGCACGTGTGCTTGGTACCAGCCTTGGGGATGAGGGTGGCTGCTAGAGCCCTGCGACGCTGTAAGGACAGGGACTGGGTGGGAGGTGAAGGCTGTCAGATGCAGTGGTGGTTTGTGCCCCTCTCATTTAGTTGTTCGGGGACAGACATAAAATACGAGCCTGTGCCCCAGAACTTCCTCTGCCCTGTACCTGAAGCAGATACTGCCTTCAGTCCTTGTCTGGAGGTGGTGGGTTGTTAGTGTGGCATAAAGGCATGTCTCTGGAGGAGTGTCCTCCAGGTCAGGTATGAGATGTTGTCATTCTTAGTTCTTCTGATGCCCCTGTCCTACTGTTAAAACCCCATCAAGGCCACTGCTGTGGGCCTCCAGAGCACCCACTCTGGAAGGTGCTTCTGTTTCAGCTGTGGTAGGACGACTTCTTTCTGCAAAGTGCTCCACAGGCTTAAAGTACATTCCAAGTCTCTCTCCTTCCCTGAGCACAGCTCAGCCTGCAGGCTTCTGTTCTGGTGTTCTCCTCTTCCTTTCTTTGCCTTCGCAAGCCCTTGGCAGCATTTCCATTTCTGCCTGCACTTGGCTTCCTCTGTGATCTTCCTGAGCTGAAACACAAGTTAGAGTGAGACAAACCTTTGTTCTCCCCGGCTTCATCTGTGTAATAGCCTAGACTTGATCCTCAGAGGCACGCGTTATGGAGACAGCTTATTTGATGTGCTCATCTTGGTACTCTACTAACCTTCCCTTTCTCTCTTTTTCTCTCTTCCTCTTGTTTCCCCTAATCCTGTTGCCGCTGCAGAGCGCCTGTACAGCCAGCTTGAGAAAAACCGCCTGCTCTCTAACGAGCTGAAGTTAACGCTGCATGATCTGTGTGACTGAGAAGGGGGCCCACTAATGCCATTAAGCAAGCTTATTGCGATCACCAGTGCTGTGGACCACAGTGAAATCTGATCATTCTTAAGACTGGCAGACTTGCAAATTTTATGCAATTGCTGCTATTTAATGGGGCACTTGAATTTATCCTCTAATTTATTTAAGAGTTGTTTTTTGTTTTTTATAAAGGTAACCTCTGTTCTTGGTGAAGTAACCCTCAGACTTGGCTGTTTCTTGAGCAGTCTTGTGGCCTTGTCCAGGGGGTCCTGCCTGGCTCCTCCATGGAACCAGAATGGCTGCAACCACCAAGAGAGGGATGGGGTGAAGTTAGGCTTGTGTCTGCTAGTAGATGCCTGTTGAGTGCTACGACTTAATTTACTGTTAGCTGAATGACTGTAGGATTTCCTGCTGCATGGAATGATGGCTTCTAACAATAAATGACCTCGTGGTCTGTAACCACTGCACACCTGTAGTACTTTCCTATATAGTTGAGTCCTAACCTAGAAGGTTTGGGGGAAGTGGTCATTCCTGGGTGCTGACCCCAGCGCAGCTGCAGAGCCCCAGAACCGGTTGGGAAAGCTCATGGAAATCTTGAAAGCAAGTCCCAAAATCCACAGCATGAAGCTGTGTTTTGAGTGCTTGCAGGAAATCTTTAAACGCTGCAGTTGCTAGTGCTCTAGGAAGGCTGCTTCTTGCTCTGTGCACAGTCTGTGACGCTGGGGAGGTTGGGGAGCGGCTTTGAGAAATCTGCCTGTACCTAAAGGACATCTTTCTACAGCCTGTCTGTCCAGTGTCCCAGCGTGTGGATCTCTTCAGTGATAAGGGTGGGCTCACCTTTGGAGTAAAGCCTACCTAGAGCGCTAGTTGCTGATCTGAGCTCTCCTCCTGGCTTAAGGAACATGTGAGAATTGACTGTGCGGCTGCCTGTAGTCTCGGGCAGAGTTGCAGCACCCTCGCTCTTACTTGCTCCCTGCCTGCCCTTCACTGAAAACAGCCTCTTCCCTGCTGTCCTTGAGGCATGGTTGTCTGCTCCCTGCTGCTAGGTAGTTACGGTCTTGGTGACCAGCTTGGCATCTCTGTCCTGTGCTGGGGGGAAAGCGGGGGGGCACAACCAGCTGTAATTCCACGGGGTGATTTCTTAAGTGTGTGTTTACCTCTGCATTGCTCTTGGGTGGCTTGCTGGGCCACGGGGGTCCGCTGTCTGGAAGCGTTGAAGCCCTGGGGAAAGCTAGCTACGGTCAGAGGCACCTGCATGCAAAACACTGCCTTAGAGCACTGCCTAAAGGTACATCGTGACCGTGCCGACTGGGAGCACCGGCAATGCGAGAGGCAAGGGCTACAAATGAGCCAGGTAACTTCAGAGCTTCTAGCTGCACCCAGCCAGGCACCCCCGGTCTGAGGACTTGCTGCGGCAGCGTGCTGGGAAGGGGCTAGCGCAAGCTTTCTTTGGCGAAGGTTTCTCGGTTGTCTGAAGCCAACTTGTAACTCTGACTCTTGCTTCCTTGCCAGATAAACTGAAATCCACCAAAGAGGAGCATCTCTGCACGCAAAGAATGCTGGACCAGACCCTGCTAGACCTGAACGAGATGTAATGGATCCCTGCCACTGCCTCTGCCACACGATGCCTGGGGGGGCCAGCCCAGCCACTGCTGACCTCTAACCCTTGGGGACCAGAGTTTACTTTCTGTTGCCAACTTGACCAAACGCAAATCTTCTTCGCCTCAGGGTTAAAGGCCATCGGGTTGGGCAGAGCTTCAAACAGCATTATTAAGGGAAATGAACAATGCAATAATGTTTGGGGAGCATGTTTGAGATGTATACATTTTGTAACTACCTTTTTTTGTAGCAACCATTGTAAACATTCCAAATAACTCTGAGGCTAGTGAGCTACACTTCAAAGCTCTTGGCTTTAAAATTCGGTATTGACCTTCTGTTAATCAGCTCTGGGCCACCCTGCTTTGGCAGGGAAGGAAGGAGGGTGTGACGGTTCCTGGCTGTGGGCCGCTGAATCAGAGTAGCCAGGCTAGGGATGGAAGCCTGTTGGGAAAACTTCTTTTCCAGGAGCTGTTTGCCAAAAGAGCAGTTCAGTTTCTCAGCTTTAAGGTAACTCTGTGTTGTGGAGAAGCAACTTGGGCAAAAGGAGACTCTTTTTTTTCTTTTTTAAAAGCCAAGCCTGTTATCTGAACAATTGAACCTTCACAGGGTTTGTTTCCCTTCCCTCCCCCACCACTGTTGGCCACTTCCTTTACTGGTAGGCTTAGAGAAGCCACGGCCCCTCTAACCCATCGCTACACAAGCGTTCAATTTGCCTTCACTAAGTGCTGACGCACCAAGCTTTATCGCTCATTGCTGGGTTACACTTAACAGCTTAAGTACCACAGCCTTGTTTTCTTGGGGAAGTTTTTTTTTGCCTACCCTGAGGGAGGGAACTGAGGCCTTCCCTCCTGGCCAGGAGTGCTCTTAGTGTCTTAATAAGGTACAAGCCATCTTGCTGTGCATTGCTGACGTGTAGTTGTTGTGAGGCGTGAGTGTGGAGACGTGTCAAGCTCGTGGCGTGTAGCTTGTGCTCGAGCATGCTGCTTGGTTGTAGCGGTTTTAGGGGCCAATCTGGAGAAAAGAACCTTATCAAGTGTTTTGATACTAAATTGAAAAAATTGTCTTACTGTCTTTTGAAATAAAAACCAATCCCTCCAGGCTGCTGTCTGGCTGAAGAGCTTTACTGGGTGCGAGCCGCTGGGTCTGGGCCTGGGGGGGGATGAGGGGCAGTGGGGGCCGAAGACCGGGGAGGGGGGGACCACGACTGAGGTAAAGCCAAGCTTGCCTGCCTCTTCCCGGGGCCAGAGCGCAAAAGCGGGCCTGTGGGGGGGTGAGTCCTCCCTCTTTTACCTCAGGATTTCGGGGGGAAGCCGCTGCGTTCCCGCTGGGCGGCTTCCCGGTGCTCCGGTTGGCGGTAGGGCGCATGCGCACGGCGCTGGGTGCGCACGGGGGTGGGCGGGGCCGAGTGGTGCATGCGCAGAGCGGCGGCGCGCGGGAGGGGCGCTGTGGCGGCGGCGCCATTGTGGCTGCGGTGTGACAGGCCGGGGCGGGCTCGGCTGCCTGCGCTCCTCTTCTCGGTGGTGCCCGTCTTCGCCTTTAAGCGAAACCTTACCCTGCTTGGGGGCAGGATGGCCCTGCAGAGGCATCTGGACAGGCTGGGTCGATGGGCCGAGACCAGTGGTATGAGGTGCCGAGGTATGAGGTGGAAGGCCAAGTGC
>RSEF01000025.1:966051-981732 GCA_003993805.1 Himantopus leucocephalus | reverse complement strand
GGACTCAGTTATTTGGGAGAAACTCCAGAAAGATTTATTATCGTTACTAGTAATGGTGATGCCTGTGTAGCACCCGTAGACCCAGGGAGGCGTGTGTAGGTGGGGATGAAGGGAGAGGCATGCTCCTGTCTCTCCCCTCTAAAATTTACCAGCTATGTTGGAAAAAAGAGAGATTTGGGAAAAAGTCTCTTAACCAGCCAGGGTTGAGCAAGTCAAACCCAAACCTGGGTTGTCCTGCTGCTCCCCAGCCATGGAAATGGGCAGATCTTCATGAAACCCACTCCCTGAAGGTTGCCTCTAGAAGAGCAGTGGGCTTGGAGAGCTTAATCTCATCCTGGGAGAGGGTTTTGATCCTGTGGGCTTCGCTCCCATGGCTCTGCCTGAGGACTCGGGTCTTGGGAGCAGCTTCAGTGCCAGGGATGCTCTCGGGAGCGTTCAGCTCCCCTTGAGACTGCATCGAGAATGGCAAGACTTAATAAAAATGAACTTACTTGTCTTTCCCTGCCCGAGTCTCTTGGGTGACGTTTTTCAAGGTTTCTCTCAATCTATAAAAATACGATTATTGCTATTTTTTTTCAAATGCAAGCTGTGATTGCCCTCCGTGTTAATCACCTGGCTGCAGAAACTCGAGATTTAGCATGGTGTTTTATGAGACCGGCAGTCGTTGGCCCTTGAGCAAAGCATGTCCTGACCAGGTTTGCCCTACAGCCACCTGGAGAGATGAGGAAAATCGGACAGCCCTCAATATTAAGTATCTTTACACCAGTTCTGAGGAGATCCCGTGCTTCCCTGTCACTCTTTCCTTTCCTCAAAATACCTGAATGTATTTATTTATTTTTTTCTATCGACTGATGTAATCTAGATGTGGCCATAAACCAAAAGCTGGCAACTGGCTCTTCTCTCACTTGGGTGTCCAAAGATTGCTCAGAAAGCTCCCAGGGGCTGCTTAAGTGCCTGTGGAGGCCGTGGTGCAGTACCACCACTGCCGCTCCCCTTCCCTTCCCAAGGATTAGGACGAGGCAAATTCCTTCCGTTGGGTTTAATTCTAAATACCTGGTTTTGAAGGTGTTTGCTGGCACGGCGTGCACTCAATGCACACACGCTTGCAATAATAGCCAGGTAGCTTGCACGGCTAAATCACTCTGGATTCTTTTTTTTTCTTTCTTTTTTTTTTTTTTCATTATAACCTCCTTTTAAAGCACGTTTAAATGCTTCCCCGCAGGCTCATGCGAGGGCTGTTAAGGGCTTCATTTGAATAAATAAGTGCAGAGGTACAGGAGGAACATCACCATAACCCCCTGGAAACCCCAGCGCCGGCGATGGCATCAGAGGACTGGCGAGTGGGAGAAGGGGCTCGATGTTATATATTCCATAAAGTAGAGTAATTAAGTATTACTAGTTTTGATGACTTCAAACAGAGTGACTCCAGGAAATAAGCCCCTTCTTTATAATTAGTGGGATTTCCTCTGCATCAAACGGAGAGATTGATTCTTTAATCTGCTCACATGCTTTTGATTTGGTCTTTCAGCTGCTTGTACCAACTGCTTCCACTCCCTGCTCTTGCCGATAAAACCTCGCAAAGGAGATTTCAGGCAGGCATGACCTGAGTGGAGGTCTAGGATTTTCTTTGTGTGTGGCTGTTTTGTGTATTCTTAATTTGCCAGAGATGATGATCAGGATGATAGCAATAATAAAAAAAAATAACATAGGCGCAGATTTTTAACATCTACGTATGTTTAGGTCAAATAATTGGGGGTTGGGTGGAGGCTTTTTTTTTGTTATTGTTGTCTCTTCCCAGCGGGTTTATTCACTCTGCTGAACGCTCTTTAAGACCTGTAAAGATCGTTTTGGCGACTTGTCCGCTGTCCCAAGTGGGGCTGACTGCAAAATGTTGCTCTTGTAAGAGAGCCCAGACCTAACGCTGGGGTCCGGATGGGCTTTTGGCACTTTGAGGGCTTCATTGAAATAAGGACTCAATTTCTTAAGGACTTGGGATGTGCAGAGGAAAGAGGCCCCTTTTCTAGGCTATTTTAATTGTTTGGTCCTGATTTAGGACTAAGCCCAGGAACTTTGGAAGCTTTGTCTGAAATAAAATCCCCCCAAATGTTGCTGCTTTCCAAATGACGAGTTCGGGGGCAGCAGGAACTTGCCCCCCTGCAAGTGCAATAAGCCAATCGTGAGCAACCAGCTCCTTCCCGGCCATCTCTGTGGGGTTGGTGGCACCGTATCAGCCACATGGGAAATGCAGCGTGGGGTCTGTGCTGGTTCCAGGCACGGGCTGAAACTACCCCGTGCTAACCGACCCCCCAAATAGCTCAGATCTTGTAGAATCATAGAATCGTTTAGGTTGGAAAAGACCTTTAAGATCACCAAGTCCAACCGTCAACCTAGCACTGCCGAGTCCACCACTGAATTTCTTTCTGGCATGCGAGGTTCTTCTGGGACCACAGAGGAGGGAAAAAAAAGGGCGAAATTTGGGACTATGTTGTTTTCCATCCACCTTTTTGTCCAGCAGCGTGGGCAAGGCAGAGGCTCGTGGTGCCTCTGTTGGGGTTGAGGCACCTCAACTGCATCCCTTCAGGTGAAAATTGGAGGATGATGGCTCTGCAGGGGGTCGTTTTGGTGGCTGTAGAGCAGGGACTGGCATCCCAACCGCAGCCCTTCTTTTTCAGGGCGCTGGCATCGCTCTGGGTGCGTATCTCACACAGAAATAGGGTGGGGAGGGCAAGCATGGGGCTGTCCCCACCACGGTCTGGTGGCCAAGCATGGAGCAGTCCCCACCGCGGTTTGGTGGTCACAAGTCCTGCAGCTTGGGAAGGGGATCAGTCGTAGTAGAGCTCACCTGGAGCCAGGATCGGGCCCGGGGGCGCGGGAGATAACTGCAAAGCAGCCGGTTTATTATGCCCCTCGCAAGCCTCCCCTTCGTCTGGAGCGGTGTTGAACATGGATCGTATAATTAGGGACCCGGTGAATACGTAACCGTACAATTATGCAAATAGTGATCAAAATCACTGTTTTCAGCAGAAATGCCTGAAGATCAAGACAGAAGCTTCATGCAACCTTAATTTAATCTGGTCCTGCAGGAGCGGGGAGGTCTGATGGATGACCCAACCTGGCGCCCGCCCGTGTTTAGCGAGGCTGGGGTGGGAGGCGGGGGAGAGGAGCGCCGGAGCATGTTAAGCGAGGGCTGCGCGCGGCCGGCGAGAGGGAAAAACGGCCCTGGGATGATGTTAGCGTGTTGGCAAAGCGGAGAGAAAAAGAGCAGGAATGGAAGCGCTGATGTTTACGGTGATTTTCTTTTGATTTCAGGTGAAGAACGCACGGCTGGAAGGAAAAAAAAAAAAAGAAGACGCAAAGAAAGGGAAAAAGTCTCCAAACCCAGGAAATCTGTGTTAATTGCTTATGAATGTCTCTGTCTAAAAAATTATCGAATTGATGTTGTCGTGCTTTTTTTTGACAGCCTGTCTGTTACATTTTTTTTTAAAATATTCATGCACTGAAATCTAATTACTAGGCAAATTTAATGATAATGAAATGAAGGCACTTTAGCAGAAAGCACAGGGCCTTGTTAATGTTTTCTCAGCCTCTGTCTTGTTCGTATTTTTTAAATATTTTTTTTACAACTGCCTTTCTTGCATCTAAAAAAAAAAAAAAAAAGATTTGCGAAAANACTTGGATTGCTGAAAATGTTTGTGGTGGCTCTGTTTATAATGATGGGGAATTTGCAAGGTGATTAAAGGTGTTTTGCAAAAATCAAATGAGCCTAACCTAATCAGATAAGGCAGATGAAATATTATTATTAGAGAGGTAACATTAAGAGCGTGCCTGGAGGCTTTAACGAAGATGAAGCCTCTGGTGCGTTGTGCAGGGGCAGCAACGCCCTTGCCATCCTCTGGACCACTCCAGCCCCTTCTCAGGGCACAGGTCTTGTCTGTGCCCTCCCGAAGACAGGGCTGGCTGGACGGAGCGTGCACGTGGTGGCTGGAGTGTGGCTGTGATTAATGGAGAATGCATGTGATGGGCAGAGCATGCACGTGGTGGTTGGAGCATGCATGTGACGGTTGGAGTAAGCACATGATGGATGGAGCATGCACGTGATGGATGGAGTGTGCATGTGATGGTTGGAGCGTGCACGTGATGGTTGGAGTAAGCACGTGATGGATGGAGCAAGCACGTGATGGATGGAGCATGCATGTGATGGTTGGAGCATGCACGTGATGGAGTATGCATGTGACGGATGGAGCATGCACATGATTGTTTTAGTATGCATGTGAGGGATGGAGCATGCACATGATGGTTGGAGCATGCGTGTGATGGATGGAGCATACATGTGATGGATGGAGCATGCACGTGATGGTCAGCTCATGCACCAGGCTCCCCCCACCCCAGCTCCACCTGCTCTAGGTCCCTCCTGCACCCCAGCTGGGCAGGCATCAAGCAGAGCGCTAGCAGCTGGGTGGTGGGAACAAGCTGTGGTCCCACCCATGAGGAGATGACACCTGAGACCCATAAGCAATCAGGGCAGGGGCCAGCCTGGCTCCTGGGGCTGTCGCTCTATTTAAAGGAGGGCATGGAAGAGCTCTGGTTTCTCCTTTACCTTCATCTCAGCTTCTGCCCTTGCTGCATCCATGCCAGTGCTGGTCCTCCTGCACCTCAGCTCTCAGGTTGGCCTTTGTTATTTGTATGTACTTAAGGGTCAGGTTGTTTCCTTGTTGACGATGCTGTTGAAGGTTTTACTGAGGATGTTGGTGACCCTGATTGTCTTTGTAGGGTCTGCTGTTCTGGAAGACCTTCATGAAATTGCTTTTGCAGTGGTTGGAGTGCCCTGGTGAAGGTGGTGTAGGTGGGAAGTGGTGACCAGCTGGACTTGCTGCCTGCAAGTGGCTGGAGAATGGGACCCTCCACGTGGGGTGACTGGAGGCCTGGCTGGCATGATGGGTCTCATGCCCCTCAGGTGTCCCCAGCTGGGCTCAAAGCATGATGTCTCTGTGGTCCTTGTTCCTGTGTGCCCTGTCTACCTCGTAGACATGAAGTGAGATGGGAATTTGGGGATTTGCAGACCTGGCTGTGAATGTGGGTAGGTAGAATTGGCTTTTTCTCCCCAGAAATGCTGCTCTTTGCATCCTGGGAGGCCACTAGTGACAGCTCAGTGGGTTTGCACAGCTGTGGCAGGTCCTGAGGGAGGACCCTGAGAAGCCAGGACATGTTTTGGACCTCTCTTGGCTTGCAAGCTCCTCGGGTGAAGGCAAGCTTGGCCCTCCTTGCTCTGTAGACCAACTTCCCTGGCTATGGTGAACCTCTTAGAAGTAACTCCTGGACCATATTAATTCCATTAATCCTTCCTGCAGCCATTCCCTGCTGGTGCTCAGCAGCTGAAAGACCTCCTGACACCATCTCTGAGCTGCTGTGTTTCCCTGTGGAGGGTTGAGTCTTCCCCAGAGGTGGTGGGAAGACCGTTGACGTCTTTCATGCCTCTGGTTTCCACATCTCCTGCAGCAAAGGCTTGCACACTTGTAGGGCTGAGAGGAGGATGGGGAGACCTCCCCGCCTGCCCCAATTTGCAGATTTGGNGTTCCCCGCCTGCCCTAATTTGCAGATTTGGGGTCTGGATTTCCACGTGTGCTCCCTCTGTGCTCAAGGTCTTTGCCAAAGATCTGGCTGAGCTTCTCTCTATCCCACTAGAAGAGTCCATCCCCATCATCAGAGTGGTGCTTCCACCCCCTGTCCCAATGAAATGCCATGGCAGGAGGGGTTCGGGGAAATTGGGAAGGGGTTGCAGACTCCATTGGGGGGATTTCTCCAGTTCCAGGACCCCGCAAGTGCTTTCAGTAAAGGTTTTTGCATCCTTTTTCTGTGCTTCTCCACCTCTCGTCTCCTGAAGTGCTTCACGTGGTTGTTCCCTGCCCTTCAGCCCATCTCTCGGGGTTTCCGTGGGGGAGCAGAGCAGTCCCTATGTGCAGTTTGATGCTCAGCTCTGTGCCGGGGGGAAAAAAAAACAACTAAAAAATAACCCTTTCTGAGCAGACTCGGGAGCGTTCACAAGCGTGCACATTTGCACACATCCGTGTTTGTTTTCCGGAGCTCTTTGAGCCGCATTTATCCTGCCAAAATGACAGTTTTCTATTAGAGAGCTGCAGCCCGGCACGATGATTATAATTGTCGCTAATTTCTTTCTTTTGCAATCAGGTTTGTACCTTGACACACTGGCATAAAATGAGGCAGATTCCCCCAGCCTGCCCCCCTTCGGGGCAAGGTTGGCTCTCGGAATGGCTGTAAAGCCCCAATTTCTTGAGGGGAAGGTGGTGCAGCTCCACGGCGTCTCTGCCGAGACGCTCGATTTGGGTTTATGGGGAGGAAGGCGCAATAGTAGCGACACGCAGACCATGAGCCGGGGACGGGGAATGGTTCAGGCAAAAACAGCTTCCGAAGGGGCAGATAAATCCCCGTGCGCCCGGGCAGAGCATCCCGCCGGTGTGGGTAACCGCCTGCTCTGCCGGTTGGGCTTTTTTTCCACTAAAAACCCCGTTAAATCAGTGTAAACGGGATGGGAGGAGTGAAAAGAGGCTGTGGGGCTGGTGAGCGTTCAGAGAGGGGGGGTGAGAAGTGCCGCTGAATTGCTCCTGCGTTTCTACCGGGGTCATGAGAGGAGAATTTGGCCCTCTTATTTATTTATTTATTTATTTTTTAGCTTAAGCCTCTGGAGAGTGCACTGCTGAGATTCCCAGGGGCTATTGGTTGGCAGAAATCCCATGATACCCTCAAAAATATACACACCACCACCACCACCACCCCCCCCTCCCCAAACCAGAAATAACTCGGTAAAACAAAGCGGTGGATTGTTCAGCCAACTAAAATTACCAGCATGTCAAATAAAATATGTACAGCATTAAAATAAAATTTGCATTGCAATAATGCTTTATTAAGCACATTAGGAGATTAAAAGAATCAACCCATTTGTTCCCATTCATGTTGCGTCAGGATTTGCATTTCTTCCCCGCCACCACCCCACCTCCAACTAGCCCCTCTCCTCTTGCTTGTTTGGCGAGTGATTTTCTCAAGGAACCTCGCAAAGATTTCCCCCAAAAGAAGGTGTGTGTGTGTATATATGCCATGGGGTGGGTTGTTTTTTTTTTTAAATCAAAGCACTTGACTCGGTTGTGTGTTTGTCTGCCCGAGTGTGCAGCAGAGGAGGGGCGGAACGGCGAAGAAAAGATTTGTCTGCTCCCATTTCGGCTAAAATGGTTAATTAAGACAATAGAGGCTATATAACAATCGGGGCCGGGGCTGTGAATGGTTGTCTAGACTCTATAGTTCAGCTGCAACTTCTCCGTCGGAATTTTAACTTGGCCGGGCTCGTTTTCCCCTCCCCTCTTTCCCCGCCTCTCAGCTCATGTCCATAAGTTCCCTTTTCTCTTTTGTTTGGTTTTTTTTTTTTCTTCCCCCCCCNCCTGTCCTTAATCAATCTTTTGAGAGATGGGGGACCGGATTGACGGCTCTGCCCGTCTGAGGTCTTGTGTTTGCCACGGCGCTGCCTTCCCAGCGTTATTGTTAGCGGGCCTGATCCTGCCGCAGGGAGAGGGGCTGAGAGCGGGTCTTGGGGCTCAGTGGAGTTGGGAGGACCATGGCATAAATGAAATATTATTTTTTTAAAAAATATTGGAAGCCTTGGAGAGGGCTGGGGACGAAGGTAGGGGCTGGTGCTGAGTGGTTTTGGGGTGCAGCCAGGGTTACCTGAGTCACATTGCTCTGCCTCTGGCAATCCGGATTGCTCCGAGCCGGGGCTAATCCTGCTCTTGGGGTGTCTGTGGGGCAGGTGGATGAGACTGGACAGTGCGAAGCCAAGTGCTACCAGGTGGCTCTGCTGGGCAAGACGTCCCCTGCCTCGCTGCTGCCTGCCTTGAGCGGGAATTGGGTTTGTGGATGTTGCAAAAGAGCTGCTCTGGTCCCAGTAACACCAGCCTCCTCCCCCCGAGTCAGGCTCACTGCTCCTCCTTGGGCTGTTAAACCAGCTCTGAGATACCTCCAGGCTTTGAGGAGAAGCAACGTGAGGTAGGGAGAGACCTCAAGTGGCACCCGGATTTTCCACTTCCAGCACTTTTAACCTGCCCTTTAGGAATTGCTTCAAAAATATCCTCAAAGCACCAAAGAAAGGGCATCCCGGGGCTCCGTAAACCTGAGCTCAACCTCAAATCTTGGTCCTTGGAGGAAGGTGGGGGTTGTTACTGGAGCAGCTCCCCCAAAGCCCAGGGATGCTCCCCGTAGCCGAGGTACGGGCATTGCTGCCGGGGGTCTCACAGCTCGTGGTGTCCCTTAGCCATGCCCTGAGGGACTTCTCAGTTTTGTCACACACGGGGCCTCAAACCTCTCTTTCTCTTCCACGGGGAGAGCCTCCCGTCGGGCTGGAGAAGCCCGGCTGGTGTCTAGGTGGCTTTAAAGGCAGTCTGAAGTGGCTGCACTATTATAATGGCATGCACAGCGGGAGGGAACCTCTCCGGAGGAGGACGCGGGGATGCAGCCACACGCTTGAAATATGGGCGAGATTATTCCAACTGCATACATGCAAATGAGGCCCGTCTGTAGACAGGAGAGACAAAAGGTCATTAGCTTCCCATGTAGAGCCCTTCGTGCAGGGCCTAATTTACTGTCTTCCTAACCCTTTTCTACAGATCTTGCATTTTTAGACTTAAAATGCTGATATTTTGGCAGTTTTGATAGGTGTTGAACAACTCGGGGGTTTATTAGATATTGTGGGCTGCGTAGCGGGCAGGAGGGATGTGCGGGATGTTCAGCTTCTCCTCAAAAGCAGAGGTTTGAGCCTCATTACGTACTGCAGGGTTGGCTTGGGAATTGAAGCATACTTCAGGGCCTCCTGAAATACCAAGATCCCCCAGGTTTTCCCCCAAAAGCCGGCCCAAAATCTTCCTATTGGCTCTTGGGAACTTTTTGGATCCTCCAGACGATGCTTGATTTCGTAGGCGAAGTTGCGGGCCGTCCCTGCTGAACTGGATGTGGCTGCTGGGAGCATCCTTGGGGCGAGGGGCAGCCCCATTTGTCCCCACTGCACCCGTCCCTCCTTTGGGCGAGTGGCACCAGCTGCCCGGTGTCGCAGACACAGATGGTTGAGCTGTCCGTGGCCGCAGAGGCATGCGTGCACTCAGAAAATCCTGCCCTGGGCTGGAGGGGGGGAGAGGTGGTTGCCCTCGCTGCTCTTTCCTTGCACAATTTGGGAAGGGTGAGGTGTTTCGGAGGCTCCTGCAGCCCTTCATGAACCTCTTCAGGGGCTGGAGGGACCTGGGCTAATCCAGCCCGGTCTGCTCAAGTGATGCTTACAGCGGGGTTTGGCACAGGGACCTTCCCCGTCGATGCTTTTGGTGCTGCTGCCTGAGTTTTGGGCGCTGAAGTAATGAGGGAGACCAGCAGTATTGCCCTGGAGGTCCTTAAACTTTTAATTTTTGCTGCTCTGCTCGCCATCAGGGTCCCATGAGAAGGGGTTGGGGTCACCGAGGTTGGATTCAGTGCCACCTTGCATGCAGGGCAGGGCTGTGGGTGACCTGGTCTGGTTTGGCTGGCAGAGGGGGGTGAGGGTGCTCTGGGCGGTGGGGTCCCTGCGGCCGTCCTTGGGCGCGGGACTGAGCACCTATGAAGACAGGCTGAGAGAATTGAGGGTGTTCAGCCTGGAGAAGAGAAGGCTCCGGGGAGACCTCAGAGCCCCTTCCAGTGCCTAAAGGGGCTCCAGGAGAGTTGGGGGGGACTCTTGGTCAGGGAGGGGAGCGATGGGACGAGGGGGAACAATTTTACGCTGAAAGAGGGGAGACTGAGATGAGATATCAGGGAGGAATTCTATCTTGTGAGGGAGGTGAGGCACTGGAACAAATTGCCCCGAGAAGCTGTGGCTGCCCCATCCCTGGAGGTGTTCAAGGCCAGGTTGGACGGGGCTTGGAGCAACCTGGGCTGGTGGGAGGTGTCCCTGCCCAGGGCAGGGGGGTGGAACGAGATGGTCTTCAAGGTCCCTTCCAACCCAAACCGTTCTGTGATTCTATGGCTGCGGGTGCCGTCCCCGCGGCCGGGGCTGAGAGCCAGCGAGGCTCCCGCCAGCCCTACCTCCCCCAGCCCGGGATTGAGAGTTTATTCACGCACTAATCAAAGTGACATGATGGTCGTGGCAGACTAAAGCCATTCACTCCCCGAGCTGGCGAGGTCGGGAGGTCGCCCAAGTTCGCAAGAATAGGGCTTTTGTGATGCAGATCGGCAGAGAGCGGCCAGACGAGCGTGGCAGGGTCCCCCCACCGCCGTGACGTCGAGTGGGACCGAGGTGCCGGCATGGACGCGAGCAGGAGGCTCCTCCACCCCCCGGGGTGGCTGGGGGACACCGGTGGCTGCCCTACGCTGGTTCATGGGGTGGGTTTGGAGGCTCCGGGTGCGGGTGCTCCTGCAGGACGAGGAGGAGGTTGGCACTGGGGTGCGTGCATCCCTGCAACGAGGCTGGACGGCGCCGTGGGGCCATGGGATGCTCGGTGCTGGTCTGGGGCCACCTGGGTGCAGACACCCAGCTCCCTCCCGACCCCGTCTGCATGTGGGGCTGGGAAGGGGATGGCTTTTGGGCCACTCTTCCCAGCCCTGCTGCACCCGTGGCAGCTTGGTCCTGCTGCTGGGGGGCTGTGTGGGGCCCGGTGGACCCCCCCCGAGACTCTCAGGGTGTCTGTGGGGCTCAGCCGAGCTGGTGGGGGCAAGCAGAACCTGTGCTGTGCTGCCGAGGACCGAAGCCGGGACCTGCTGCGTGCGGTAGGGGAAGGGAAAATGCCACTGTGCAGGAGGGAGAAGGAATGACGGGCTCATTCCCGAGCTGCGAAACTGCCGTTCTCCACTGGCCTTTACGATACGTCCCCTCCATCCTGCGCTCCCTCTGCCCAGGCCAAGCTAGACTCTGCCTAGCGCTAATGTTTGGTAGCTTTACTCATGGGCGGACAATTTTACACCTCTAAAGCTCAGCAAACCCCCAACCCAATTTTTTATAATTGGCTCTTGACCAAAATGAGAGTTTCTTTGAGGGTGTTTCGAACAAAGCACGCTGATGGCAGGGGCACCCCGAGCCACAAAAGGGCTTGGCTTTGATCCTTTCTGCTTTTATTGTCAGTGGAGGTAAAATAAATGGTGTAAAAATTAAATTGTAAGAGGTTTTTGAAAATTTAAGGAATACTTTCACGGCAGATTTGAGATAGGGGCTGTGTTCAGCCACCTCTGCGGGCGCTGGTGTGAGCAATAAGGAGTACGTTCAGTTTAGATTTGAGGACGGGCTAAAAATAATGGCCAATAAATTCGGGCAAAACTGATTCCTTTTTGCTGAAATGGGAAACTTTGGGAGGAAATGGCCAACAAAATTAAATCTTCGGGGGGGGCAGGGGGAACTGCAGGAGAATGTGTCACAGACGGTGTGTAAATTCTGCAAGAAACGGGGAGGTTTTCCCTTTCTGTAAGTGAAAAGGCAGATTATAACCCCAAAGTGATGGGGTTTTTTTGACTAACACGGTTGGACTTCTGACCCGTTGGTGTAAATCCAGAGTGTCCTGGGGCTGTTTGGGTCTTTGCTGTGGTGGGACAAGGGCTCGGCTGTGCAGAGGGGGCTGGAGGCGGATCGTGGGCACTGCTGCGAGACCTCCGCCGGCCGCCCTGATAGAGAGATACGTCCAGTGGCAGGGCATGAAATCCGCTTGAATTGGTGACTCCCAGCTCGCGCCCTCCGATGCGCCTGAAGTGACTAAATTGCCTCTTTGCTGCCCCCGAGGTCCCTCCTGGGCTGGTGGGGGCGGGCGAAGCTGCTCTGCTCGGCACTGGGAGGTTTCGGGGCCAGGTCCTTGCTTGTGTTGGGATGAGTTTGCTCAGCAGTTGGGGCGAAAATGTGCTTATACCTCTTCAAATCGTACCTTATGTATAATTTTGTCCATAATTGAGATGTATTCCACAGCATTTTTGCTGCTGTTCAAACTGGAAACTTCCTATTCAGCCTGGCTTTATAAGGGAAGGGATGCGTGTGAACAAATACACCTCTGCCCGCTTCTCCCTACCTCCCAAAAAACCCTGTTGGGACCCGTTGGCGGCAACTCCGGATTTAGTCTGCAGTGCTGGGGAGGAACAGGTGGAAAACAGTTTAGGACGGGGGAGCAGGGAGGGATTTACCCCCATAGTTTTTTCATATATGCTCTTTTATTATTATTATTATTATTTTAAGGAGGTTTTTGGTGTTTCCTTGGTGGTGTTTGGGGAGATGGAGAGCGAGGAGGCCAGAAGATGAGGGCTGGTGGGACGCAGCAGTCCTTCCCAGGCCTGCGCTGTGCTTGGGGATGGGGAGGAGCGGCGGGGAGGGGGATGCAATTGCAAGTGCAAAAATGAACCGGAGAACGACCATCTCCCTTGGACAGAGAAAGCGAAGGCAGAGGCACAAAGGGGTGGGCTTTCTTTTTTTTTTTTTCTGGGGGAATACAATGTGATGAATTCAGCGCGAGGGCCAGCGCCACCCTTTAATATACTTTCAGCTAAACAGGGGTTTCTATGGCAGCCGGGAGAACCAGGCGAGCCCTGAAAAGATGTTTGTGCAGAGCTTTGCCAATGGCATTTGTGGCGAGGGGCACCGGTGCCAGACGGGTAACGCTGCGCAGCCACTCATCATGCGCTGACAGCCCTCTCGGTCCCCCCCACACCACCACCATCCCAACGTTTCTGGGGTTTTAATGCCTTCAAACAAAAAGGGGGCGGCAGCGTTAGCCCAGGATGCGGCTGGCATCGGCACCGTTGCCCCGTGCCGTTGTGGCGGCTAAAAATCTGCCGGGGAATCAGCCGTGTGCCGAGGGGGGAGCAGGAGGCAGCGCTACCCCCAGGCAGGTGCCGGAGGGTGGGATGGAGAAGGAGGAGCAGGGGGTCGAGTCCGCCAGCACTTGGCCGTCCCTCCAGCTCAGTCCTATGTTATTTCCTATGGTTGAAAGCGTTTACGAAAAAAAAAAAAGACAAACCAAAAGGGTTGGTGTGGATTTTTTCCCCTCCGGTTGCGCCGCTTGTCTCGGGCGCTGGTTCCCCTGGTGCCAATTGCATGTCGAGTGGTTGGTCTTGGAGGACCAAGAAGCCTCCCTTCGTCCCCATCACGTTCTCCTGGAAGGAGCCTCGAGGTGGGAAGGTGGCAATGGTGGCACTTGGCGTGGGCAGGAGAGAGAGCCCCAGCCCTGCCCTCGGGGATGCAGCAGCGAGCCGTGAGCGGCTGCAGGGCTCCGGATCGCCCATCTTAGCGCAGTTTTGCAGTGGATCCCCAACATTTCGTTGCACCCTCCCGCATGGGAGCGGGCTGGGAGCAGCCCCTGCTTGGACACTGCCTCTCCAGCAGCTGTGGGTTGGCTCTGCCTCATCTACGAGCTCTTTGCTGCTCTATCTCCTCTAGATTATCGGGGATTTTTTGCATAGAAAAGCTTTTAATTTGCTTTTCTCCAGAGCAACCAACACCCTGGACTGAAGGAGCTCCCTGNAGCTGCCTATTCTGGTAGCACCAACACCCTGGACTGAAGGAGCTCCCCGATGTAACCGGGGACAGAAGTGCTGCCATTGGGGTAAATCCTGGGCTGGTTTGGGTAAATCGGGACGATTCCCACTGAAATGTCCACAGGAGAGGGCGGTTCAGTGCAACCTCAACACGCTTCATCTGGTGCTGCTCCCTGCGGTGTCGCGTCGGCTACAACAAGTAGTTCCAGATGGTCCCTTCCCCCTCTCCCACAGGACCTTCTCGTGCTTGGCCTCTCCAAAAGCTCCCTCTCCCCCACCAGAAAAAAAAAAAAGCGTTCTCCAACTTGCTCCTTTCCCGTGGGCATTTCCATTGCTAATCTCTTGTCGCTGTTGAGAAAAACTTTCGGATGAGATTTTTCCTGTGCAGGGTTCCTATAGATTCAAGACTGATCTCATTAAGACAGCCGGAAGGGGAACTGGATCTTTTAAATTCATTTCAAGACTTGAGATTTTTCTTCCCTTCTCCTTCTCCCTTTCTTCCACTTCTGAGGAAGAACAAGAGCTGAAACTTCAATGTTTTTCTCGGAGTGAAATTGCAAAGTAAATTGCTTTAGACTCTCTAATGTGAAATATTAAAATGAAAAGCGATTTATTTATTTTTTTTAAAAAAACAAGCTCAGTGTTCCTTCTTGAAAAGCCCAAAGCAATATGTGTTGATCTTGTTTCAGTGCTTCTCCCCTCCCGATTTCTCTTTCGAAACAAACTCTTTGTAGAAATGGACTGCGTTTACGCGTGACGTCTTGCTTTTGATGAACTGTCATTTTTCCATCGGAAAAATGTCCAGCCAGCTCCACCCTCTAAGCCACGTGCTGGTGATACCCCCAACTGCTCCACTTTGGGCACAACTGGAGAGAAGAGCTCTTCACCCCCCAGTGAAGGATTCCTTCCACCCCTCGGCTGGTCCAGAGAGTCAGATCCCCCAGCTGCCACCAGCAAAAGCCGAGATGACACTGGGACAGCTCTTGGGTGCTGGGCTTTGGCCAGGTTTGGGGTGCCTGTGTGCAAACCCAGCTATTTTCACCCCCGAACTGCAGGCTGTCCCTTTCCACCTATCTTCTCCATCCTACTGGAGCAGCCTGGGATGCTGGGTTGTGGGATACGGTATCTCCCCCCTGCCTCTAGCAAGGTTTGGGGAAAAAATCTGAGCAGCTCCAGACGCGGGGAAGGCGATTCCTGAAGGTTTTCATGCTACCGCTCATTCTCCAATGGGTAAATGTGGCCCTTCAGAACAGCCACTCTCCGATGTCCCCACTGTGGCTTGCGAGAGCTCCCCTGGGGTGAGCAGTGCCTGCAGGGTTTGGGGTAAAAAGGGCTGGGATGAGGGCTGCACCCATTTTCTGCCCGTTCTGGCAGTTCCGAGCACCCAAAATGAACTGAGGAGGCTCATTTATCTGCTCCAGAAAGAGGTGGCCTGGGATGGTGTGTCTTCCTCCACCCCCCCCCCCCAAAAAAAAAAAAAAAGAATNAAAAAAAAACCCAAAGACCAAAACTGGGCACGGAGGAGGTAAAAACTGCAAATCAATCACACCAGCACCCCCAGAAATCAACCGGCAGCTCTCAGAAGGAAGGCCCTGTGCCGTTTGAGCTATTCTGGCCAACTGCTTGACTCAGCGCAGAGCGCGGGTTATTTTTTACAAGAATAATTATTTGGGTTTTTTTTTCCCCCTCCTGCTCCCAGAAAAATCATGTGGGGAACAGATGGGGCTGCGCAACAGCCCTGCCCTAATATTTGAGCCCTTTGGCTGAGGACGAGAGGTTTAGGGGAAAAGGGGGGAGAAGAGCAGCAGTGGGGGCTTTGTCCCACAGAGGAAGACCGCGGTGGATGCGTGTCCTGTGCCAGACATTGGCAAATTCCCCACGCGCACCCCCAGAGCCGAACCCGCGGGTTCCAACGGCAGGTTGGAATACAAGGAGAGAGCGGAGCAGGCAGGAGGGCGCGATGCTGGACTCCCCGTGAGCCCCTCGAGGACTTTGGGGACAGGGAAGGTGACAGAACCGGGAGCGTTTTGGGGACCGGGAAGGTGACGGAGCATCAGGCAGGGCTGAAAACAGCTCCGGGAGCCTCTACCGGCGCCGGCCCTGGAACTGCAGTGCAGCCCCACGTCCCTGGGAGTTGCGGGAAGGCAGAAAATGCATGAA
>RSEF01000025.1:951144-965951 GCA_003993805.1 Himantopus leucocephalus | reverse complement strand
AGAAGGCAGACTGGAGGAGGGGGGGGATCTGTGGGATGAGAGTGCCCTGGAAGAGCGGGGGGGGAGCGCCACGGGACCCTCTGCTCAGGGATTTCTCCGTTTTTTTGCAAAGATGCCCCAAACCAGCCCCTTTTTTCCCCCCATAAAGCACAACGCAAACCAACTCCCCCCCAAAAAAAACCCAAACAAACAAACAAAACAAAACCATAAAAAACCCCAACTCCATTCTCGCTTTGGATATTTGCAATTTATTTACGATTAGCCCCAAATTTAACAAAGACGACAGATTGAAAGGGGGNGGGGGGAAGCAATTCAATTAATTTGTAATCTTACATTTCATTAGAAAATGCAAGAATAATGATCGCATCCAGCGCGGGTGGGGGGGTGGGGAACAAAATAAAAAACTAAAAATCATAAACGGAGATTTCCCCCTCCCGAATCAGATTATAAAACGAGCGGTTTTTTTTTTTAATTAAATAAGTTGCTGCGCAGTTGATCAGAGTAACCCCAGATTACGAGCGAAGTAAACAGAACTAACAAATAGAAATAACAAAGGAGGCGAAGTTAACTCCTCTTCCCCCATCCTTATTTTTTTTGGGGGGGTCCCGAAGGGGGGGACCGAGGGGATGGGGGTGCCGGGGGGGGGGCATGGGGCTGGCAACAGGCGACCTGGGGCAAATAATTCGTTTGCAAACCGGGTTCTGCCGGCAGCGAAAAGACCCGTGTTGAACTCGCAGGCGCCGGGTTGTTTTTACCGGGGTTTAAAAAACCCCAAACCGGTAAAAAAAAGGTCATTTAAGGGGGTGTGAGGGGGGTGGAGAGGGCAGAAATCCGCCCCCGCCCCCCAGGTTTTAGCATCTCGGGCTAAAAGTGCAGAGCCCGCATCACACCGCTGTTCCCTCGTTTTAAAATATTAATGGGCTTTTTTTTTTTTCTTTTCCCCTTTTTCTCCTTGGTTTTTCCCTCGGAGAAACGCTCCCCGTTTTGCCGCCCCCGCCCCGGGGTGGGGGGCGTGGGAAAAAATCCCGAATACCCCCGAATTCCCCCCATTCCATCCTTCNTAAATTGACTCAAATTTTTTTTTTGTTTTGTTTGTTTCCGCTAAAAATCGTTGGAAGTCGAATTCTCGCCTTAAAACCCAGGGAGGGGAAGTTTGGGGTAATATCGTGTGTTTCTGGGTCTGGTCTCAGCTCTGTGCGCGGGGGAGGGGGGGGTGGAGGAAAGTGTGAAATCTCGCCTGCCACACGCTCAGACAAAGCCGTCTTGTTACCCGGGATTTGTCGGGTCAAGCAGGATCCCGTTTTAAGCCAGTTACTAAATGTAATTCTCCCACTTTGTGCCTCTGGGTTTAGCAAACGAAAAAAAAAAAAAAATACTTTTCTGCTGGGGGCATAAACCGTAGGGATCGTTTGCCCCTAAAAGGTAAAAAAACAGGGATTTTAGCGATGTTGTTATTACTGCCGCTAATGTTTTGTTCATTGATAGAACGAACAACAATCGAGAAATGTTTGCATACACCGTCAACGTTTTATTAGAAATTGTTCTGATAAAATATTGCATGTTAAATTATGATTGAAAATGTCCACTTTTTTTTTTAAAAAAAAAAATCTTAACAAGGCTTTTAAAGGGTCCTGAGCTGGTGGGAACCAATTTAGCTCCATTGTGTAGCATCATCCCGGGGTATTTCCTATTCTTCTTAGGAATTTGGATTGATTCTTTATTGTGAACTAAACATTTTCTTAGTGCTCCCTTTTTTAAAAAAAAAAAAAGAAAATTTTAAATATTAAAAACCTATTAAAAACCCTAAAGGAAAATATATCAAAATAACAGTGTATGTCTTGAGACATATTCAGTGCATACAAAGAAATATGAAATCCCAGGTGTGCGGCTGAACAAAAGTTTTTAAACTTGGGTCAGTCCTCCTCGAAACTAGTTTTGCTTGAAAAAGCATCCTTGAGACCATCAGGTACAAAAGCTTAATGAGTTACAAAGCTGGTTGAAATTTTAAGAACATGGTTAAAGCAGAAGATTAACAAGTGTGGCGGGTTCTCACTTTTTAGAGATAAATAGTGTCTTTTCCCCCTCCCTGCTCGGAGGCGTTCGGAGCCAGCGCGGCTTGTGCAGCAAAGCAACTGCCGCTCCAGGACTTCCCTGTCGCAGCGGAGCAGTTTAAATCCCAAACACTTAAGACAAGGGGAGGAGAAAAAAAAAAAAACACATACACAAAAAAAAACCAAACCAACCCCAAAAACCCCGAAACTCAAATGTTTTTTGAGAAATTTTCTTAGAAAAATGCAAGTATTCCAGGGGATTCAGCTGGGTCCTTGCTTCAGCTGGAATGAGCTGCCTAGAATAAGAAAAATACGTGGGTTTTATCACACCCCCCAACACCTTGGAGGGCCTTTTGAAGGGACGGGTGAATTTTGAAGGGACAGGCAGGGCAAGGTGGTGGTCTTGGGTGCCCCTTCCACGGCTCCGCTGCCCTCTGCCTTACAGGCATTTTAACCAAATTTCAGGCCACTCTCCTAGTTGTTTCACAGCTTTCTTGGGTTTCACCATTGCGAAAGGTTATAAAAACTTCAGCGGGCTTTGGGCAAAGGACGATGGCTTCCAGTTGTCTCTGGAGAAGTGTCCCACCTGGCACAAAGGTGTCCCTGCGTCGGCTGCAGCCACGGGACAGGCAGCAAAAACTGCCATTGCCACTGCTGAGGATGAGGATGCTCGTTAAAAAAATTTCTCTGGCTAGGTGCAAACGCCTCCGCTTTGCACAAAAGCAAGGCTGAAGGATCGTTGGTGTATTTAGTTGTTGGTTTTGGTTTTTCTTCTAAATGTGGAAGGCGGAGGTGTCCTTAAAAGCCACCCCGCTCCCCCCTGCCTCCCTCGATCCCCCACCCTTGCGCGTGGTCCCGGCGCCCGGCATTGTGCACCGCTCTCCAGCCCCGCTCGGCCTTTTGTCAGCCCCCTTTTCTGTGTCAATCAGATGGCTTTTGTCAGGTCCCAGACATGTTGTGTCCACACGCACACAAATATCCCCGCGCAGAGCGTGGGGAACGCGGCGCACATTCAGATCATGCGCCCTGCGCGGCCCAGCAGCCGCCATGTCCTCCCTGGAATTGGGGTTCGGGGGTGGCTAGAGAGGGAAGCGGTGAGGGTGCCTGTTCTCCGGTGGGTGTCCGTGCGTCCTCAGGGGCTGTCTGTCCCGCTGGATGGAGCTGGGGGTGCTGCTGGCACTTCTCTGCCTTGCTTTGGGGTTTTTTTCCCCCCTGTTGCTTTGAGCTGGTTTTCTTCAGGTTTTTGCCCACATTTCTCCAGCACAGGGTGAGGTTTGATGGACTCCTCAAGTTGTTCCCCAAAAATATATATTTTACAGTGCTGGGGTTTTTTTGTGAGTTCATGTGTAATTAGTGACATCAGGTGCCACAGAAACCACAACTTAGGTTCAGGGTGGGGGGACACCATGAATACCCATTACAAGTCTCTTCCCTCCCAGACTCCTGGGCAATCCTTAGCTGCTCCAGCCTCGTGGTTGCTGTTGGGACCACAGCTTGCTGCAGCTCAGAGGACAACTTTGGGCTAAAACCCATCCCTTTGGGGACTTTGACAGTCTCTACAGGGCAGGGCTGGGGACCCACACGGACGGGTGGCAGCTCCGTTCCTCGGCTGCTGAGGTGGGGCCATTTTCCAGCTGGCCCCTCACAGCATGGTCCCCGCCAGCCCCCCCAGGTCAGAGGAGGCTTTTGCCCCATCCCCGTGGTGTGGCTATAACCTCGGGCCGGACTGGGCCTAGTGCGGCCATAACCGCAGGCCGGATTAGGCCTGGCCAGGCCGCTCGGTCTCCTAGCAACCATTCAGGCCTTGATGGCGGCCGCAGGCCTCGGTGGCCCCCACAGGCCCTGATGGCCACACAGGCCCTTATGGTCCCACGGACCTGGCAGGGGGAGCGAGGGATAGAGAGGAGGCAGGAGGACAGCATGGTGACAGGCTCTATGTGTGGAAGAGCCTGCGGCAGCCGCCGCCCTCCCCAGACATCAACAAAATGGCGGCAGGGGCTCCCAAATGGCGGTGCCCGCCCGGCGGGGAAGGCGTCGGCGTGGTGCCAGGGCCTCTCCGGAGGGCACAATGACTGGCACATAACGGCCCCTCGCCGCGGCCACCCCTCCACCGCAGTGGTGCCAGCTGTAGCCCCCCTCCCTCCGCCTTGGCACGGGCAGGCGGCCCCGCCATGGCCGCCTCTGAGGAGGATTAAGGCCGCAGTTGTGTCTCCCTCTTTCTTTCCCCCTCAGTGGCTGAGAACAGGAAACATGAACCTATCTGAGACTAATTGACTTGCAAATTAATCGTTTGTCCCTGTGCCTGATAATTAGTGCTAACGATTTTTACACACACACCCCCCCTTTTGCTCTCTCCTCCTCTTTATTTTACAGGGGGCTGTTTTCCCTTTCTTTTTCTTCCCCCTCTCCTTTTTTTTTTTCTTTTTCTAATTTTTTTGATCCACCCCCCTGCCCCAGTTCTTCCCTACGCCTCCCCAGCTGCCCCCCGCCGTGGGGTGGGGATGGCACCGGGTTTGGGGGGCGAAGGGGCCTGGCAGGGCGGCTGCCGGGCTCCGGCACCCACAGCTGCTTGTTTGCTTCCCACGACTTGGTGCCAGCCTCCATGTCTGCCCGCCAAGGGACAATAAACAGGGCTGGGAGAAAGGGGGTCAGGGGTTTGGAGGGGCTGCGGAGGGGGAGAGGGGCTGCCCAGGGACGTGGCGTCGCTGCAGAGGTGGCTCCAGCCAAACCTGCGTTTCCAGACTTCCCAAATATCTGGGAAACGGGGTTAAAGAAATAATTAAAAATCAGTTCAAAAAGACGCAAAGGTTGGGGGGTTGTTTTCCCCACCCTTCCCTCTTCCTCTGTCTTTATTCCAGGGGTAAATCTCATTTTTACAAGTCAGAAGAGGTGTTTCTCCTAAAGGAGGGCAGCTCAACATGGATATCTGAGGCTGGTGATTGAAATCAGTAGTTGGCTTTGTCCAAAAGCCTCACCTGAAACCAGGGTGCTGCAGGGGATGGAGGATGCTGCTGGAGCAGGAGGTTAATGTGGAGATTGGAGGGGGAGAGGGGGGTTTTTGTGGTGATTTTCGTGGTCATTTTTGTGGTTTGGGGCTTCTGGGTGCAGCCCAATGTGCCTGAGCACGGGAGGAGCTCAGAGTGGATGGGTTCAGTTTGCTGGTGATATGTCAACAGGAAAATGCAGTTTTGTTGAAATTGACACATTTTACAGGAATACTTACCGTTCAGCAGCAGAATAAACCTGCTAATACATTCTTCCACTGCTTTTATTGAGGGCTGGTAACATAAAGCACCATAAAGTACCTTTACCTTGGTTGTTTCGTTTCAGTAAACTTTTGCTGTGTATCGTATCTCTAGTGAGACTGTGCTATGTAAATAATTGAAAATTCTCCATGTCATTATCATGTTTTGATGCAATTCAAACCAAAACACTTTGCTCCTACACTGGAATTCTTGAGAAATTCCACCTGGCGAATTTAATTATTTTTTTTTTCCTTCCCTGTTTTTTTTAGGAGGAAAACATGTCATTTTGGCAGGGAGGGATGACACCTTTTGTGGTGTTGAGCTCTTCTTTTCCCCCTGGCTGGATGGGGTTTGCATCCCTCCAGTGCCAGGCGAGGTGGGAGGTAAAACACTGCCTCTGTGCCCGTGCTCAGGACTCTGAGCAGCCCTCGGCCCGTGGCAGAGCCGGGGTTTGTCCACCCTCCCCGTTCCCGATGGCAACTCATGCTGCGGGTGGGAGCCCCGTGTCCAGCCGTCCCACCGCTCCCCTCCAGCCACGAGGCGCTTCTTCCTCTGGTGCCCAACCGTTGATAATTAAAGGGATCCTTTTCTTTGCCGCTCTCCTCCCTAAATGCTCCTGGTGCCTGACACAATTTGTCAGCCATACCCCTGCTGTAATCCTATTTTTGCCCCCCTCCCTGCCCTGCTTTGTGTCCAGGGCTCTCTTCGCCTCTGGTTTTGCAGCTCCCGCTGCTCAGGCGTTGCCGGTCCCCCTTCCCTCGGAGCCGGGAGTCTATAAACCCCGATGATGCTCTTAGACTCCACGCTCATGAATCGGTCTGTTTGGTTTGACCAGAGTTAATTGCACACAAACTCCGGCCCGTCGGCACACAGGGGCTCTTTGTTCCCGCAAGAATCGCTTGCCCTTCGGGGTCACTGCGGACGCGACCTGCCATCCCCGAGGGTCGCCCCGCCGACATGCACTGTCAATTTGATCCCTGTGCCGTGGCGGAGGGTGGGACGGTGCAGGTTGCTGTGGGGAGAAAGCCGAAATGGGGAGCGGGACGGGCAGGGAGGAGGCATTGGTGGAGCTTTTTGGGTCAGGCTCATTGAAGTGATGTGATGATTAGCAATGATCGTTGAGCTTTATGGCTGGGGAGGGGGAGAGAGGGTGAAAGAGATGTTAGGGGTGGATTAACCCCCCGTCAGACCTGTACAAGAGGTTTCCTAGATTAAGTACAAGTTCAGTGGTCTGTAAACGTTCCCCTTTCGCCGGGGTGCTTCACCAGAGCAACTCTGGAGTTAATGAAAGCTCTGCGGCTTGTGTTCAGCGTCCAGACTTCCACTGCATCTCAATTCCTGCTTGTGCTCTCTGGGCCTGCATCCTTTCAAAGGGAGGTCGGGCTTAACTCCCCTGAATTAACACGCCCGTGTCTTTAGAGACCCGAGTCCCCAAGTGCCAGCTTAACCTGGGTTCTTGGTTCCCGTTAGCTTTCCAGGCTGCTCAGAGGCATCCAGAGAACTTTTATTGGGCTCACGGTCCCTCCAACAGGCTTTGGGTGACCTGTACGGCGCCTGCACTGTGCGGGGACAGCCTGCATCGGACATGTAATGTGTCTGGCACTCCACGGCAGCGGAGACCCAGGGGTCCTGGGTGAAATTTGGTGCTGAAATCGGTACATCAGTTGGGGACAAGTTGCTTTGCTCTCCTGCCAGGGGTGGCTGTGATGGTGGGTGCTGGCGGTACCAGTGCAAGGAGCACTGATCCTGGTGGAGGGCTGGAGACAGCATTGAGGGCTCGGTGACCCCTGGGTAGGACTGAGAGCTCCATGAAGACCCTTTCTGACCTGCTCCCCCACCCAGCCATGTCCTTTGCTGCTGCTGGCAAATGCAATCCCTTTCCTCTTAAGCATCCTTCAGGCTCCATGTGAGTGAGACCAAGAGATGAGTCACAACGCATTTCAGAGGGCGAAGGGGCCCATAGCTGGCAGCAGCAGTGGGAACGATGTCCTTCAAAGCTCTCCAGGGTGGCAGAGGGCCCTGGGTGCTCAGTAGCGCTGGAGGGGATGTTCCCACTGACCATCTATCTCATCCTTGGGTCCAGCCCGTGGCTTGGGCAGGTGGGAACCATCCTGGAGGTGGCCGTCCCTGTGCAGACCCCTCTGTGCTGAGCAGGGCGGGCTGGCGAGACGCTGCCTGGAGGCGGTTTCCCAATCCTGCGCACCTGGTACTCTGTCAATGCAGCCACTTGGCTAAATGTGGGTCATTGTAGGAGGGTGCAGCCACTCGAGCAAACAAGCCTCAATTGCCCACTGATTGGGGTGGCTGAGAGCACCATCACTGAAATTTCTGAGGGGGGAGGCATTAATAATCCCCATTCTGTCTCTGCAGCCCTTGCCCCCTTGTTATTTCCCTCTTTGTGTCTTAATTTGGCCCATTATTATTATTTTATAAAAGGGCCTTTTCTCCACCCCCTCCCTCTTGAAGACACTCCTTAGACCGATGGGAAAATGGCAAGGAATAATTATGAAAAACATCAGTGGAGAGAGGGCCATCTGAGAGGGATTAAAGGATTACAATTAAAACTCATTTTAGGGAGGTGATGTGACATTAGCGTTTTCATTCTTCCCCCCCTACCCCCCTTCCCCAAACACCCTCCAGGCTATCTGGGTCTAAGTTGATTAAATGACAAACTCCAGCTCAGAGGGAAACAACAACAAATTAAAAATAGAGTAAAATGAAAAACAACAACCCAAAAATGATTTACAAAATTAAGTGAAAATGAGGTCACTGAGAATTACTGAAAGTCTAGCAGCAGCTGGAAACAGGGTGGACAAAGCACCTGCTGCTAATAGCAGGTTTCTGATGGTGGGAGCATCTCCCTTCTGCCTGGTCCGGCAGGCAGGTGGAGATGTCTGAGGTCTCTCCTCTGGGAAATGACTTGAGTTTCAGTCGGCCTGTGGAAATGTCTGCTTTTGGCAGGTTGCCTTGCAGGGTTGGTGCTCACCATGGTATTTGTCAGCCCGGTGCTCCGCTGAGGCCACACCGGGCTTTGCTTTGAGAACTGAGAGCAGACCCTGTGCTTGCCGGACTCTTCCTCCAAGAGCCTGGAGCAGATTTGCGGCAGGAGAGCACAACCTGGGAGGTGCACCCATGCAAAACCAGTGCTTGGAGCTGCGCTAGCCCTTGTTTCTGCCTCGGCGCATCCCTTTCTGGCCGTTTTCTCAGCTTTATTGCTGCCCAGACTCACACTTTGCAGCTCCTACTAGTGGCTGGAGTCAACTAGATGCTGCCTTGCCGCTTGGACTGGCTTCGTGCTGGCTGTGGCACGATTCTCAGGGCTGGAGCTGTGCTCCAACTCTCCCTGAATAAAGCACAGCAGAGGGTGATGCCTGAGAGACCTTTCCTCTCTCCCTCTTGTCCATCAGGACCCCCAGAGGTTCCTCCTCTGGCGTGGAGAATCCTGAGGGGGGGTCCCAAGGACGGGAACAACTTACCGCGTTGTCAAAATTCAGTGCTGTCGTAAATTAAGGGCAGTGGGAAGGGCAGCGCGCTCGGAGCGGGCTGCTGTGGGGACCTGACGTTTCCAAATGGAAATGCACACCGAGCTGGGACTTTATTTTGGCAAGGAAAACAAATTCTAGGATGATTGCTGGCTGTTTCAGCTAACGGTTATGAAGCCTGGGATGGGGGATTTCCCTTTATAAAACAAAAATATCTTTAAATCAAATTATTTGGATGATGCGGACACCTAAACCCGCGCTGACAGCCTCGTTCGAAGCGGGGATGATGGGGGAGGTAGAGATGTGCGGCTCAGACTCTGCAATTCATGGTCCTTAGGAAGTTTCGGCTGCTGGTATCTGATCTATAGGTGACCCAGTAGCAACAGTGGGACTAAGTCCACGTCCTGCCCCGAAAGCACAGATCTTCCTGCAGAAATTAAACGACCAAAGCCTGCAAACACATGGCCTGGGAAATGGTTTTCTCCCCCAAAGTGTGGGTTTTGGCAACACACACAGCTTTGGGCGTGCAGGTCAGGAGCAGAGAGGAGCTTCTCTCTTCTGCATCCTCCCGTTTCTCCGGCCAAAGGGGGTCGGGCTGCGAAGCCAGCTTCTCCCCGTTCGCCTCCATCCCGCAGCCTGGCATAGCCGGGCATCTCATCACGTGGGCGCGCACGTGGGCGCTCGTCATGTGAGATGCCACAGATTGTCTCATATTGGGAGGCAGGGAGAGCTGCAAAAAGCTTAACGGAAGGGAAACTCCCCCCTCCCCCCCCCCCCCCCCCCCCCCCCCCCCCCCCCCAGATCCAGCCTATTTTCTTTCCTCTCCTTTTGTTTCTGATTTCCGGAACTATGCGGCAAAGCAAAGCGTGGGGAGAAGAAAGAGGCTGAAGAGAGCTGGCATCTGGCAGGGAAAAGAACAAAATAGCAGAGCAGGGCTTTGCTAGGCGGGAGCGGCGAAGGCAGATGGTTCGCAGGGCCCTCTGCCGCCTCGGCACCAACAGCCCGGGACCTGGGCAAACCCCAGGAAAATTCAGGGTCTGAACATGGGACAGACTCCCTGGCAGGTACAAACTGGCAGAGAGCTTGCTGGTTAACTGCAGCGGAGTCGTCAGCCTGGCAGCTTGAATTTTAGCCTGCTCACGGGCATCTTCCCCCCCTCCATCCTGTTCACGGTATCTGCCCCTTGGTCTCCCTCATCCACCCGAGCATCCCCAGGCACGCCGGTCCCAGCAGTTCATTCTCCGAGGACACGGGCTGCTCCTCCAGCACGGATGGCATGGAGAGGCTGGTGTGCAGGAATACGGCCCCGTCCTGTGCCCTGTTTGCAAACGGGAGGAGGTCAAAGCGGAGGTGATTCTCCCGCAGCCGCTTTCTCCCCGGCTGAAATGATCGGAGCGGCGCACTTCTTCCAGCGATGTCCCTTTTACAGTCGGGGCTGGGAGATGCCTGAATATATTTTATTCCTGTTTTTTTCCTTGGTCCCGGCCAGTACAGAAAGAGGTCTTTGCATACAGACCCAATGAAGATAATGTTAATTAGGTAAATTAATTAAGACCGAGATGCAGTGTTTTCCCCCTGAGGAGGAAATACAGTAAACTCCATTTTTTCTGAGCTGTTTATTCAGCCAGGGGGGTCGAAGGAGAATAGCGGTGTCAAAGAAGCTGCCATTTTCAAGGTCCTTGTGTCCCTTCTGCGCCGCCCTCGAAAGGGAACAAAACTCTGTTGACAGCAAAATCTCAGCAGGAGCCCCTGGGCTTGAGGGGCACGGGGAAGCGAAGTGGAAAGGGTGCCAGGTTTCCGAGCGCCTGGAGGGAACAGGCTTTGGTCTCCGGCGTTTCAATGGGCCAGGAAAAGCAAATCAGAGCCCTTTCAAGGCCAATCATGCTGTTCTGGAAGGCGCACACTGGAGACAATGTGCCGTTGGCAGCGGGGCAGGGGGAAAGGGGCTTGGGTGGCCATGGTGAGGGCAGGAGAGGTCCCCGGGGCTGAGAGCCGGTGGCCGCCACACTCCTGCTCCATCCATCCCACCTCCTCGGAGCGCTTTGAGAGGTGCTGGGTCCTCCTCAGCATCAGGAATAGCCCGAGGCGGTTGTTTGGGTGGGGGAGATGGGGCACCCATGGGTGTTCCTCTCGATATTTTGTGTTGTCCTTTGAGATGCATGTGGCTTTTCCCTCTGCGCCAGCACGGTCGCAGCTTGCATGGTGAAGGAGTGCTAATGCACCGTGCTTGCTCGCTCACCCTCTTCCCGCTCTGGCCTTTGATTTCACAGGTTTTAATTCATTCCTCTCTGAAAGCCTGTGACCAGGAGAACCTCATCCCAGCCCACATGTTTGGTCCAGTGTCTTTCCCGGCCATGGTGTGTTTTTGAGTGGGTCAATACCCTCCCCGAGACGTGCTGTGGGACGGATGGGTTTGTGGCTGCAGTGGTGGGTTGGGGGTATTTTCGTACCGGGTGCCGCTGTATCTCCTGGAGAGGAGCAGGGCTGATTTTGCCGGCTTTTTCGCAGCCTCTCCCAGCCCAGCGCTCTGCCCACAGCACCATCTCCCGTCGGCATCGCTCGGGCTCGCAGGGGCAGTGCATCCTGGGAATTTCCTTCCCCGGTGCCAGAATACCTTCACCCCAAGCCCGATCGTGCAGACGATCTTCCATCGTCATATTTAACCCCCCTTCCCCGTCACTGACCAAAGCCAGGATGAAAGCGGCGGGGCTTTTTTTTTTTTCCCCCCCCCCTCTTTCTTTCTTTCTTTTTTTTAATGGCGTTTCATTAGCCTCCAAATCAGACAGGCTAAACAATGGCGTTCTGTCAGCGATGGGCTTTCGTGCTGATTTCATCTCCTCTCTCATCCGTATGCAAACCAGCCTCCAGCAGGCTTTGGTCATGCCATGGAAACCGAGGTGCAGGCCCGGAATGGGGGTTCTCGGAGTGAGAAATCTCCTGTTCGCTTTTTCCCATTTGCATAATGCAACTTTTCTTCCCCCCAGACACTGAGGCGCTTTGTTTATAGAGAGCCGAGAGAAAGGGGGATGCCGGGGACAGAGGAGGACCGCGGGGAGGGGGGAAGCGCCCGGTGGGAGTGGGGAAGAGGAGGGCAGCTCTCGCAAAAGAAGAACACGCAGAGAAAAGCGCGGGGCGACTGGGAGGGAATATATATGAGGATAGGGGACTGGGAAATGGGGCTGGGCCGGTTCCCCGTGATCCTGGGACCCGCGCGCTCCTTTGGCCTCTCTGTGCCAGCCGAAGGGTGTCGGGGGGACTTGGCGTGGCTGAGGATCCAGCTGGGAGCCTGGATCCGTGCTGAATTAAAGCCGGTTGTCATGATAATGCCCCCCAGAGGAAGCAGGAGCCTTTTCAAGCCCTGCATGAAATACCTCAAAGGGTTTTGTGCAAGAAGCCCCTAAGAACCTCAACTGGTGGAAACCGAAGGTTGTTTGGAGGAATCATGACCCAAGGGAAGGTGGCTAAGTGACAGCCAGCAGAGCGTAAGGACCCGGTGGTCCTGGGAGGTGGGGAGAGAAACCTTGGCGGGGGCAGGAGAGGGATGAAATCATCCCAGATTTATTCCCAAGGATGTGTGGGGCTGGGAGGCAAGGAGGTTAAGCAACAAAAAAATTGCAGTCCGTTTCTCTCCCGTGAAACGTGGCAAACTCCAAGGTTGAGCGGGGAGTCAAGGAGGATGGAGGGATCGGACAGTCCAGTCCCCACCGGTGCCCCCCAGTTTATTGGAGTCACTGGAGGCAAGTCACCTCCCACCTTCCACACCCTGGGGATCTGCTTCTCTTTTTTGCAAACCGGTTTGAGATCTACTAATGAGGAGGGCAAGGGGTTGCTCTTATGAGCCTCATCACCTCTGATGGCCGCGCCTCCTGAAAACGAGCCCTGGCGACGGCTGGCTCCATCCTGAGTCGACAGTGTCTGATTTATGAATTGGATGGCTGCACGTTTAATAGGAATAATAACAATAATAGCAATGAAATGTATTAATGGGTGATGCATGACAGACATGAAACCTGCAGTTAAAAGTATTTTAGGATATGTAAAAATTTGCAAATGAGGTACAGATGGTAAAGCAGGCACTAATGGGGATATTTTTGGGGATTTTGCCTCAAAGCGGGGCCACTCTGTTTTGGAGGTGATTTAGTGCAAGTTGGATGTACAGACATCCGCTACCGAGTGAAAGGCTCCTGTTGGTACTGTAAAAATGTGATTGATGCTCCGAAGTGTGGGACGCTTCACCAGACACCACAAAGTCCTGCAGGACCGGCCGCCCTCGCGGTGCCGGCAAAACGATGGGCAGGAGCCTCGGTGATGCAGGGGCTCTTGCCTGCGCGTAGAAATTGCACGGGTTTAGGCTGGAATTGGTTCACGCCCCACTTGTGCCATTTGCGCTTTGGGGCCCTGGATGCACGTGGGACCAGACGTTACTCCATCCCCTTTAAAGAGCAGCTGGGATAGATCTTGGATGATCTATGGAACATAAAATATTAAATATCTACCTGTGGGCAGGAAAACCCTGCAGTCTAATCTCAGCATCTGATGATTACAGTGTTCTGGGACAGGGGGAAAAGTAAAGGGAAAAATATTAGTGCTTTGGAGGATTATGCCGTAGGTCCGCAGAGTGCCTTTAGCCAGCAGTAACGCCCACCTTGACATCCATCTCAGGTGCAGTGGTACCTTCGCGGAGCGCAACGCTGCATCGCTGACGTGCCGCGGGGAGCGGCTGAGCTGCTGCTAATGCTCCGTAAAAGGGATGGAGATTTTGAGGGTGGATGATTTGGGGCTTTTTCTCTTTGGTCTTAGTCTGGTTTCTGCAGAAAATGAAGATTGCTGCGATCACAAGGGTGCGTCTGTCATTTCTCACCTCTCTCCCAGGAACTTCTGAAACAGGAAGACTTCAGCCCCCTTTGGCTCGATGTCAGTTTTTTGATCCCCAGTCTGCGGGAACTGCTTTGGGGCTTTAGTTATGTTGGTTTTTCAGAAGCTCATTTCTACTATTGACTCCAAAAAGCGGTTTTTACTTAAACACAAAAGACTGGTGAAGGGCTGTGACCCTTCCCTTCGGGCGGGGGTTTGCCGGGGTGCCAACTGCAAATGCCTCTACGCGGGGCTAACGAGCTCTGTGGTTAAGGAAGCATCAGAGCATCTCAGTCCAAGGAGATTTCAGCCTAAACGGGCTTTTCTGAAGGAGCCTGGCACAACTACAGGCAGCTCCTGCCTGCGTTGAGCCAGGGCCGCTTGCGGAGTCGGGTGGTTGCCTGTCCAAAGGCATGGTGGCCACCATCGTGGCCGCCTTTGGGCAGAGACATGGGAGGAGAAGGAAGGAGCAGGCTGTGATTAAAACACTCGAGTTGGGTGTAAACCACTTCGCAGGTGGCTCGTGGCAGGATGGGAAAGGGGCAGTGGGTCGGTCTCTGCCGGAGCAGGGAGAGGGCTTCTCGGCATCGCTTCCATGCTCGCCCTCCCACCCTCCGGCCCGTTGGTCATGCCAATTTGTCACCAAGCTGGGATTTCAATTAAACCCCAAAAGGGAGGGGTCAGGGGTTATGCAAACACGGTGGTAAAGGCCACTCGCCTGGAGGGCTTTCCCGGGGCCGCTGGTGCCGGCCCCTCGCTTTACACAGTCCCGATTGACCCGGGCTGAGGGTCGGCATTGTTCCCCGCGCTCCATTCAAGAGGCAGTTTGTCAATAAAATTGACCTCTCGGCTCCCGGGGATGCTGCCACCTCCTCTTCCTCCCTCTCCCGCCGGTTTGGCCGGAGCAGAGCGGATGGTCCCTGCNGCCTCCTCTTCCTCCCTCTCCCACCGGTTCGGCTGGAGTAGAGTGGATGGTCCCTGCGTGGTCTTCGCAACCCTGGCCGTGCCAAGGGTGACAGCAGGGACGGGAGCAGAAAGGCCACGTGTTGCGGGGGCACAACAGCGATAGCGGCAGCTTCTTCTCCATGTGTTTTTTTATTTATTACCAGTCTCTGCCCTTTGTCCTTTTGTGTCTGAGGGCAGTTTCCAACCGGACCACTCAGAAACATCACCGC
>RSEF01000025.1:934020-944291 GCA_003993805.1 Himantopus leucocephalus | reverse complement strand
GGGGGGTGCGGGGAGAACAGCCGGGCCTCCCGGCACTCCCTGTCAGGATGGGGCTCAAGGGAACTGGAGGCTGAATTTGGGGAGATTTGGGGTTTGGGGCTGAGGGGAGTGGGGGTGGGGGGCGTCCCCAGCCTTGCGGATGGGGGTGGGGGTGTGATGGCAGGTTTGTGGTTTGGGGACAAGGGGATCCCCGAAGGGGACACAGCGGGACCCCCCGGCCCTGCACCCCCGGGGGGGAGCGGCGGGACGGGGCTGACCGGGAGAGGGCGGCAGAGCCCTGTGTCCCCACGGTCCTGCCTGTCCCTGCCTGTCCCTGCCTGTCCTTGCCGGCCCCTGCCTGTCCCTGCCTGTCCCTTTTCTGGTCCGGCCGGTCCCTGCCAGGTCTCTCCCCGCTCCTTCCTCCTTCCCCCTCATCCCTCCAGACCTCTTCGTTCTCTGCCCCGTCCCCGCTGCTGTTGTCCCCTGCTCTGCCCCCCTCTGCCTTCATCAGTTCTCCCTCCATGGCTGCTTTCAGGCAGGTTATTGCTTTTGCCTTCAAATTTACTTGCGCGTGGCCAATCCTCCACCCGCCCGCCTCTACTGTCCACCCCTCATGTGTGTATCTGTCTGTTCCCATGTCTATCCGTGTATCCGTCTGTCTTCTCTCATGTCAATCCACGTATTTACCTCTCCATCCATCCATCCATCCTCCATCAGCCCAGTGATCCTGATATCTGTCCTGCTCCCCCTGCCTCTCGTGAGCCAAGTGGCCGGTGAGCATCTAACCACCCTCCGGTCAATCCGTCATATTGGGTCTTATTTCCTTTATTATCTTCGGCTTCCCTAGACTGTGTCTGCCTCTCCCTTGGCACAGCGGGGTAGGGCTCAACCTTGGCTCCCGGCTGCTTTTTGTCTTAAAACTTGAAGCCCAGTGTTGCGGGATGCTGAGGTTCCCACGGACAGAGGTCCAGGGGGTGGGATGCAGTGGGGGCCGAGGCAGCGCCACGTACCGTTGATGAAGTCCTGCTCTTCGGGGGTCAGGATGGTGGCCAGGTGTCCCCCGTAATGCCTGCACTGGGTCTCCGCGTCCTCCCAGCTCCTCCGAGTGGAGAAATGCTTGTAGCAGGCTCCCTGGAAGCTGTCCCAGCCGGGGCTGCACTTCTCCAGCGCTGAGCCACGGTGGGGAGAGAGGAGAGGGTCAGGGTGATGGAGCACAGCTCACCAGCAAGCAGAAAAAAAAAACCAACCCACCCCAAAAACCTGATTTCCCTGCATTTATGTCTCCTGGTCTGCTGGTTCAGCAGGAGTGGGGAGCTCAGCGGGGGCCGTGGTGGGACCTGAGGGACTCACGTCTTTCGCAGTTGCTGCCTCCGTAGCCGGGCAGGCACAGGCAGGCGAGGCGGGCGCCGTCCTCCGTGCAGGTTCCTCCGTTCAGGCAGGGGTTGGGGACGCAGCCACCTGCAAGGCACACGCAGCCTTCCTCACCACGGGAGCTCAGAGATGGAGAGGACCTCGTTAGTGCCCAGCATCGTTAAAGCCTCATCTCTGCCGCCAACATCCTACAGCAAGACCCGCGGCCGCTGCGGCCACCAAGTCTGGGGCAGGGGAAGGACTCGGGGGCACGGTGACGTGCCCGGAGCCATCCCGTCTGCCCGCGCTGCCCTCTCGGTTCATGGGAAGGTCCCGGCTCAGGCACCCCCGCCGAGAGCTGGCAGGGTTGGGGCTTTGGCCTCCCCCCAGGGCACGGGGACGGGAGCTGGACGCTCTCGTCCTCCGCATCAGTGGGCTCGCTGCCGTGCCAGCCCCTGGCCCGCTCCCGCCGCCCAGGGACGGCTCCTGCTTTCCCCTGGAGCGATGCAGCGAATGCACTTCGGGATGGGACGCGCAAAGGATAAAGCCTTCGGCACATCCCAGCCACACGCGCCTCCTCAGCCCGGCGGCAAGGTGAGCCCCGCGCCTGGCCCTGTGTTGTCACCTTCAGCCTGGCCAGGGTTGATAACTCAGCTGGCGCCGTCCCCGACCCGCACGTCCCCCACCGGCCCGTTACGGTCATTAAGGCGCCTGGAGCACATCGTGTGCTCCCAGCCCCGGCTCAAGAGCGTGATTAAGGGCTGCCGCCAGCGCCGGCGGAGTGGAGACTGAAAGTCCTTGACACCCTCCAGCCTAATGATGCCCGTTTAATGGTCCTTGGCTCGGTGGAGCCGTGCCGAGGATGATGCTGCCGCCCTCACCCCATCCCCGACGCCGTCACCCCCCTGCAAGGTGCCAGCGGCTCACTCGGGACACGCAGCGCATCCCCAGCAGACCCAGGCACGGAGCGGGATGAGCTATTTGGGGCTCTAACGCCCCACAGCCAACTCTTTCTGAGCATCTCTCCTTGCCAGGGCAAAGGCAGCCGTCCCACGAGGTCTGGCCACTCGCCACCAAGCATCCTCCTTGCCATGGGACCAGGCAGGACACTGCCAGACCAGGGGGGCAGGGACCCCCCGCATGGTCCCCTCCACTGGAGTCGCCCTTGCAGAGAGCCGGGAGAGCAGACGGGACAGCGGCTCGGCTGCTGTAAGCGGCATTGGAGCTGGGAGCGCCCCAGCGTGGGGGCCGGAGGGGGGGGTTGGGGTGGGTGATACCCCCCCATGGCAATTCACGCACCCACCGCTCGCCCATCTCAACCCTCATGTGCGGGGAGCTGGGCTGGGGAGGGGCCGGGGGGGGAGGATATGCTCCCTGGGGGGACTGCGGCAACTTCGGGGTGCTTGGCCATGGAGGGCTGCATGAGGCTCTGCCCCCCATGACCCACCGGTGCCCCCCACGGCTCCAAGGGTAGGAACCCCCCCCCGCAGCCTTGTCCCTCTGCGGGGCGAGCCAGCCCCAGGGATGGGGGGGGGTGTCCCACACGAGGCTGCGAAGCAGCCGGACCCCACTGCTCCGCCTCGCTCAGGGTCCCGTCCCACCCACTCCCCGGGGACTCGCGGGTACGGGGGGGGCCGGGGGATTAGTGCGTCAGTGGGAGAGGCGCGCGGGCGGCGAGCGGGGCAGCAGGCGCAAGGACGAAGGGAAGAGCTCGCCGAGATGCTTGTTCTAGAAAGCTTTTAATTCCCTTTATTAGTATCACTGTTAGTCAGAGTAGGGTTTGGGGCCTTCTTTTGATTAATTTTTTTTTTTTTTCATGGAAACAGTCATTAAAACACTTCACAGAAGTAGAAGAGATTTAAGTGCATGCAGAGCTCGGACCAATTTGTTTGACAAATATGTGCTTCTCCAGACCTGTAACCTTCCCTTACCCAGCTGAGGAGGAGAGAGAGAGAGAGAGAGAGAGAGGAGAGACGGACGGACAGACGGACAGAGGGAAGCACAGCGTGAAGGAAAGGTGTTGGCTTTCTCTACTGCCAGAGAGCAGCCAGGAGGGCTGCCCCGAGGGCGAGGGTGGCACGGCGGGGACCCCCGGCCGAGCGGGCGCCCGCCCCGACGCTGGCCCGCTCAGTGGGGAGGACAGGCAGGGGGGCAGCCGTGCTGGGGGTCGCGTCCCCCAGTGCGGTCCCCGCCGGGACCGGCGCGGAGCTGCCGGTACTGGGAGAGGTGAGTCCATCCCTGAGGGTCCCACCTGGTTCTCCGGGAATGGCTGCAAGGAAACCCTCCACGGTTGCAACGGAGGGAGCGGGTTGCTCTTCCTCCTCCTCCTCCTCCTCCTCCTCTTCCGAAGACGCAGCAGGCGTCCTGTGGTCGGTGCCTGGGGGTCTCGCCACGGCCTCCTCGCCTCCCGCGGCCGGTGCGCTGCTGCCACCAGGAACCTCCGCGTGCCACGGTGTGACTGCTGTCGCCTCCACCGCGGGGACGGTGCTCCCGTCCCCGGGGACTGCGGGCGAGGGGAGCCACAGGGCCCCCGACTGCTCCTCTCCCTCCTCCTGCGGCTGCGAGGGCGCGGGGGGCAGCGGGGACACCCCGGGGCTTTCCACCACGTCTCCCGAGAGCTCGGCGTCTTCGGCGGCGGGGACGGGGGCGCTCGCCCCGCCAGACTCGTGGCCACGTGGGGGGGTCCCACCAGGCTCTCGGCTATCTGTCGAGGTGGCAGAAGCGGCACTGGTCGGCGATGTCACCCGGTGCCCAGGCGCCCCAGGGCTGGCAGTGTGGGCTGGCCGCCCCATGGCATCCCGCGGGTGGTCGGGGCGGCACGTAGGGGTGACGGGGCTGGGTGGCCGGGGAAACCCCTCGGGAGGCTCCGTGTCACCTGCTGCAGCCCCCGCCGGGAACGCGGCGCTGGTGGGTCCCTCTGTGCCCGCCCGCGGGGCCGTGGAGAGCATCTGTGTGCCAGCAGCTCCATCCAGCTCCACAGGCTGGCCGGGGTCTCGCCCTCTGCCCGGGCTCTCCGCCGATGTGCTGGCAGTGTCCCTGCCCGCCACTGCTCCTGGTTCCTCCTCTGCAAAGGGCAAGGCAGAATGGCAGTGAGACGCCGGCACCGGGAGCCAGCCAGACCGCGGGGCCGCGTGCACCGGTATTGCCCGCCGGCACTGCAGACCCTGCCCGTGGAGGGCAGAGCTTGGAGGCAGCGGGGGGGGCGACACCGGCATAAAGATGCACAGGGAGACAGAGACGGCCCTGAGCCCGTGTGACATTGTCCCCTCTGACCCGGCATGGCAGACCGAGCTCTGGTTCGGCCACTGCCAAACCCAGCCCTGGCACAGGCTTCCCTGCAGTGGGGGCCGTGCTCAGCCCCTCACCGCTGTGCCTGGCCTCCTCTCCCTCTGCCTGCCAGCATCCTTCTCCAGCTATTTGTGTTGCTAAACCGCGGTCCAGCACCGACCCTGCGTGCCGGACCCCAGCCGAGGGAGGGACAGACGGATGTCCCCGCGCCAGTGACTTGTGCGCAGCCCTACGCCAAGGCACCGGTGCCCCGGCCATGGGTGCTCCCTCCGTGGGAGGGATGGGGACGGCTGGGGTGACCCGGGCACCCACGGGTGCCTCCGACCTCACCTTGCAACGCTGGTGCCCGCATCCCTGCGGCTTCTTTCTTGCACCCCAGCCCTGGCATCGCCGCAGCGGCCGGTCGACCTACCCCATGTGGGACGGCTCGCGCCCGGCCGCTGTGCGCTCCCCAACTGTCCCTGTCCCCCCATCCTCCTCCACGGGGGACGGGCTCCCCGGTTTTACACCACAGCTAAGGGGGATGCCTGCCTCGGGGACGGCCGGGGCCGTGGGAAAAGGGGTGGCAGAGGTTGGGTGACCTGAGGACACGGAGGTATCTAGCGGGGGGTGCCGGGCCACTGGCCCCGCTGCGTCTTCGGGGGACGGGCTCGGCTTTTCCAGCTCAGTGTCCTTAAAGAAAGGGACGGCGTATATAGCCCCTCGCGACTCAATCTCCACTTGCGCTTTGGGCAGCTGCAGCTCCTCCAGCTTTTCTGCCACTGTAACAATCTCCTGGAGGCCCTCGGGCTCTCTGGCTTGGTATTTTCCTGCAGCCTCAGGGATAGAGTTTGTCCCTTCTGTGGGCAGAAAGAAAGTGGGATATTACTGCCCGGTCCTGGCCCCGCGGCAGGCAGAGATGCCCTCGCCCCGGCGTGGGTCTGGGGCCCTGGGGACAGCCTGGCACCCCGACGGGGACCCAGCTCTCCTCGACCTCCCCTTTCCCCTCTATTCAGGGTGAGCACTGGGCAGGATCGGGCCCTTCCCAGGTTCTGCCGGAGCCGGCGGAGCCGACAGCCCTGGCGGGAGCTGTGGGGTTTGGCAGCACAGGGTGGGGCCGGATCCTGAGCTCTGTTTTCCTGAGGCGATGCTGATTTACACCACCTGCGCTGGCCCCCGAGCCCTGCTCCAGCCCAGCTCCCCCCGCGGCCACGGCTCGTGGCTTCGGCAGGCATCCAGGCAGTGCTGAATTTTCCACTGGCAGCATTTTCAGCTCGTCCCTGCCCTTCCCGACAGCGGCTCTCCCCGCTTCTCCTCCTCCCTGTCCAGCAAACCCTAAACCTCGATGCACGCCGGCACGCCCACACCAGGGGGGGGTTCCTTCTCCACACCCCCATCACCACCCCAGGGAGCGCAGAGGTGTGTGGGGTGTTAGTGGGTTACAGGGATCCACGGGTTCATGGGACGGGTCCATCCTGCCTAACCCATGGCTTTCCCTAGCGAGAGATGGGGAAACTGAGGCACAGAGATACGTGGCATCCAGTTGGTCTGGGGGAGAGCGTCCCCCCCGTCCCCGTCCCGTGAGCCCCCGCCGTGGCACCGGGGGGATGCACGGAGAAGCGGGACTGGGGAGGAGGTGCAGAGGGGCCGCTATCCCTCCCTCCGTGCCTGTTATCCCTGCCAGCCTTCATCCTCGCTCATCCTCCCCCGGTTTATCGCCCACGGCCCCCAGCGCGCAGGCCAGCCCTGGCAGCGCCGCTGCCCGTGGGGCTCGTTTCCTCTTCACCGCTGTGAGATTTGCCCCCAAAACCAGCCTCGCAGGTGGTGTCGGGGACCTGGCAATGTCCCCCTGGCCTGGGGGATGAACCACCCCGGAGCCATGCCCGCCCAGGTCACGCAGACCGCCGCTGCCACGCAGGAAAACCCTGTTGTGTCGCAATATAGTGACGTGCAGTACTGAGGACGTGCAGGGCATCCCTACTCTATCGCGATATATCAGCATGCACTACTGAGACCATGCAGAACAGCCCTCCTCTATCATGATGTACCGGCATGCAGTATCGGGCCCATGCAGGTTATCCCTCCCCTATCACGATATACTGTCATGCAACACGGAGACCATGCAAGGCATCCCACGGTAAGTTGATGCACACGATTGAGACGGTACAAAGCGCCCCTGCTCTCTCGCGATAACCGCGGCGCGCAGCACGGAGAGCACGCAGGGCTCCCGATCCGATCCCGACCCTGCCCGACACCGCAGCTCTGCTGCACCCAACGCTCGGTGCTGGAGTCGACACCCACCAGGCACCCGCGCATTTGCCCGGAGGCTCCCAAAAAACCTCAACGCTGGTCCCTGCCCGGGAGCATCGTCGGGACGGGGCGGGGGGTGCCCCTCTTTTTACCTCGAAAGCAATACGCATCGTATCTGCTCTGGGCATCGGGGAATCCCGTCTGGTTGCGGAAGAGGAAGATGGTTTTGACGCCCGGCAGAGCCCCGCCGCAGCGTTCCCGGGGGGTGACGATGGGGTAGCGGACGCTGCCATCGGCCAGCCAGCCGGGGCTGCAGGCGTCCAGCCCCGCGCTCCAAGCCGCGTAGAGCTGCCCCGTGCTCGCCAGCTCCGCGCCCAGCGCCCGGCAGTGCGCCGCCGCCTCCTCCAGCGTGAATTTGTCTGGGGACGTCTCCAAAAAGATCTCCCCTGCGAAGAGAGGAAGGAGACGGGGGGTGGAGGTCAGAGCCGGGGAGGGGGACACAGGCTGCGTGCGGGAGCCCCCTCGCCTCCTCCGCTCTCTGCACGATCCCAGGAGCTGGCTTGGGGATGGGGGACATCCAGCGTGGTCCTCGCGAGGTCCAACGCCTCCCTGCCTGTCTCCGGCCTCCCTGCACGCGCACACGACAACCGCGGCACAGGTACGGACGGAGCTCTCGTGCCACATGGGACACCTGCCCTCGCAAAGGGAGCTGAGGCACATAAAAGGGACAGCAGAGGAGCAAATCCATGCCCTTGCGCAGGGCAATCTGCGTACAGGACGTTTCTAAGGGGACCCACAAGCCCAGCGGATGCTGTGGTGGGGTGCTGAGAAGGGCTGGAGACCTCTGCCCTAAAGGTCCGCCATGTGCCAGCCCCCCACGACCGCACCGGTCTCCCCGTACCAGCGCATCGCGTTCCCGCACGCCAGCAACCTGCAACCTCATCCCTGCCGCCTGCCTGGCGTCACCCCAACCAACCCCACGGTGGCCACAGCCACCCGCGGGGGAGCCCCATCGGAGCCTGAAGGAGGGACCGACCACCCCCACGCACACCCGGCCGGGTGGGACGTGTCCGAGTCACAGGACAAGCGGCACCCCAGCGCATGCGGAGCACGGCGTGAGCTTGCACGAACCCCAAAACACCACACAGCGCAGTACCCGTGGCATGCCGACAACCCGGGGCAGATCATCCTGGGGCATCCTCCAGCCCTGAGCCCAGGGATGGCCACCGGCTGCCACGAGGGAGCGAGCCCCGCACCCCGCAAAAAAAACCAAACAAACCAGAAAGGCTTCGGGGAGCAACACAGGACCTCCCCGCGCTTGCGTGCATCGAAGTGCCCAAAGCTTTGCAGAGCTCAGAGGTTTCGCAGCCAGCACCTGCGTATTGTGGCGGCTTTTTCGCTTGGGTTTACAACGGGTTATGGGGGTGAGTTAGCGCGGCCACAAAAGCAGGGGGGGACAGGACAGGGCTGGTGGCTCTGCAGGCACCTGGGAGGTCCTCANGGGGGGACATGACAGGGCTGGTGGCACTGCAGGCACCTGGGAGGTCCTCGGCGTAGCAGTACACGTCGTACATGTCCTCCGGGTCCACCACTCCGTAGTTCCTCACCCCGGGGAAGCCGTTCATGTCACCGTAACAGGCCTCGCGGGGCGTGTGGATGGGGTACCTGGGGCAGGAAAGCACAGGGGAGGGCTGGCGACTCGCAGAGGGGTGAAGGTGGGGGGCGACGGGCGCGATAGCGGGGTGGTGGTGGTGCCCACCTGACGGTCTGGTCGGCGATCCAGCCGGCATCGCACTGCTCGTAGCCGCCGAGGTAGGCGGCGTACAGCTGCTCGGGGGTGGCGATGCGGGCACCAATCCTGGCGCAAGCTTCCCGCGCCTCGGCGAAGGTGTAGGCGTAGCGCATGGAGCCCTCCCGGTAGTGAAACACCACCCCTGGCGGGGGGGGGAAGGGACAGGACACAGGCATGGGTGAGGGTGAGGGGCTTCATGGCAGCCCCCACCTGCATGGGTGCATCACCACCCGTGTGCACCTTTCCAGCAGCCCCCCACCCACATGGGTACATCTGCACCCATGGGTCCCTTTGGGCAGACCCCCACCCATAGTGGTACATCTGCACCCAGATAGCCCTTTGGGAAGACCGTCACCCATACCGGTACATCCACACCCATGTGCACCTTTGGGTGGTCCCCCACCCACATGGGTGCCCCTTTGGGCAGCCCTCCACCCACCCGGGTACATCTGCCCCCGGGTGCAGGAGGGGTTTGCTGAGCCAGGAGAAGGCATTTGGGCAGGGTGGACCTCTGCCTCCCACTCCCCGAGTCCCACCACGCCCCACCTGGAGGTACCTTTGACTTTGACATCAAGGATGTCGTGGCCGTCCTCAATGCCGTGCTGCACATCGCAGCGGTAGATCCCCGAGTCGTTGGGCCGCAGCTCGGTGAGCAGCAGGGAGGCGTTGGTGTAGCGCTGGTGGAAGATGGGCAGGGAGGCGCGGAGGCGATAGTCCTCGCTCACCTTCACCCTGTCCCCCCGGGCTACCAAGATCTCCACCTCTCTGCCCTCAGAGATGAAGGTCCACTTGACCCGGGGGGTTCCCAGGACCGCCCGGCGGCCAGCCGTGTCGGCGGTGGGCCGGGGGCCGAGGTAGGTGATGAGGCAGGGGATGGTGATGTCGCCTGCCAGCATGGCATCCAGGGCTGGATGGCGTGGGATGGAGACCTGCAGAGCCTTGAGGTCCTCTGGGTGGGAGAAGAGAGGAACCGTGAGTGGGACCGATGTGGGGTGCACCCACCGGGCTCCCGCCGCAGTGCACCCACGGGGCAGGGAGCGGCGCGACCGCGGCCGATGATGCCGAGTTACCTGTGCCATCTCCGGCGCCAAACACCTCCGGGACCACCGTGGGGGCAAACACCAGGAGGAGCAGCAGCGGGAGGGCTGAGGCCATCCTCTGCCCTGCAAGGGGAGGGGGAGGAAAAACCACCAGCTGTGCTTAAAATCCAAAGAAGTGTCAAAAATATCCCTTCCCTGCACGAGGGAGGGGAGGTCGGGGAGACACCCCAGCCCGCGTGTGCGGGGATGGGGTGATGCACGTGGCGGTGGGACACGGAGGGGGAGGCGGCCACCGGCATGGCCGCAGGGTAACCTGGACCATTGGATGGCGGAAAGGAGAGGGAAGAGGAGGACATGTGCCCTGGTTAACGGGAGGGAGGAGAAAGCACGAGCAACCGGGACTGCTGGCTGGGCGCCGCTGGGTCCCATCCAGCCCCACTGGGTCCCATCCAGCCCCACCGGCCTTCCCAGGGAGCCGGGTCCCCTGGGGACATCGGAGCCCAGCCTGGCTCCCACGGCACGGAAAGTCTGAGCCCAAACCCCCCGGCGGGGAGGGAGGCGATGCCAGAGCTGGGGAGGGGGGGGGGGCTGCG
>RSEF01000025.1:908237-924263 GCA_003993805.1 Himantopus leucocephalus | reverse complement strand
CAGCACCCTCACAGCAAAGACGTTTTTCCTTGTTTTCAGAATCTAACCCGTTTGAGCTGGCTGGGACAAGGAGCAGAGATCCACAGTACTTAGCACAACAGGATTCCTCTGGCACAAGAGCCGTCGATGCTCTTTGCTGGATAAATGTTTAATAGCTGCACTCATTTTAAAATGCCCCTGTGTAACTGCCACTGTTGTTGTCAGGGTGCAGAATTGGGGCTCGCCAGACCTGGTGTCTGAAGCCAGGTTGTTTCTAGTAATTTAGCAAAGTATTTGTTGTTGAGTACCTCTGAAAAAATGCCCTGTACTCTTCAGTAGTGCCGGAGTAATGAGATGTGATTAATGACTCTTTCGGTCAGCTTTGGGAGGAGGTACCCGTGTAACGTACTGTACTCCCCAGAGGCTGAGTGAAATCCCTCTAGGTGAAAAAGCAGCAGCTCGTGGGGTGAGGTGTGCGATTCGGTGCTCCGTCTCGGCACCTCTGTGTATAGTTGTTCCAGGATCGATCTTGCTTCGCTCTTGTCGCTAACTGGTTTTCCTTCTGCTGACAGGATTACTACAGCAGTGGATACTACCAGGAGGTGGAACCAGCGCAGGCACCGCCGCAGGAGCTGAGCACCGACTCCTCCTTCATAGATGACGAAGCGGTTGGCACTTTACAGTCTATCCTGCTGCAGAGTTTGGGTTTAAGCTCTGTTAGAACACAGGACCCGCTTAGCAGCCACAATCCTGCCCCACCAGCACGCCCTGTGCTTCACGCTGGGTCGGACTGGGTTGTTGTTCCGTGAGGTCCAGCGCTGTGTTATGGACACTGCGCTGTCCTTCCAGCAGTCTGTTGGGCTACTGCTCCAGACGGGTTTCCTTGCTTTAAAAGTAGGTGATGTTTGTTATTTCCACCGAGCTCAGTCTCGTGAGGGGTATCCACGGCAGACAAAGGTGCGTGGGGTGAAGATGGTGTTTGCTGAGGTGCAGATGAGCTACCGTTCAGATACCTTCACGGTACATCCGCTAGCGCAGTGGTGAACTCCCCGTTTACTCCAAATACTNTGCTAGCGCAGTGGTGAGCTCCCCGTTTACTCCAAATACTCAAAAACCTGTTAAAAAAACTGCTTTCCCATTTGTCGATCTAATCTAGAAACTGCCAGCCTCGTTAGCTGAGCCGGTCAGTGCTGCAGAAGACGGTAGCCCATCTGCTGCTCGCTTTTTCGAGGGACCTCTTTGCTTTGGAGGCGGATTTGTGTTATGGGAGGTGGATGTGTTAGCAGCAAGACTTCAGGCGCCTCCCTAGCACTTAAAACGAGAGACTCGGGAGTCTGAGGGTCTTCTCCTGAACAAGGCTGAAGGCAAGATGCTGTTCAACTGCATAGGAAAATGAGATTATAACCTTCCTGCTAAGTAGTTTAAGATATTGTTATCTGTAGCAAAGCAGAAGTCTCCTAAAGAAAAAAATCCTGGTTGGAAAATTGTTTGTTGATGTTGTCTGTCCTGTGCTCGGGGAGCTACGGCTCCGACCCCGTCTACCTTTACTTGTTTCAGGTTAGCGTTGGTGCACGACGTGTGTGTGTAACTCCGCTTCTTTCTGTTCTTCTTTCAGTTCAAGCGTCTGCAAGGCAAGCGGAATCGAGGGAGGGAAGAGATCAACTTTGTGGATATCAAAGGTGACGATCAGCTGAGTGGAGCCCAACAGTGGCTGACCAAATCGTTAACCGAGGAGAAGACCATGAAATCTTTCAGCAAGGTACGGGCAGGAAGGGAGGAGTGCTGGCTGCGATTTTGCAGACCTCTGTTCGGTCCCCATTTCGGCCACAGCTGGAGCTGTATTAGATGCTGTGGCGGTCACCAGGGTGGGGGGACAAGGACCCTCATGTTGTGTAAATAATTACACGTGAGAGACCAGTAGAGCGTCTCAAAACACAGTCCCAGTGTGCAGGTGGTAAAGACCAGCCAGGAACTGCTTCAGCCTAAGGAATCTGCCCAGAGCTGTTTAATATGAAACAAACGCTTCTCGAAGTGGCTTTGTGCGAGCTCTTGTCTTGTTTCGCTGTCTGGGCCGGTATCTTTCCAGGCTTAACAATTCACCTGCTTTTGCTTTCTAGAAAAAAGGAGATCAGCCTACGGGACAGCAAAGGAGAAAACACCAGATCACCTACCTGATCCATCAGGTGAGTGGCCTCCCTCTAGCGTGGAGACCGATCCAGGCAGAATTACAAGGCTTGGTGCTCGGCAGCACCAGGCAGAGCCGGTGGAGCTGCTCCCTCAGCAACTGAGGACCAGGGGCTGTCCCTCACTGAGAGCGCCCCGAGCCCCGGGTGAGGGGCTTTTTACAAAGGCATGTAGTGATAGGACGAGGGGGAATGGCTTCAAACTGGAAGAGAGGAGATTTAGATGAGATATCAGGAAGAAATTTTTCCCTCTGAGGGTGGTGAGCCCCTGGCGCAGGTTGCCCCGAGAAGCTGTGGCTGCCCCATCCCTGGAGGTGTTCAAGGCCAGGTTGGACAGGGCTTGGAGCAACCTGGGCTGGTGGGAGGTGTCCCTGCCCAGGGCAGGGGGGTGGAATTAGATGATCTTTAAGGTCCCTTCCAACCTAAACCATTCTGGGATTGTATGAGCCCTGCAGCAGCTCTGACGGGGACGGAGGTGGCCGTGTTGCGGGAGTGTCCTGGCCACCGCCGGCCCAAACAGCCTCATGGCAGTGGTGCCATGGCCCCGAGGGTGTCAAGGCACTGAGCTTCTAGCTTGCTTTTTGCTTTTTTTCCGCTCTTCCCCTCCCGCCCAGCTCCAGCGTGTGCGTGGTTGTGTGTGTTACGAGCCTCTCTGCTTCCTGTCTTAATTCCTCACCGCTGCCGTGTGGTTGGTAAACGGCTGCTGAGGCCGTCCCACAAGAGAAGCTGCGCTTCAGCATGAATGAAATGCCTGTGCATCCCAATTAATTCAGGCCTCTGTCAAGATAATTGTGCTAACTCCTGTAAGGAGGCTGCTCGCTCGAGTGCTCTGTAATCCCTGTCGGCAGGGGCAGAGGAGGGGGGAAATACTGCTGAGTCAGCGAGCAGCCACGCTGATGTTAATCCTCTCAATTTCTGCAGGCGAAGGAGAGAGAACTGGAACTGAAAAACACATGGTCTGAAAACAAGCTCAGCCGACGTCAGACTCAAGCCAAATACGGATTCTAACACCTCTGTCCCGCTTTTTGGCTGCTCTCCCAGGTGACCTACTGTGTCAGACTTCTCCTGGCCTTCTGGAGATCACCCAGGCCCTGTGTAGAACGTGGTCTGCTCGGCGGGTGGGAGGATGCCGCGCTCCCCTGCCCGTCAGGAGAAAGGTTTCATGCAAGCCGGTCCTGAAACTCCACCTGTAATCTTTCCCCTCCCTCCTTATAAACGATAACGTGGAAGGTTCGAATCAAGTCTGTGTGGGAACGAGTGATGACAGTCCCGAGGCAACCACAGGAAAGGTGCCTGGTGCAAGGCTCGGAGCTTCCGTCCTGTCGGCACGGGGGCTACTCCTCCTTCGCCGTAGCCTCGCCACTGGAACCTTAGGCAGAGTCTCAATAAACGTCCCATTCCCACTTTGCTCCTTGCTTGGACTCGCTGTGCGGCGAGAGTGTAATTTTTCTTTCGAAAAGACAGTGAGTTTCAAGAGCAAGCCTGGCTTTTTTGATTTTTCTTTTTTAATCCTTTTTATTTGAGACGTCCTCATGGCTGCTTACTCATGGCTGAGTAAACCCAGTGCTCCTCTCATGTGAATGACTTTGATATCTTTCTTTTTTTCTTTTTTTTTTTTAAGTGTGGCTAAGTTAGTGTTTTTGTTCTCAGCTCCGCCAGCCTGTATGTCTCACACCGTGCTGAGGGGAAACTCCTTTACAGGTCAGAGCTTGCAATAGAGGTGAAAACGCCCTGAGTGTGGAACGCACAAAAAAAAAAAAGGCAGCGAGGATCTCTCGCCCAGCACGAGGCGCTGCTGAGGGCTTTTGGATAACCGCGATCGATGTGTGTATGTACGTTTTTCTTCCTCTTTTTTCCCCCCCCTCTTTCCTCCTCCTCCTCCTTCTCCCCCTGACCTACAGTGCTGTCCCAGGCTGCTCGCCAGACTTGTTGAACCGAGTATTCCCAGCGTCGCGCGGTGCAGTGCAGCTGGCAGTGAAGCAGCAGTATTTCCTCCGAGCAGACACGGATGAAAGCTGCCAACTGTACATTTACTCTTATTATTTTTTTTTTTGGTCTGTTTTCCAGCTTGTTTGTATCAATTCTGTTTCAATTAAGTGTTAACTTTACCCTCCTGGCTGGGAAAAGGAGACCCGTGTCCGGCCTTAACTTTTTAAAATGAAATCTTTCTTTTATTGAAGGTATTCGATCTAGGCGATACGACTGCAAATCATGTGCAGCCTTTGCTGGCCAGATCCACCTATCTTTAGCCAAATCTCTGTGGCCTCACTTAAGTTTGTTGTTCACCAAAGCGTGTGATGCCGAAGGGAACAGAGAGCTGGGCTGGTTATTTAACTTACATTCCCACTGCTAAGGGTTATATTTTGGTGTAACCGCAGCTAAAACAGCTAATATTTGTTATTCCATTTAGAAAAACACCCAAGAGGTGGTTTTTCTCCCGTGTTACCTGGTTAAAAACAAGCAAACCCCCATGAATGAAGTCTTTTTTCTTAGAATATTTTAAAATAATCTGATTTCTAGTTTAGTTCCCTGGATGTTTTAGTACTTTGCAGAGCCCGTTTTGAGTATTTGAATGACCAGAATAAAGTTACTGCTGAGTAATTTATTCATATCTTATATGTACAGTGAAATCCTCTGAAAAAGAGATTTGATAAAAGGAATAAACTTTTAAATGAACCGAACCGCGCCTGTTTCCATCGCGAGGTGCTCGACTCCTCGCTCGAGGCGTTGCTTTTCCTTCTCCCCACCGGTAAGGCCGCAGCACCTTCGCGACAGCCCGCGTTTCGGCCTCGGCTGCTTCGCTTTATTCGCAGAGCGGACGCTGTTGCGCAGCCGGTGACGAAACGCTCCTCCGAGGGAGTTTGCTAAGCGCGACCCATCCGGGGTGTGAACCCTGGCACTGGGGTTGTGCTCACCGCCGTGGTGGATTTGGCCGTTTACAACACCGAGCCCTCGGCGTTCCCGCTCGGGAGTGCGGCGAGGCAGCTCCCGGCGGCAGCGGCGCCGGAGGGCTTTGCCATAGTGGCACAGCATGTGCTCCCAAACTCCTCTGCAGCGGCCTTGGTGGGGTTGCGGAGTCTGGAAGGAGCCGAGGGGCTGAAGCTCACGGCTTCCCCTTTTCTTTTTCCATTTTGGTGTGTAATGGCTCATTTTTAGCGCTAGAGGGGAGTTCGGAGGATGGGAATCGCGCTCTTTAGCCATTTAAGAGCAACTAAATGTAGGCTTGTGAAAAGCGAAAGTGGTTTGGCTGGTTGGTTTTTTTCCGAGAGGTAAAAGAAAACAACTACAACCCCGCAGCCCTCCTTTTTCCCTCCCCGTCTGGGCGCTCCGACGCCTCTGAGCGCCGGGCTTTGGCTGTCCTCGCGTACTTTCTGCTCCGTTTAAGGCTGGGGGCCGCCTGCTGCGAGAACGCTGTTGGCTCGGTGTCGTTCCCGACGGAACGCCGCCCAGCTGGGTGTCACCGACCCGACAGCCGCATTTGGTCCTCGGATTTGGTCCTACCCCGTGTTTCGCAGCTGAGGCAACAAGCGGGGCTTGGAGGTGTCGCCGCCGGGGTCGTGATGTTCGGTGTGACCCTGCCTGCCGGGCGGCGGTGTCGCTTCGGCTTGCGACCAATTTAATATCTGACTCTGGATGCGCTGGCCGTGCCCGAAAGCCGTCTCTGTTTTTACTATAATAGCCTTTTTCCGCCCTCGTTCTATTAATAGAAATCTCTTTCTCAATGCGTTCAAAGATAAATGAAATCCCTTCCCCTCTTAACTGTCTCGCAGGGCTTGGGAAGCGGGCTGCTGCCTTGGGAAGGGCGTGGGAATCCCGGTACGGAATGGACTGGCCTTGCTGGTACGGCCGGGGCGCTGGTTGTCTGCGGAGGGGCCAGCTGCGGCCTCGGAGCTCTCCTCCCAGGTCCGAGGGTTTCCTTTGGCGCTGAAAGAGCCCGAGAGGTTCCTTCTGGCTGGGAGCTGGGTCTCGTCTTGGACCTATCTGCGCGGGTGGCTTAGAGACGGTCTCCGGAAAGCTGCTCGTAAATGTTCTCGGGGCCCTCCTGCCCTGCCGCAGCCGCGGCTCGCTTTGCGGCGCTCATCCTCCGGCCGTAAATGGGATCGTCGAACTCCAGCGGAGGGTTCCTCATCCCCTGGAAAGAGGGGAAGGGAAAACAGCCCTGAGATCCTGCCTTGTCGGGTGGAGGTTTGACCCGAGAGCCAGGACGTGGTTGAAAGTTGGTCCCTCGGCTCTCAATTTTGCTCCCGTGCTATGACGTAGGGACCGTGGCTCCGGCGTGGAGCGCTGGGCAGGGCCCCCCGCCTTGTCCCCCCCTCCCCGTCACCCTCGTGTGGGGCAAACCCCGACCCTCCAGCCTCTACGGGAGGTCTTGTTGGGACCGAGCTCTAGAGCAGTGAGCGGCTCTACGGCAGGACCTGCCGTTGGGAACGCACCTCCGCGGCCGTGCTGGCAGCTCCTCTCTCCTTCCTGGCTGCGGTGGGAGCTGCCGGGAGCTGCCGCTTCTTGGAGGCTTGGCTGGACGCGCTGCGGAAGAGCCGGCGGTGAGCGCAGGATTTGAGGGGCAGCGTGGAGAAGGCGCCTTGTGTCCCCCTGGGGAGCGGAGCGGGCAAATCCTGCCGGGCCAACGCCACCTCGGAGTAGATGTTCTCCTCGGGGCCGGTGCCGGGACTGGAGCCCCGTCCCATGGCGTAGAAGGGGATGGGCTCTTCCAGCTCGCAGTAGGTGGAGGAACTGGGGGCGATGCCCTCGTGGGGCTCGGCGTAGGTGTGGAAGCACATGAGCTGCTGGTACTTGACGTCGGCCGGCTGGGGCGGCGCGGGCAGCTCGGGGAAGACGGTTTCTTTGTGCACCGGACTGTAGAGACCTTCGGGAGCTGCTCCACCGCCGGTGGGGCTGTGCGGCTCCCGAGCCGCGGCTGAGGAGCTGGACTTGGCTGGGAGCGGCGGGGGGACACTGGGAGCCTGCGGGGAGAGATGGGACAGGACAGAGGTGTGAGGGCTGGAAGCGGGTCCGGCGTGGATTTGTGGTGGCTGGGGCTGCGTCCCTTATCCTGTCTGCGTCCCTTATCCCGTCTGCGTCCCCATCCCGGCTGCGTCCCCATCCCAGTTGCATCCCTTGTGAGAGCTTTGGCCACACTCCAGCTTCTGCCCTGCCTTTACCTCCCTGGATGAGCCTTCCCGGGCCGCGGCCGCCTGCCTGGTTCCCGGGGCCCCCTTGGACATGGTGCTGTACACTGGCAGGTTTGCCGGCGCTTCGCTCGACGAGCCGCGCGCAGCATCGCTGCCGGCTGAGGTCCCCATCCCTCCTTGGGGCTCGTCCTCCTGCGGGGAGAGGAGAGAGGTGCCGGGGTGGGCGCGTGGTCTGGGGCAGACCCAGCCGGGCGCTGGTCCCACCTCGGGTACGCTGCCTGCCGTTCGGCTCCTTGCTTCCGACTGGGATGCTCCGGTTCCAACCCCGGCTTTCACGATGCTGGGACTTCCCTTGGCTTTGATTTCCCCAGCTTGGGAAAATCCCCCCCCTCCTCATCCATACGGCACAAATGACTCCGCTTTTTCGGCCGCGGGGGGACTAACGAGGCGGGGGGGGGGCCGGGACCTCACCCTTCCGTACGGCACCGTCAGGAACTCGTGGTACGGGGTGACGGGGGCGATGGCGTAGTGCTGCAGCAGGTCGGCCAGCTCGGCGTGGGCGCTCCGCTCCCCCAGGATCACGTAGCGCCCATCTGGCAGCTGGTCCAGGACAAAGTGCCGGCAGCGATCCCTTCCCCTGCGGGGAGAGGGGACGGGGTCGGCACAACGGGCGGGAAGGGGACGGAGCCCGTCGGTCCCTCGGACAGGGACGGGGGGTCCCTCACCTGTAGGACAGGACGAAGCCCACGGTGCTCTCGCTGAAGCGAACCAAGAAGCAGCCCGGGGGTTGATCCTGCAGCAACTGCTCCGTCTCCCTGCGGGAAGGGGCCCGAAGCCGCTCACCGTCACCCCCTTCGTGGGATCCAGGCCTCCGGCTCCCCATTTCCAGCTTCCTGTGCCGAAGGGGCCACCCCGTCCCCCGCTTCGGCTCCCCCCCCTGCCCCGTGCTCACCTCCGGCTGATGAAGCCGTGGAACCATGCTGGGAGCTCGCCCTCGGCCCCCAACCTCCTGGCTTGCGTCTGCTCGAACCACAGCCTCGTCTGGGCGCGCAGGGCCACCAGCTCCGGCCGCAGGTCCCACTCCGGTGGGGACGGGCTTGGTGGGGACGGCCGGGAGCCCGGCGGGACCTGGAGGGAAGAGGGGAGCGGTGGGGGGCTCGGGTGAGGACGTGCCCTGAGGGTGCTCTGCTCCCCCCACGGGGCTCCTGATGCAGCCCGGGAGGACACGGTCCCCACGGTGTGTGCGCTTGGGGACACTGGGACGGTGAGCTGGGGGGGACGGAGCCCTCGCAGCCCCCCCGTCCTACCCTGCCATCTGTGTTGTAGTGTCCCACGGGCTGCTCCGCTCGCTGGGGCTGGACCCGCGTCGGGTCAGGTCCCACCTTGGCGCTGGCTTTGTTGTCCTCACCGATGGGTTTGAAGGTGCTGAAGAGGGGACGGTCATCATCCATGGGGTCCCCTGTCCCAAGGAGTGGGGAGAAACAGGCTCAGGGCAGCGAAGATCCCCGTCGTGAGCGCCGAGGAGCCCTGTGCTCTCGCCTACGGCCTGGATAAGCATCGCCTTCACCTCGTGCCCCGCCATCCCGGGGCTCATCACCCTGCTTGTCCCCAGGGACGCCACCCCGCACCCACCCAACGCGAAGGGACGATGTCCCTGGGACCCCAGAGGAGAAAAAGCCCCATGGACCGGTGAGCTGGGTGAGGAGGAGGCGAGGGGAAAGCGTTTGAATCCCCCCCTCCAGCCTCCCGGAAAATCCCCGGGGGGTGTCGGGTCAGCCCCGGGAAGGGGAGCGGGATGGCGGGCTCTGCGTGCGGCCGCCGAGGGACCCCGAGCTCGGCCTCGAGCCGCCAACGCTCGGCAAAACAACGTTAATCTCCAGCAGATGCTTGAGGGGGTGGAAGAGGTCGGGGCTGGTTTGATCCCGGAGGCAAAGCTGAGTCAGAGGAGCCGGTCGAGGCTCGTCCGAGAGCCGGGGCGGGGGGATCCAGCCAGGGGGACCGGGAGAGCCCGGAGCAGGGGGGGGACAATGGCACCTCATCTCCACCTTTAACCGGTCGCAGCCCCCAGCCCGTCCCTGCGCCCCGGCGGGCAGGGGGAGGCAGGGAAGGGGGTTGACAAAGCAAACCGAAACAACCCCAACCGCGGCAAACCGAGGCGGGGAGCGCCAGGGAGGTGAATTTGGGTCAAATCCTGCCCGGGCATGGCCAAGCGCTGGGGACAACGCCGCCGCCGTCCCCCAGCTCTGGTCGCCACCGTCCCAGACTGGTGCGTCCCCCAGCCGGGTAGGGGTCCTGGGCAGAGGCGAGGGGGGGGGAGGCTCGTCACCGCTCCCTCATCTCGGCCTCGGAGAGGCAGCTCGGGGGGCTTTGCTCCCCGGGGTGGGACGTGCTGCTGAAACCCCTCTGAGAACGGGGAAAACGGGTCAAACTGGGCTTGAAAGGGGCTTAAAGCCCGGCTTTGCTGCGTGAGCCCGTTCCGGGCTGGATTTCCCCCTTCGAAGGGGGTCAGAGGTGGTTGAAAGGGCCGGGGTGGGCAGCGGACCCCGCTCCCTCTCTCCGCCCCCCCTTGTCCTCTGCCCCTTCCCCGTCGCACCTTTGGATGGAAAGGGGGGAGCACCCCCGAATCACCCTGCCGCTTGCCCGTCCTGAGCGCCCCCCACCCCCCCTTCCTCGGGCTTTGCCCCTCGGCCTTTTTTTCCTCCCATCCCGTACCAGTACAACCCCGGACAGACCTACCTCTGCCGGGCCAGGCGGGGAGCCGGGGGTCCATCGGCGGAGCCGACGGGACGGGGCAAGGGGGGAGCAGCGCTGCCGCTTTGCCTGCGCTCGCGCCTCCGCTGCCCGCGAGGGCAGGAAGCGGCAACCGAAGCCGCAAGAGCCTTAGCACGATGGGGAGACGTCACGGGAAGGCGGTGGGGTGGTACTGGCGTGACACCCAGGTGACACCGGCACCCTCGGGCTGTGGCGAGGAGGGGGCTCTGGCCACCCACCCGTCGGCACGTCCGTGCCTGCAAAAGGGCTCTCCGTTCCTCCCGCCCGCATCCCGGGATCTCGGTCGGCCCGTGAGCCGGGATCTGGTTATTGGCGCGATGGGCACTCTCCGGCTGCGGTGTCCTTCTCCCCACCGGAGCCGGGCACATCCCAGGACGTGCTGGGGACATCGTGGGGGCAAACGGGGGGTGAGCCCAGCTGGGCAACGCGGCAGCCGAGCTGCCAGCACCGCCGGCTCTGCCACGTGCCGGCCGTCACTCTCCCTCCCGGCGGTGCCAGGCTCTGGCCGGCACCGCGGCGAGAGCGCTGCCAGCCCGGCTGCACCCCAGCGACGCGGGGATTCGGGATGGGAACCGCCTCATCCATCGCACCGGGGCAGGGATGGGGTGTGCCGGGCGACGGCGGGGACGGTGCCCGCTGGCCACCAGCGTCCCCCGGCACGCGGTGCGGTGCCAGCGCCGGCTTTCTCCACCTTAAGAAACCTGTCCCTCCCCGTTACCTTCACACCCTCCGCACCCGCTTCCCCTCCGGCGGCCGCTGTACAGTATTTTTATCTGTCAGCCAGGTTTCCTGTTTGCAATCCTCGCGCTGACGGGCGCAGAGCGGCCGAGGGGACGTCGGCCCCGGGGGGACGTCGGCGAGCGGGACATCGGCCGCCCGCGGCTCATCCCACCAGATCCTGACCGCTCCTCGAGGAGCCGAGGCGCTGGAAACGCCAGGAATTGCCCCTAAAAGGCCTTTCCCAGCTCCTCTGGGCAGCCGGCGGCAGGGAGAGCGTGGGGGGATTTCTCAAGAGATTTCGGGAGGAGGAACGCAAAGAGCTTTTCTTCTTCTGCGTCGCAGCCGACCGGCGGCCGCATCCTGCCCCGGCTCCCTGGGAAACGCCGGCACTTCGAGGAAAAGCCTGGCACTGCCGGGGTTTGGGGGAGGAAGGCTGGAGCTGCGCGCGGTGACACCGGGGGGTCGGACCCTCGCGCGGAGGTAAGGGGTGCCGGCTGCCCCCGGCATGCGGGGGGGCTGTCTCGATGGAAGGGGTTCAGGGAGTTTTGGGATCCTGCGGTGCTTTTTGGTAGCCAGACGCTGGGGAGCGGCCGCTGCCACCTGCGAGAACATTTCCCTGGGAGGTCATTTTCCGGCTGGCCGGTGCCGGGGCGTTTGCTCGGCACGCGGCCGAGGTTGGGACGGTTTTCCTGGTGGAGGGCTGAGCGGCAGCGGGACGCGGTGGGACGGCACTCTCTGCCCTCCGCAGCCCCCGTGAGTCTGGTCCCGGCAGCCCCGAGCGCAGCCGTGGCGGTGTGCCTCAGTTTCCCTCTTTGCAAAAGCAGCTCGGCGGCGCGGTGCGAGGGGGCTGTCCGGCGAGGGACAAGGCGGATCGGCTGCTTGCGTCCCTTGCCATGGGACGAACGGATGCGCTGTGACCCCGGGTGGCGTGTTGGACCCCGCGGCCGCGTCACATGCCGCGGATGGTGGCCCGGCTCCAGCCGCGGCCGCCCCCATGCACATACCAGCCCGGGGACCAGCCGGCTCCGTGCGGTGCCGGGGACGAGCGGTGCCCGGCCGGGTGTCCCCCACCGAGCCCGGGGGTGCCATAGGACTGTCACCGTGGGCAGCAGCCGTCCCCTGTCCTGGGAAGGCGCGGGTGCGGAGGAAGGCTCGGGAGGGTAAGGGGGCGCAGCCGGGCTGGGAGCAGGGATGAGCGAGGGGGGACTGGGTTTGGGGACCGGGTTTGGGGACCACTCATTGTCCCTTAGGGCCACCACGGGGGGACAGGAGGGGTCTCGGCCACCAACACCAGTGCAGCACAACCCCGTGGATGGGGACAGCCCTCAACCAGCGTCATACGGGTCCGACCCAAGGGACTGTCCCCGGAGGGGGCTTCGAATCCCCCAGGAGCGGGGGGAGCAAACCCCCCCGCAGCGGGTGCACCCCGGCTTCGGGGAAGGGTAAATCCCGCCGCGCCGAGCGCTGGCTGGGGAGCGGCGTCCGGCTGCCGGGGCGCCTGTGCAGGATCCATTTTTTGGCTGCTTTTCGTGGAGATAAAGCCGAGCCAGGCGGCCGGGAGGGGTTCAGCGTCGCGGGCGCTCGTGTTCCCTTATCCGACTGTTTTTTCCTGCAGGGGGGGACCCCACCTCTGGCCGATACCACCTTCCTTATCCCTTTCCCGGTGGCCTTCAACCCTGCGGTCCCCAGCCTGCACCAGCCCAGGAAACCTCCCCATCTCAAGGGACACAGCGCTGGGGACACCGAGGTGGCCTCAAGACCGGGGTTCAGAGCCCGCGTCCCCTCTTCTCTGTAGCCTGCAAAGCCGCCGGTTCCGGCTGCTCCGACCGCCGGAGCATCGCTAGCCCCATCTTACAGCTGGGGAAACTGAGGCACGGGGCGGGGGTCAGGCACGGGCTGAGCGAGGCTGGTTTGTGGCTCGGAGCTGGGGGGGGGGACACGAGCTGGGCCCCCCGCTTAGTGCTGCCCATCCGTGTAATGAGTTGGGGGGGTCTCTGCCTGGACCGCAGGGTGCGCAGGGCACTGACCCTCTCCGGAGGCCCCGCTGCGCCCCCCGAAGCCCCTCTCCCCCCTCACCCTGTTGCTTTCTTGTCTTCGCAGCGATGGCCGAGGGCGGCCGGGAGGGGGTCCTGGCTGGGGGGGCGCCGGGGGCCGCCCCTGACAGCACCCAGGTGAGCCACGGCTGAGGGGCTGAGACGTGGGGCTGCGGGTGCGGGGTCTCCCCCTGGGGACCGGGTGGGACTCCCACAGACGAGCTCACGGAGATCTTTTTCCCCCCCCACTATTAATACCTTTTTTTTAAAAAAAAAAACCAAAAAAAAACCCCAAACAGCAATGTTAGTATTTCTCTGCATTTTGCCACCCCCCATCCTCCCCAGCGCAGCGAGGGGCGTGGGGGGCTGGTGTGACCCCCCTCCCTGCCCGTCCCTGCCCGATTTCTGAGCCCCCCGAGCAGCTCCTGCCCACCCTCATCGAGGGGTGAAGGTCTCCAAGATTCCACGTGCCGGAGAGTTTAGTGCGAGCCGGGAGAGCCAGCCGGGGCCCGAGCTTAGCCGCGGTATTAGACACCAGAGAATCCCCCGTAGTCTGTGCTGGAGAAGGTTGCGGTGCTCTCAACGGGATGGGACAGGTCCGGGATGTCACCGCACCCCCGGGCAGGCGGCTGAGCCGGGTCCCGGTACATCACGGCAGGATACGGCCGGGGCTACGGGGAGCGAGGGGCTGGTGGCCACCCTCAGCCCGGGCAACGTGGAGGACCTGTACGAGCTGCTGGAGAAACTGGGCAGGTGAGCGGGGTGCGGGCAGGGGTCCCGCCTGCACGGGGTCCCCGGAGGCAGCCAGACGCTTGGGTTGTCCCCACCCGGTATGGGGCAGGGGGGGACGCGGCCCGGCCGTGCCCCAGCCCGGCTTTTCGCCGCAGCGGGCATTTCGGCGTGGTGAAACGATGTCGGGAGCGCAGCACCGGCACCTTCTACGCCGCTAAATTCGTGAAGACGCGGCGATGCCGGGGCAGCCGCCTGGGGTTGGAACGGGCGCAGGTGGAGCGGGAGGTCGCCATCCTCCGCCAGCTCGACCACCCCAACATCATGCGGCTCCACGACCTCTTCGCCAGCAGAGCCGAGACGGTGCTCATCCTGGAGCTGTGAGTGGGGGTCCCGGGGCAGGGGTGGGGGGCCACCCTCTTTTTTGTGCCGTGCGTTGGAGGTGGCCGAGCTCACCGTTCCCTCCCCGGTCCTCGCCCCGCGCAGGATCAGCGGCGGAGAGCTCTTCGACTTCATCGCGGAGAAGGAGATGCTGTCGGAGGAAGAGGCCATCGAGTTCCTGGGACAGATCCTGCGCGGGGTGGAGTACCTGCACGCCCGCCGCATCGCCCACTTCGACCTCAAGGTGACCGCGGGGACCCCTCATCCTCACTCCTCGGGGGGTCCAGGGGCTGCATCCTCTCCCGCCGGGCATCTCCAGAGCCCTGGCCGCATCCTGCCCGGCTTCCCGAGATGCTGCTGCCCTCTCCGGGGCGGTACCCGCTGGCAGAGCCTGTTGGTCGTCCCCCCCCGTCACCCCACCATGCCCGACCTCGTCCCCGCAGCCCGAGAACATCATGCTGCAGGAGAAGGACGTCCCCAAGCCCCGCATCAAGATCATCGACTTCGGGCTGGCCCAGCGCCTGGAGGATGGCGTCACCTTCAAGAGCCTCTGCGGGACCCCGCAGTACATCGGTACGGGGCTGGGGGGGTGGTGGTGGTGTCCCCGGGGGGGTCCCCAAGCAGCCCTGCTCTGTGGGGTGCAGCTGGGATGGTCCGCGGGGACGCGGCGAAGGGACCCCCAGGGTGGGGATGGGATGAGGTATGCGGAGAGGGAGGCGGCCGGGACGCTGCTGTCCCCTCTAACGTCCCCTCCCCGGCTCTGCGTTCCCCCCCAGCTCCCGAAGTGATCAACTACGAGCCGCTGAGCTCCGCGACCGACATGTGGTGAGGAGCGGGGACCCAGGGGCCAAGGGCTGAGCTGGGGGGTGGGTGGGGACCCCCCTGGGTGCCACAGGACCTGGGGGGGGACACCCTGGGGTGTGCAGCGCCTGACCCCCACCTCTGCCTTGCAGGAGCATCGGGGTCATCACCTATATCCTGTGAGTACGGGGCGATGCTCCCTGCGGCCGGGGGAAACTGAGGCACGGGGACACCATGGCTGAGCCCAGGTGCTGGAGGGGGTGTGCCGGTGCTGTCCCGGCACTCAGTGGCTCCATCGTGTCCCCGCAGGCTCAGCGGCTTGTCCCCCTTCCAGGGTGAGACGGACGCCGAGACCCTCTCCAATGTCGTGGCCGGTGCATACGAGTTCGAGGAGCGCTGCTTCAGCCAAACCTCTGAGATGGCCAAGGACTTCATCCGGCAGCTGCTGGTGAAGGAGCCAGGGTGAGTCTCGATCCCCCATCGCTGTCTCCATCTCCATCTGCATCCCAGTCCCTGTCCCCATCCCCATCCCCATCCCCATCTCCATCCCCATCTCATCCCCATCTCCATCCCCATCTCCATCCCCATCTCATGCCCATCCCCATCCCCATCCCCATCTCCATCTCCATCTTCATCTCCATCTCCATCTCCATCTCCGTTTCCATCTCCATCTCCGTTTCCATCTCCATCTCTGTTTCCATCTCCATCTCCGTTTCCATCTCCATCTCCATCTCCATCTCCATCTCCATCTCCATCTCCATCTCCATCTCTATCTCTTTCCTTCTCCATCTCCGTCTCCATCTCCATCCCCATCTCCATCCCCATCATCCCCATCATCCATCTCCATCATCCCATCATCTCCACCGTCCCCATCTTCATCCCCATCTCGACCATCCCCATCTCCATCATCTCCATCTCCACCCCCATTTCCATCATCCCCATCTCCACCCCCATTTCCATCATCCCCATCCCCATCTCCGTCCCCATCATCCCCATCCCCATGGTGGATGTGTGGGGCCAGGACCCCCACCGCCCCCGCAGCCGCCGCATCCCTCTGTGCTGCAGGCACCGCATGACGGCGACCGAGTGCCTGGTCCATCCTTGGATCAAGGTGAGAAGGACGGGCAGGGGTGGGGTGGGCGCTGGACCCCCGGGAGCGGTGTGGGGGCACGGTGACGCCGCCGTGCCTTCGCCCCCACCAGCCCCTGAGCCGGAAGCAGGCGGCGAACCGGAGCCGTTCCTCCATCAACATGAAAAACTTCCGCAAGTTCAACGCTCGGAGGAAGTGGAAGGTGAAGG
>RSEF01000025.1:879431-897890 GCA_003993805.1 Himantopus leucocephalus | reverse complement strand
GGGGGGGGGGGGGGGGGGGGGGGGGGGGGGGGGGGGGCGGCGATGGTTATTTACAGGAGGGGCGCACGTACGTACATATTTATAGGCAGCGGGGAGGGGGCCGCAGCACGGAGAGGAACAGAACAAAGTGCATTTATACAGACTAGATCCAGCTCTCGCGGCCGGGGACGGTGGGGGGGGACACGGAGAAGGGGGGGGGGGCGAGCCGGGGGCTGCCATGCGAAGGGGGTGAGGGGGGGGGTGGACACCCGGCTGCCAGCCCCGCCGGATCGTGCTTCCCCCCTTCCAGCCGAAGCCCCCCCGGCAGTCTCGGGGGGAGGCTCCCACGGTTGCTGGCGTTGAGGGAGGGGGGGCACAGAGCTGTGGGNGGGGGGGGGGGGGGGGGAGCCCCCCCCCCTCCCCACTGTGGCTAAAGGCCGGCGTCGCGAGCGGGGTCCTCGGCGAGGGGGGCTCTGGAGCCTGGAAAAGATGGGGAGATGGGGGTGAGGGGGACAAGGGGACGGTGGGAGGGGGCTCGCAGCGCACGGCGGTGTGGGTCTTACCTGGGGCGTTGGCGGCAGGGCCCTGCAGGCTCCGGAGGGCGCGGGATAAGGGGCTGTCACCGTCGGGACTGGGGGGCGGCTGGGACCACCCATCCGTCTCCGGGGCTGAGCCCCCCAAGGGGGTGGCGTCGGCGGAGGAGCTGCGCCCCAGGGACCGCAGCAGCTCCCGGTGGGCTGTTTCGACAGCCTGGAGGGTGCCCGGGAGAGAAAGGGTGCCAGGTCAGAGGGGTGGGGGGCAGGTTTGGGGTCGGGGATCATGTCCCCCCCCACCCATCCCCTCATCCATGACACCCTGATGGGACAGCACCCCCCTCCCCAGCTGTCCCCAGTTTGGGGGACTCACTTTCAGCCTGTTGAGCTTCAGCGTCAGCTGCTCGATGGTGCGAAAGATGAGGTCCACGTCGCGGAGGGGAGCGGGGGGGTCCGGGGAGCCCCCGGCGGGGCTGGGACGGGTGGGTGCCTCCTGTGGGGACCCCCGCGGGGGGCTGGGGGGTGGCGCGGGGTCCGGGGCCGTGGGCTGGGTGTGTCCCGTGGGCATGCTGACGTAGAAATAGTTGCCTGAAGAGGGGATGAGCAGCGTTAGGGTGCCAAGGGACCTGCTCGGGTGGGTGTTGGTGGCCCCCCGGGGGTGGGGGGGGTTTGCTGCCTGAGGTCCTGCCCCCCCCTGCCACGCAGGGGGCAGCAGGTTGTGCCCCTTCGTGGCAGGATGCGGCCACAGACCCGTTTCCAGCTCACTCTGGGTCACGGCATCCGTGGCACTGGGTGGCCTCGGGCATGGGGACAGTCCTCAGGGGTACGGTCCCCTGTCACCCCCCCCCCTGCCAGGGACAAGTCCTCCCAAGTGACACTGTCCCCCCCCTGCCAGGGACATGTGTCCCCTTAGAGGACACGGCTCCCCTTAGGGGACATGAGGACATCCCCTTTGCGGGGAGATGGGGAGGTGGCCCTCCTGGGGACATGGGGACACCCTGCGAGGTCCAGGGAGGGGATGGGGGGGGGGTCGTCTCTTTACCATCTACATTAGCTCCGCCTCCTTCCTGCAGCTCAGTTTCTGATTGGCTGCTGCCTGGCGAGGGCGTGGCCTCCTTAGCACCCTCCGCCTGGGCTGTGCACCCCGAAAAGAGAGGGGGGAGGGAGAGGGAAGGGGTGAGCAGGCCCCACCACCGGCACCCTAACACCGGCACCCGCCACCAGCACTCAACAGCACCCTGCCACCAGCACCCCACCACCAGCATCCATCAGCATCCCACCACCAGCACCCCAACACTGGCACCCATCAGCACCCATCACCAGCATCCCACCCATAGCACCCATCAGCACCCATCACCAGCATCCCACCACCAGCACCCCAACACTGGCATCCATCAGCACCCATCACCAGCATCCCACCACCGGCACCTATCAGCACCCATCACCAGCATCCCACCATCAGCATCCATCAGCACCCATCACCAGCACCCCAACACTGGCATCCATCAGCACCCATCACCAGCATCCCACCACCGGCACCTATCAGCACCCATCACCAGCATCCCACCATCAGCATCCATCAGCACCCATCACCAGCACCCCAACACTGGCATCCATCAGCACCCATCACCAGCATCCCACCACCGGCACCTATCAGCACCCATCACCAGCATCCCACCATCAGCATCCATCAGCACCCATCACCAGCACCCCAACACTGGCATCCATCAGCACCCATCACCAGCATCCCACCACCGGCACCTATCAGCACCCATCACCAGCATCCCACCATCAGCATCCATCAGCACCCATCACCAGCACCCCAACACTGGCATCCATCAGCACCCATCACCAGCATCCCACCACCGGCACCTATCAGCACCCATCACCAGCATCCCACCATCAGCATCCATCAGCACCCATCACCAGCACCCCAACACTGGCATCCATCAGCACCCATCACCAGCATCCCACCACCGGCACCTATCAGCACCCATCACCAGCATCCCACCATCAGCACCCCAACACTGGCACCCATCAGCACCTGTCACCAGCACCCCAACACCAGCATCACACCAGCACTGCAATACCAGCACCCATAAGCACCCAGCACCAGCACCCCACCACTGGCACCCATCAGCATCCCACCACCAGCACCCCAATACTTGCATCCGTCAGCATCCATCACCAGCATCCATCAGCACCTATCACCAGCACCCCACCACCAGCACCCACCAGCACCCCACCACCAGCACCCACCAGCACCTCAATATCAGCATCCATCAGCACCCATCAGCAGCACCCACCAGCACCCACCACCAGCATCCACCAGCACGCACCACCAGCACCGCAACACCAGCGTCCACCAGCACCCACCAGTGCCCATCACCAGCACCCCAATACCAAGCATCCCACCACCAGCACCCCAATACCGGCACCCATCAGCACCCCATCACCAGCACCCATCAGCACCCATCACCAGCATCCATCCCATCACCAGCATCCATCCCATCACCAGCATCCATCAGTATTCATCAGCATCCCACCACCAGCGCAATACCAGCACCCATCAGCACCCACCACCAGCATCCATCAGCACCCGTCACCAGCACCCCACCACCAGCACCCCGATACCGGCACCCATCAGCACCCACCACCAGCACCCGTCGGAGCCCCCACACCCCCGGGGTGCACACAGCAGAGAGGGGGGGTCACCCGCAGCCCTCGGCGCCCCGTGCGAGCCCCCAGCTCCGGTCCAGCGAAGCGCACGCAGGCAAAAGCAGGGAGCGAGACCCCCAGTCCCAGCGAGGGGCAGGTGAGGGAGAGGAGAGGGGTCCCCGGTACCTGTCCCCAACCCTGCCCGGCCGAGGACCTTGGCCGTCACCCTTCTACCTTTCCGGACGACTTTGTAGCCGCTCGGCTCCTCGGCAGCCGGACTCGTCTCGTCCGTCTCCTCCCGGCTCGACCGCGGTTTCGTGTCCTCGGCGGTGCCGGGGGGCTCTGCCAACACCTCCTGGGAGGCCGAATCCTGGCTGGAGAGCACCGAGTCCCAGGCCTGACCGGCCCCGCCGATGACCGACGGTGTGGGCGTCAGATCGTCCTCGGGCTCCGCGTCTCGGCAAGGCAGGAGCCGCCGTAGGATGAGGAGCCGCAGGTTCTCCACTGGGATGAGGTGCGGAAGGGGGAAGAAGAGGTGATTTTGGGCTTCAGCTCCCCCGGGGAGAGGTTGGCATCGCAGCGGGGCCCTCCCACCGCGGCACTCAATGGCACTCACCATCTTCCAGTGCCGCCTCGGCCAGTCCCTCCGTTCCAACGGGTCCCGGGAGCAGCAGACGCGTGGGGGGCCCCGGCCGCTCGGCCGGGAGGGTGTCAGCCGCCTCCACGCCAGCCCCTGCGGGCAGCGGGACTGCGGGCAGCTCTTCCTCCCCTTCCTCCACCTCGCTGCTCACCGGCTCCTCCAGCAGCGCCGGGGGCTTCTCCCTGCCCAGGAGTGCGGTGGGATTGTCGTCTGCTGCGGGGAGAAGGGGAGAGAGAGCTCAGGTCCGTGTCCCGTCCCCGAAATACGGGCAGGGTGCAGGCAGCGAGGGGCGGGCAGGGCTGGGGGAGCTCACCTGAGGAGCAATCTTCTGCCTCTGCTCCAGAGCTGGCACCTCGGGACAGGATGGGGGAGACGTCGGGGTCCTGTAACACCAGGCTGCGAGGACGGAGAAGGGACATCAGGACACGGGCAGGAGCCAGGGGCTCGGGGACAGCCCCCAGCCCAGGGTGGACGCTGCCGAAGCCCCCGCACAAGGTGCCAGGAGCCTCTTTGGTGAACCAGGGAGTGAGCAGGGAGGACCCCTCTCCCCATCCCAACCGCCCTCCAGAGAGACCCAGCAGCCTGCTGGCCTCGTCCCCCAGTGTCCCCCAGTATGGGACCGGGCTATGGCCCTGGCTCCCAGCAAGGGGCTGCGCTGCTCACCCGGAGGGTGCCGCACGGGTGGGCTCCGGCGTCCGGCGCTTGGGGGGGAAAGTGGCGTTCCTCGTGGCACTCTGCACCGCCTCCTCCAGCAGCTCCATCCACCTGCCCCACCGAGAGCCCCTCGTCAGCTCACCGGGGGGGGGTCTCTGCTCCCCGCCAGAGAAGCCCCCGTCCCGGGGAGGCACTGCCCGTCCATCGCTGCCAGCCCCCGTCCCGCCGAGCCTTACGCGTTTTTGTCGGAAGACGTCAGCGCCACCAGCTCATAGATCTGAGGTCCCAACTCCGACGTGCAGATGATGAAGAGGGCTCGTTTATCTGCGTGGGGTGACCAAGAGCGATGAGGAAGGTCAGAGAACGGTGAAGGCTTTAACCCAACCCCACCAGCACGGCTGTCACCAGCACAGCCGTGGTGGGACATGGCTGGAGGACAGGCGGTCCTCACTGCCAGCCCCCGTGGCTTCTCTCCCTGCCTTTCTCCCTACCTGTGGCCACGGAGCGGATGAGCACCGAATTGAGCTTGAGGACGGGGCTGAAGGTCTGCTTGTTGTCCGAAGAGCCCAGCGCCGTCTTGCTGTGGCACTTGAGCACCAGTTTCTCGTCCTGCTTCTGCAGCAGCACCAAGAGGTCCTCGAGGAGCAGCACGTGGAGGTCTGGGGTGGGAGAAGAGACAGAGAGCGGAGGCTCAGCCAGGGATGTGCTCACAAACCAGCTGGAAGCTCCCTCCTTACAGCCAGGAGGGACCATGTGGGGGCTACGGGGGTCCCTGTAATGCTGTTGGGGCTGCGGGTAAAATTCCCGTGTCCTGGGGGATGCTGAAGATGCAGGGAGAGGTCTCCCAGTGCTCCCAGCACCGGGGGGTGGGGAAGGTCCGTACCCACAGTTTTGTCCTTGCTGATGCGCCAGGTGAGGGGCCCTTCGTGGATCATGCGCCGGGAGGTGAGGTCCAGGCTCTGTGGGAAGCCGAGGGCGGCGGTGAGCGTGGGCCGGGGCCGGACAGACCCCCGCCGGCCCCCCGTCGCTGCCCCGGAGCTGGGACTACCTTGAACTCGGCAGCCAGCGGGTTGCTGGTCCTCTCCAGCGAGGTGGCATCAAGGCGTTTCTGGTAGCCCTCCAGCCGATGCCGGTTCTCTGCTCGCTTCACCGCCTCGTTCACATACTTGAGGATATCCCGGCACTGGTCCCGGGCTCGGCACAGCTTGTCATGCTCCGAGGTGCCCGCTGGGATGGCAGAGAGGTGACAACGGGTCAGCGGGCACAAACCACCACCAGCCCACAGCTCCCTGCAGACAAGAGGGAGATTGTCCCACCCCCCCAGGACTCCCCGGCGCATCTATTTGTGCTGGGAAGGCAGCAGGTCCTCCCCACCGCCCTGGAATTGCGCTCTGGATGGCAACAGAGAGGCGCGAACCCCACGGTAGAAAACGATCATCTCCTGCCAGCCGAAGGACGGGCTGGAGCTGGGAGCACGCAGCCCAGCAACCCTGGGGACAAGCCCCCAGTGCCCCCCCCCAGCCCGTACCCTCGGTGTGCTTGATGATGTTCTCCAGCAGCAGCGGGTACTTGGTCAGGCGCTGCATTTCGGAGATGATCAAGTCCTTGAGCTGCAGGCGCCGGCACTGCGGATTGCTTTCTGCTTCCTAGGGTGGAAGGAAGAGGGTGAAAACCCCGAGGTGGCAGCGGGGGAAACCAGGGGAGCGCCGGGGCGAGGAACAGCCCAGGAGAGGGACAAACCTGCATGAAGATCTGGAAACGGGTCTCCTTGCGCTGCTTGGTTTTGATGAGCTCTAGGGCGATGGATTGGTAAGAGCAGAAGTCAGCAGCCACTTGCTGGATTTCATCTTTGGCCCTGCCATCAAACTGGGGGGGCGCAGGGAAGAACCGGGCTCAGGGACTCCCCAGGCTCGGCTCCGAGCCCCGAGTCTCCCCGAGCCTGTCTGCTCCGAGCACAGCCACGGCCAGAGGACAGCGTGACAGTGGGGTCACCTCCCCTTAAAGATGTCAACCCCTCCACGCCGGAGGACAAGAAGATGCCCTCTGGGGCTCTACCACTCCTCTCTCCCCTTACCCGAGACAGCATGAGATCCCCAATTTCTTTGATGATTGGTCCTTCTTCCCGGAGCTTCTTCATGGATTCGGAGAGAGAATCTGAACGAGGATGCGAGAGACAGACAGGACTCAGTGTGAATGGGACATGGCGTCACCCACCGCTCATCTGTGAGGGTCCCTGCCGGCTCTCCAGCAGGCAGGAGAGGCTGAGCGCCACGTGGCCTTCGATTGCTGCCGTCACGGACGCAGCGTATCAAGGAGCGTGACACCGAAAGAGTGTCCTGAAAGCACGTTTACGCCAAGGGCTGGGTACAGACCAGGCATCCCAGAAACGGGCATTGGCAGAGCCCGGAAAAAACAGGCTCTGGATCACTTTCCTCTCTGGGAAAGGAGAGGCCGGAGCGGTGAGACGGTACAATGCCGTCAGCAGGGCTGGTTCAAACGGTGGGTGATCACGCAGGAGCGCCGGGCAGCTGTGGGCCATGTGGGCCACCTTCTGCTCCCACTGCAGGGGGATATTTCCAGGGGAGAGCAGGATCTGAGCGGGAAGAGGCTTACTGTGGATTTCTATCAGGTCAGGGAGGTTGGGGAAGAGGAGCGCCAGCTCTTCCCGGGACAGCAGGCTCTCCTTCTTCATCCGCTGGTAAAAGAGGAGGTCGAGGACTCGGAGGATGCGGAGGTGAGACCCTTCGGTGGCAAAGAGCTCTGTGCAAAAGGCACAGGGGTGGAGAAGTGGCCAGGGGAGCCCCGCGGTGCTGGGGCACGCTGCCGGGGGGGGTCCCTCGTGTCCCTGGGATGCCCCGTACTCCTTACCGTTGATCACCTCTTGCCGGTCGATCTCCTTTTGCGGCAGGTTGGCCACCAGCTCCCGACTGACCGTGTGCTGCCAGTTCTGGGAGTCCAACTCAGGCTCCAGGTCGGAGAGTTGGCCCTGCTCGTCCTCCAGGAGGTGAGGCAGGAAGGGGTCCACGCCGAAACCCAGGCTGGGCGACTCGATGCTCCTGGGAGGGTGAAAGGCGGCGGTGGGAGTACTCTGCAGCCACCAGCATCCAGCCAGCCCAACCCGCAGCGCTCCCAGTACAGCCAATATCTACCTGGGCCCTATTTCGGCTTGAACCCGGGGCCTTCAGCACAAGAAGTACAAGCCTCTGACTCTTGAGCTAAAAGACTAGGTCCCCCAGCAGACATCTATATAGGTCCTTTAAGCTCCTGCGTGAGACACAAGGGAACAGAGGTGCCCCCTCGCCCCAGGAGGATGGAGAACTAACAGGGGACTCCCTCCCGGGGCAGCCCTGGGCATGGCCTCCCCTTGTGCTCTCTCAAGGCTCGCTTACGGGGAGGGAAAAGCTAGGAAGGCACAGACGGAGCCCCTCTGACCCCCAAAGCCGGGGCACAGCCCCGGCACACCCCTACAGTGACCCTCCTGCTCTGAAGGAAAACTGGCCCCAGGGAACCCGCTCGGCTTGGGGCGGCGCGGTAGAGACGGCAGATACCGCAGGTGGGCCACTCACCTGCGTCCCATCTTCGGCGTGTACGGCGGGGTGGGATTTTCCAGCGACCTGGGGAGGGATGGGAGAGTCACCCTTGCGTCCTGATGTCCTGGCCCCCCTCCTCCCATCGCTGCGCCCCGTGGGGCAGCACCCAGCAGCGTTTCTGTAAACCCCTCCAGACGTGGGTCTGGCGCTACCAGCTGCGAGAGAGAGGGGTTTGGGGGACAAACAGGGATTAAAGCCCAATTCTCTCCGTTTTCCCCTGGCAAACGTCGGCCAGGAGGCTGTGCAGGGTGCTGCGGGGCCAGGATCACCACGCTCGGCACGGCCGGGGCTTGGCCTTGACCCACAAGCTTATCAAAAGCTTTCCCGAGAGATGGCGTCTCAGCTCAAGGGGTTCAGCATTCAATCCCCCAGCTCTCCCAGCTCCCCTTTGAAGCCAAACAAATCCAGGGAAACCCAGGTCCTCCCTACCCGGGGCTCGGACGGTGTCTCCCACCTTGTGGACAGGCTGGAAGCGGAAGACGATGCTGACTGGTGAAGCCTCGTGGCCTCGGCTGCGGCATCCATGTCCACATCGCTACGGGACCGAGGCACATTTTCTGCTTTCCGGGATTTCTTCATCTCCTCCCGGCCTTTCAAGCTCTCCGAGCGGCCCAGCTTGACCTCGGCACGGGAACTGCGGCAGGGAGACAAAGCCGAGAACAGGCTGAGCCTGGCGGGACAGGCAGGGACACGCAAACCCACCAAAAACTGCGGTGGGACCCCCGAAAGCACAGGCTGCCCCCCACGCATCCCCCTGCCCTACCTGTCCGACTCCAGCAGGTCCTCGGGGAAGCTGCCGGTGGAGAGACGCTGGGTGCCGGGCTCCTGGCTCTCGTAATGCTGGTTGTTCTCAAAGTGCTGGATGATGTTCCTCACATTGCCGGGTTTGACTGCTGGGGCGAAAGCAAGGAAACAACCCCAGTGAGACCGGGCGGGGAGATGCTGGTGCTGCCACCCACCCTGCAGCACCGTGGCCTCGGCCGTTTGCCCGGCACAGCCCCGTCCATCTCGGGCTGCGGAGGTGAAGGTGCCGGCGGCATCGCCACCGCTCGCCCAAGGGCTTCCCCGAGGCCGGCTGCCAGCTTCCTCGGGGAGATGCGCTGAGCAGGCACCCAGGATGCCCGAGCGTGGGACGGGAACGGCCAGCCACCACGGGCAGCCCTCCTCCTGGACCCCAGGGCACCCATCCGAGCCCACCCCAACACCCGGTGCAAGAACGGTGGGGTAGCTCGGGGGGACAAAATAAAACTAAGCACATGAGGTGAATGGCAAACAAAAGAAGAGGCCTTTTACCTTCAACAGGGGACAAAGGGACATGAAATGCTGAAAGGAAAAACAAAAATGAGATGTCAAATCAATCCCGCATTTCAGCAACGAAGGAGGCAAAGAGAGAAGGTGTGAGCTAACGACATGAGAACTCAAAGCAGAAGGGGAGGAAGAGGAACACAGGCACACACGTGTACACACACACGTGTACACACTTGCTCTCCACCAACTCAGCCCCCCGAGGAGCTGTGGCACTTTTAAGACACAGCAAGCAGCCTGTCAGCCTGCAGGATGGGGTACATGAGATAGATTTTGGCGGGGAGAACTCAGCTCCGCTCCCTTCCCGCTCCCCTCAAAGCCATGTGGGAGCACGGCCAGTGGAGACAACAGGTTTCCAATGAGTGGCTGGAGAAGAGCAGAGGGTGGCTTGCTACCGGGTGAACGGGAGCCCCACGGGTGCCCCAACGGCCACCCGATGGCCCCAGGCACGCAGACGGCTGCAGATCTCCTCCAGGCAGCAGGGAGGCCGGCGGGTACAGCACCCCAGAAGGTCCCGATACTCACTGCTCTGGGAGGAGATTTTGGGCTTCCCAATGTACTTGAGGATGGGGTTGCGCTTCTTGTCTTCCATAGCGTCCTTGTCCTTCTTTGCGCTGCTGCTCTGTTGGGACACCCGAGAGGAGCACTGATAAAAACAGATGTCACCACGCGGACCCCGAGGGTGTCCCCAACCGTCACCGCGCTGGCTGAATGCTGCGGCGTGAGCCGTCGGGGAAGGGATGGGGCTGGGATCTGGCCGTGCCCTGGCACTAAGCAGCTCTCCAAGGCATGGGGCAAGATGGGGATCTCTGGAAAACCCCTCCCTGGGTCACCTCAAAAGATCCAGCAGTGAGAACCTGGCCCCGGGGCAGAGAGTCACCCACCTTCTTGGTCTTGGGGAAGAAGGGCAGCCACTTGTCCCTGTCTGGGAGGGACTGTGCCTTCTCACTGGTGCCGGCCACCCGGGGCTCCCGGCTGCGGATGCCTGTGTGGTTCATATACGTGCTGAGGGCAAAGGCCATGGGGGAGCTGGAAGAGAGGAGAGCGTGAGGCTGGAGATCCGACACCAGGACAGGACACCACAGGCCAAGGGAGGCAATGGGGGAGGCCGGGACATCCCGCGGGGAGAAAGGGTCCATCCCTCCCCAGGCAGGAGAGGATGGCCAGGTTGGGATGCGGGGCAAGCGAGAAGGGAGGAAAGGCAAGAAGCAGTTCAAGAGGGTGAGCTGGGGTGGTGGGGGGGGCACCAGGACCCCAAGGTATGTGTTCACCCTTCCCCAGGGCCAGCCCGAGAGCCCATGGGGATACACCTGGCATGGGGAGAGGGTGCCGGAGGCCAGCATGGGAAGGGGACGCTCCTGCGACTCCTCTCCTTTTGCCTCCTCAGCTAACAACTGTAAGGCAGTCGCATCTGGATGCTCTCCCCTGAGCCCTGGAGCCACTCACCTCCTGTCCTCTTCATATTTTGACCTGGAGAGAGAGATGGGGAGGGATAAAAGAGTTTGTTTGGAGCAGGCTCCTCTGCCCAGCTCCCACGCAGGGCACGCGCAGCGCCAAGTCCTCCACCCCACCGTGCCCCCTGCCCCTCACCACACCCAGCGCCCGCTCCAAACTCCCCTTCCCACCTCCAACAGCAAACGTGTGGATCACGCAGGATGAAGGAGCAGAGCTAAGCCTGTGTCCGATCCCCTTCCCCACATCCTTGCCCCAAATCCAGGCAGAGAGGTGCTCCCCCAGGTGCAGGGCAGGGAGCCTCCGCCGCAGCCTGGCACTCACAGTATATCACCCAGCTGGGCCAGCTGCTTCTCGGCCACTTGCCGCTCCTTCTGGGGGTCCCCGTCCAAGTCCAAGAGGTCGTTCTCCCCGTACAGACTCCCCAGGCCCATGGTGCGCTTTGTTCTGTGAAGGACAAGGGTCAGGGCCACAAGCTCGGGCGCTGGCTACCCGCTGCCGAGACAAACCCTGTGCAGGCGGGAGCGTGGGCAGGAGCCCATCGAGCTCTGCGGGGCACCTTGGCAGCTGCGTTACCTGTAGTCCTGGATCTGCTCCTGTATCTCAGGCATCACCATCTCCTGAGCTTCAAAAAGGGCGGCTCGGACATCGTCCCCGTTCCGCAGGCGAGCCTCTGGGGACAGGAGAGGAGAATCGGTGTCACCAAGCACGCTCAGCATGCAAGGAAGGGAACAAGGGATCTTCTGGCAGCCCCAGGCCCTTGGGCAGAGCGGGGCAGGCAGGGAGATCGCAGAGCCTCCCCCTGCCAGAGCGCAGCCCCCTCGTTAGGTGGTTTCCAAGCTGGGACAACCCGTCTCCCATTTTGCACACCCAGGCTGAGACACCTGCCCATAACAAGACGCCCAGGACCACCGGGACCGAGCCGGGGAAGAGCTCAGGAGCCCCAGTCCCAAACCTCAGCACATCCTCTCTGAGGGGGCAAGAGGTAGAGTCCTGCAGAAGTCCTTTGGGATCTTGCTTTGGCATCCTAACAAACAGCCTTTGTTCAGGGGGAAGGCGCCGGCGACGCCGGCCGCGCAGACCGCACACCACCCAGGAGCCCCTCACTCACCGATCTCAGCCAGGAGCTGCTCAGACACTTTCACTCGGAGAGGCTGGGGAAGGAAAGCAGAACAGAGAGCGGCTCAGCACCGGTTCACCTTCCCCATGGAGCGAGCAGGGCTGGAAGAAGCTGGCGATACGGCGCATGTGCCAGAGCCACCCTCGAGCCAGCGTGGAGAAGGTGCCCTGCGCTCCCGCACCATCACCCCGTGGACATTTCTGCAGCCCGAGAGGTGAGAGCTGAGGATCTCACGCACCAAGCGCCCAGCGTTCATCCCAACAGGCAATCCTGGCTGGAGCAGCACAACGGCACCCAGCTCCCTCCCAGGGGGCACTGGGCTGCAGGAACACTAACAGGAGCACCTGGAGCCCCATCCTCGCTGCCAGGACTCTCCTCTCCTGCCTGCGCCGAGCTTCTAGGCACCGGGGCAGCTGCAGTTGTGCAACGCGTGGGTATGCGCCTTGCGCAACTGCTTGCACCAATGCGGAGGAACCAGCAGCAACAAAGCAATATCAGTGGCAAAAACACCATTTAAAAAAGCTCCCCGTGCCAGGGACACGACACCCAACGCTGGCTTTCCAGCTGATCCCCTGCAGGGACAAGGATTCACGGAATCACACAGAACCACAGACCGGTGGGGGTCGGCAGGGCCCTCTGGAGCTCATCTCCTCCACCCCTCTGCCAGAGCGGGGTCACCCACAGCAGGTCGCACAGGACGGCGTCCAGGCGGGGTTTGAATCTCTCCGGAGAAGGAGACTCCACCGCCTCTCTGGGCAGCCTGTGCCGGTGCTCCGCCACCCGCAAACTTCACAAGTTCCTCCTCATGTTCAGACGGAACCTCCCGTGTTCCAGTTTGCGCCTGTCACCCCTCGTCCTGTCACTGGGCACCGCTGGAAAGAGCCCGGCCCCGTCCTCTTGCCACCCGCCCTTTCGCTATTGCTCAGCGCTGATGAGATCCCCTCTCAGCCCTCTCCTCTCCGGGCTGAACCGCCCCGGCTCTCCCCAGCGGAGAGACGCTCCAGTCCCTGAGCATCTCCGCAGCCTCCGCTGGACCCTCTCCGTGTCCATCTTGCCCTGGGGAGCCCAGAACTGGGCACAGTGGTCCCACCGTGGCCTTGCCAGGGCAGAGCAGAGGGGCACGATGACCCCCCTCAACCTCTTTTTAGCGCACCCCAGGCTACCGTTGGCCTTCTTGGCCACAAAGGCACACTGCTGGCTCATGGGCCGCTTGTCACCATTCCCGTGCAAGCTCCCAGCCGAGCCCTGCCCTTACCGCGTTCCTGTCCAAGAAGATGTTCCAGATGTCCTTCCCCAAGACCCGGGAATCCTTGGCGGTCGTCTGCTGGCAAACGTCCGTGCATAAGTAGAAGAGCTGCAAAGAGGGGAGAGAGGAGGTGGGCAGCGGAGGAGGAGGGATGTTTAGAAGCAGGGAGTAAAGCGGCGCCCGTAAGGCCATGAAACAGGAAACGATCACTGGGGTCCGGGGAGGGCAGCACCCCAGGAAGGGGAGGAAGTGTAACCCTGCGCTGTGTTTCCCTCTCACAAGCACACACAAGCTGTGGGAACCACTGGTTGGCAGCTGCCTGCGGCAGGCAGCCGGTGCAGGCAGCTGCCCTTAGCCTCAGGCAGCCTCCAGAAGAGCTCTGCGGATGGGCTCAGCAAACCAGCACCACCCTGCGCTCAGCCGGAGGAGGGGATGGTGCCAAATACGCCGCCCCCCGTCTGCATCCCTCCCCTGCCCCGCTCGGTGCCTGCATCGGTGACACCGGCGGGTCCCTTACCAGAGGGCTGGGATCCGCCTGGGAGAAGATGTAGCGCAAGAAGACGCCCAGATGCGCCGGCCGGGATTTCAGCTTGCCCAGGTCCTGGAAGAGGGAGTCGCACTGCGCAGAGAAAGGACCAGAGGAGAAAGAGCCAGTTAGGAAGGAATGGAATTAACTCCTCCGGATCAGGCCCATCCCGCAGCTCAGCACCAGGCTAAATCCTCAGCTCCCAGGAGTCGACCTGTTCTGTCAAGTAACGGGTGACAGAACAAGAGGAAATGGCTTCATGTTGCGCCAAGGAAAGTTTAGATTGGATATTAGGAAGAATTTACTGAAAGGGTCATCGGGCATTGGAACACGTTACCCAGGGCAGTGGTGGAGTCCCCATCCCTGGAAGTATTTAAGGGTCGTGTAGATACAGGGCTCAGGGACACGGTTTAGTGGTGGGCTCATCAGTGTTAGGTTAATGATTGCACTAGATGATCTCACAGGTCTTTTCCTATCTAGGAGATTCTGTGATTCCCACATCCCTTTCCTCACCCCAGCCCGGCACTTGCCTCCCTCGGACCAGCCTGGCCCTTGATGTCCCCTGGAAGGATTTCTAAATGGGGGGCCACAAAGGGACCTACGTTGGAGGGGGACAGCCCTCTCCCCTAAGGAGAGCTGACAAACCCCAACAACACTGTTACCTCGTTATTGAAATATCCCGGGTCACAATCCTCCTCCGGCCCGATGATGAGGGGTCGTCCTGTCCGGTCCAAGCCCTGCCAGGGAGAAGGGACAGAGTTAGGAGCCAGGTGCTGGACTTTGTGGGGGGACGCAGCATCCCACCCCGCCAGCTCCTGAGGGAGGCTCGGACCATGTCTGATCAGGTCGAGCACCCATCGGACGCTCTGGCCATGCAGCAGGACCCCCCACCCATCCCCAGCCCACCTGCTCGGCCGAGGGGGCGAAGGTGTCGGAGCCCTGCCGGCGATGGTGCTGGAAGAGGCGGGCGGTGATGACCGGGGAGGTTCGTGGGCTGTCCAGGCCGTGGTCGGAGAGGACGGAGTTGCGGTTCAGGGATACCTGCTCGGGACAGGAGCACGGGCGTCAGGGGACGCAGGGCACAGGGACGGCCAGGCTCCACGCCAGGGGCTGACACTGCCACTCGCCCACCCGGCAGAGGCACTCGGGGCCATCTCGAGAGCAGTTTCCAGGTCAGAGAGCATAAAGGGAGACGGGCCCAGGGAACTCGGGAACCACAAAGCCCCTCCAGGGCCATCAGAAACACCTTTAAGATCAGGACCACAAGCCAGGAACTTTGGGGTACCCTTCATTTTGGGGCAGTCATGTCAGGCTAAGCATCACAAGCCCAAGGAATTCAGAGCCAAGACCACATTACAAGAAATTCAGCTTCTTCAGACGGCAAACAAATAATTGCGATTGCAATGGCAGGTCCTCAAGCCCTAAAGGAGGCGCCAAACCCATCCATCTGGGCTTTCCTCCCCCACTCCCAGGGCCCAGCAGAAGTTGGGGTGGGCTCCCCATGGCCACAGTAACCCCGCTCCCACCTCGCTCACGGAAGGGAACCGCTCTGTCCCAGACTCCAACCCGCTGTCACCGTCCTGCGAGTCCACGGAGAGGCGTCCTGGGAGCAGAGGAGAGATTGACCCACGTGTTCAGGACATGGGGACGTGGGGACAGTCCAAGCCGCCAGCGCAACTCACCTTCCGTCACCCTGAAACTGGACAAGCTGGAGTCGCTGCACAGCCGCCCCGAATCCTGCAACAGGAGGAGGTGTGTTGGACCGGTGGAATGTTCCCCGGCACGTGGGGACACCCGGGAGCAGGGCCAGGGATAGGCCAGCCGCAGCAGCTGCCACCGCAACAGGTTTTGGAAACAAGGGATGCTTCCACCGCTGTGCCCACCACCTCAGGAGGGTCTCCCCAGGCTTCAGCCAGGCTTGGAGGGAGCTGGGAAGATGGCAGGACCCCTGAACCGGGGGTAACCCCACTAATTTCACCTACCATGGAACCACCAGTCTCCTGGAGGATTTTGAGCTGCAGCTGGCTGACCCGCCGGCGCGCTCCCTCGATCTGCTCCTCCACCGCGGTGGCAGGGTTTCGGTTGTACGCCTCGCGGAAGCGCTGAGTAGAGAGAAGAGAGGGGATGTTCACACCAGCCCGTAAGCCCCATCCCACTGCCCACGAGGAAACGGGGCTGAGCAGGTCGGTGGGATGATGGGCTGAAGTGCGTGCAGGTCCCTGTGTGCTGCGAGGGCCGGGAAGCCAGGACAGCACCCATGCAGCACCGAGGGCTGCTCCGCTGCAGCTCCGCAGAAGAACAGAGCCGTGTCGCCGCCGTACCTGTAACTCTGCCTCCTCCTGCCGCAGCATGTTGCGGAGAATCTGCGTCGCATGCTTCTGGACTTCGGGGTCCTGCAATATCGGATGGATGCAAAGAGGGCTGAGCGCTGCCTTCCTCCTGCCCACCGCGCTGGGTGGTGCGGGGACAGAGCAGAGCAGCAGCGTGGATGGCTGGGTGACCGCACGGTTTGCTACCTGCAGGGGCTTGGGGTCGGTGATGCGCTGCGGCGGAGGGAGCGGCGGTGGGGGAGGCGGTGGGGGACAGGCGGGGGTGACGCGGGGAGCCCCCACCGTGTTCACGTCTTGCTGAGAACTGGAGAGCCCCACCGAAGGAGGGGGAGAGCCCAGGAGGGTCAGAGCGACGTAGGCACCGGCTGGAAAAATTTGGGAGGGAGAAAGAGAGGGTTAGACAGACTTCCATTATTCATTCTCTCAGCCTAAAACATCTGACGGGCATCACAGCGTCGGGGTGGGCACGTCCCTGTCCCTGTAAGCAGTGAGGCCACCTCTGCCGTGGCGGGTGCTACCCTGGCCCAGGCTGCAAACACACACGGGAAGGATTGAGACAGATTTTCCCACCTTCTCCCAAAAATTAAGACCTGCCCTTGGCCTCCCAGGCCGGGGAGGAACGAGGTGCCCCTCTCTGCTCTGCAAGGCTCGTAGCCGAGGCTGTAAACACCAATTTGTCTTTTTAGGACCCTGCTATGGGGCAGACCGTCACCCTGTGGGTGCAAGAGGTGGGGACTGGCTGCCACCAATGTCCCTAATGGCCCGATGAAAACGCACTCCTGCACACCCGTGCTGTCTCCTCCCGTTTCATCCGTGGCAGCCCGGGCACAATGGAGCGGGGCAGTCAGGGAGAGCAGCTGGCTGGTGGGGACCGGGGCTGCCGGTCACCCGGGATGAGAAGGAGCCACCGCAGCTCCTTGGCCATACTCACACTTGATTAACTTCACCACTTCGAGGTGAGAGCTGTTGGTCACCATCGTGCCGTTCACCTGGAAGAGGAGACAGGGGGTCAGACAGGCTGGCCGGGGGGAGCGGGGCATGTGGCCCCACCTGGAAAAGGAGCGGGGACGACAGCCGGAGATGCTCACCTTGACTATCCGGTCCCCCTCCTGCACCCCGGCTCTCATGGCTGCCCCCCCTGCGACACAGGGAAAAAAGACAGGCGTCAGGAGGGCTGGAGGAGCAGCAGACGGAGCCAGGGGCTCCCCTCCCACCAGTCCCAGATCATCCTGGCACAGTCTGTGCCGTTCATCCTGCCAGGGTGGGGACACGGGGACCACGGGGTACGTATCCCCTGTGGGACAAGGCAGGTGACCAAGCCTTGGGTGCTTTACACACAATATCCAGCACACATTCAGCTCGTAGCTCATCCGGACAAGCCCTCCTCTGCTCGCCCAGCCAGATCCCAGCCTTTTCCATCCGCGTCGGGATGGACGAGGGGGCCCCAACCTGTTATCCCACCATTCGGGTTGGCTCCGACACATCGAGAGAGCCACCACGTGCCTGGATCCAAAGGCAGGAGCGGGGCCCAGGAAGAGCAGCGCTGCTCTGCCTCCTCTCCCCCTCCTGCTCTTTAACAAAGCCGCCGAGGTTGGAATACATGAAAAATTCGCTTTTCCTAAAGCCAAAACCAAGAGGAAAATGTTTCCATTAGGTTCAACTCCAAGCCAAGGGCCTGAGACACAGCAGCGAGCTCCGAGAGTGGAAAGTACATCGGATTGTTCGGATTCTTTCGGCTTTAACGGTCTTGTTATTGGCAAACAAAGTGAGCGGGGAGAGGGGGAACGGGACTCCGGGCTGTCCTGCACCCGGAGACCTCGGACTTGTCCCCCTCAGCCAGCCCTGGGGTGAGGGGGGCGATGCAGGGGGGGAGCTCCTCACGCAGCTCCAGTTGCAGGAGAGAGGCACTTCCAGCGCTAACCTGCCCTTGAAACTCGTAGCGTTTTCCCTTTCCTATATTCTCATTTTTCCTGGCTTTCGGGCTAGAAGCGGGGGGGAAGGGGGAGGAGGTGGGAACATCCGCTGTAAAATAAGCAGCTCATTGTCTATTTAAATTGCTGCTCCAAGCCCTGCCACCCCGCAAAGTCATTATACAGCAAAACCGGCAGCGTCTCCTGCAGCACAGCGCCAAGAGCAGCTCGAGCTGCTGAATCTGTGTTTACCCAGGGCTACAAAAGGGAATTCCCCACCCACCCACCCACCGTCAGCAGCTCCCTGTGTTGTACAAGGAGCGGGGAGAGCACGGCAGTTTTGGGGAGCTTCCCCAAAACACTCCCCCCCCAAAACACCTTCCTTCCTGCCCCCAGCAATCGTGTCCTGCCCAGCCTGGCCGATGCCGCGGCGAGACCCCAAGCTGGCTGGCAACGCTTAGGAAGGAAAACCCCTTTCTCCCATGTTTTCTCACAAGGGATGTGGCTTTGAGCGGG
>RSEF01000025.1:840748-856227 GCA_003993805.1 Himantopus leucocephalus | reverse complement strand
CTCCGTGGGATGGGGATGGCCAGAGGGGTCGGGAGCAGAGTTGAGTCCAGACGCAGGCGGTGGAGACACGCTGCATCCCAAGGGACGAACACTGGGGACAAATCCCCAAGCTGGGACAAAAAGGACGCTNGCATCCCAAGGGACGAACACTGGGGACAAATCCCCAAGCTGGGACAAAAAGGACGCTGAGGCCCCCCAAGGTCCCTTCCCGTGCCCCACCAGCCGCTATTGCCCCTGCAGCCCGATCTGCTGCGGAGTCTCTCCGTTTGCTTCCCCCGCTCCCTCCCCCATGTTTATTATTTCCCCTTTGACGCATCTCGGCTGAGCCGAGCTGCAGCCGAGGCCAATTGATTATATGAAGAAATTTGGAGCAAGTCGGTGAACAGCTGCAACCCGCCCCCAGGGACGCGCGGGATCGGCGCAGACAAAGGAGACGAACTGCAAACTTGCTTCCCCCCGTAGCTCGGGGTGGGCCGGGGATGCGGGGACAGCGCTGGGGGGGTCGCAGGGGAGAGGGCCGGGGGACACGGAAGGGGACCGGTGGTAGGCAGAAGCACACGGTCAAGTGATGGGTGACTTTGGAGCCAGGGCTGATTTCCCAGGGGTATGCAGGAGAGAGAAGGTGGTTTATTGGGTGTGTTTGGAGATGCTGATGGCTGGACCAGATGTCCTCATCCCTCTGGTGACAACAGATTGGGCCATTCGGGGTTTGCTTCTCCCAAAAAACCCAAACTGGGCTCAAATGGTGACTGCAGACCCAGGGAAAACCCAAGTCATGGCGTCCACCCTGGCTCCGAGCGAGCCCGAGCCCGGATGGTGCTGGTAGGATGCTTAGAGTGCCGAGGGGACACGTCCTTGTCCCTTGGCCACAGCGGTGCGTGACGGCCTCCCTCCCACCACCTCTTTTCGCAGGCATGGCCGCAGCCAGCAACTCCCGCGCGGGGAACCCGCCACCTCCACCGAACAGCGCAAGGAAGAGATGGTTAAAACCAAGATTTTTTTTTTTTAAAAAAAAAAAAAAAGAAAGAAAAAGGGAAGCCGGGCACTCCAAGTTCAAGATCCCTCTTTCGTTGGCAGTTTAATTCATTTTCCCCTCCCCGACTTCCTTGTGAACTCATAAATAATAAATCCTTGCACAGTCTGAACAGCCAAGACAAACACACGCTGGGGCACACCGCGTACGAGGGTGGGTGGGTGGCTTTTCCGCCGTGGTCATTCTTTTTTCTTTTTTTTCTTTTTTGTTTGTTTTCTGCTTTTCCTTTCCCAAAAGTGCACGACACAGCAAATAAATAATAACATTTATCAATAAATTAATTCAATAAATATCCTCGTGGCACAGAGACGTGGCTGGTGAGCGGAGGGGAAGGGTGGGCTGCCCTGCTCTGTTTTGCTCTGCCGGTGCTCCCCCCCACCCCTGGTGATGGAGGAACCGGCTGCGGGTCCGCTGCTCCGGCCCTCGGGGATCCCACATCGAGTCCTTGCGAGACAGAGGTAGCGATCGTTCTCCCTGTTTTTACGGGGAGGGGGAAAATGAGGTACGGAGCGAGGCGTCGCCGGGAGCTGGCGGCAGAGATGGGGACTGGGATGGAGCTGGGAGGTCCGCGAGGTCCCGGGAAGCCTAACTGGGGCTCGCGGGGCTCGGACACTCGTCACGGGCAGCAGCCAACACCTCGGGAGGACAAAAAGTGGAGGGTGGGATGCTGGACCGCCGCTGGGATGCCCTGCTCCGGCTCCGGGGGTTTGCTGGCATGGGCAGGACGCGGCACTGACCCTCTCACCACCACCGTTTCGCCTCTGGCACGTCAAAGTCTGTATCCCCCAGCACCCAGCCCGCGGGCCGGACCGCTGCCCGTCTCACGGCGATGCTCAACAAGGAGCAGCCCCGACACGTTCCCCATCGGCCAGGCTGGGGCTCTGCTCCTGGCCCGGAGCATCGGCTCCGAGCACATCCAGCGGTTTCTGCGGGGTCCTGGTCCCCAGCCCGGGCTCTGCTTGCGCTCGTGCCACTGCCAGTGCAAAATTAACTCTTAAAACGAACAAACACCCATAAAACAAGGCAAAACATTCACTCTTGCAATGAGCTTCCCCCAGCCTCAGCCTTGCTGGCGAAGAGGCTGCTCGGCTCTGCTTTCCCTTCCCGCTCCCCTCCCTCTCCCAAAGTGCTGATCCGTGGTGAGGGGGGTTGGGGAGAGCCCCAACTGCTGGAAGGGGGCAAAGGGGCCGTGCCTGGTTCCTCCCCTCTCCAACCCCGCTGCCCCGCGAGCCGCAGGTAAAGTGCAGTTTACCCCAGCAGGGCCCGTGCTGTGAAATGTCCCACTGCACCAGTGCCGTACTGGTGTAAATGGGGTGGGGGGACACCCACGGTATCCCATGGAGAAGCCGCTTTGACCCACGGCAGCACCCGCTGCGCTGCACAGGAGGGACACGGCGCTGGGGGAGCTGAGTGTCGGTGTGTCCCCCACCCCGTGCTGGGGCATGTGCCGCGCTTGTGATCCCACTCAAGCCTTTTTTCACCAGGAGAACCGAACTGGGGGGAGACGAGAGGAAGAGTGGGGAGGGGGTGAAGTGCTGCCAGTTGGGTGCCCCAGGGTGGTCACGGCTGTGGGTGCCATGGCGGGGGGGGGGCTTCACACTCCCTGTGCACTAGTGCAAAGGAGGGTCGGGCAGCAAAGGCGGGAGTGGGGAGCAGAGCGCTGAGGTTCGGGGAGACGGAGGGGCTTGGGAACCCCCAGGGGTGCTGCTCCAGCCTGGCACGGGAGCGGGGCCAGCGCTGCTCCGGGCACCACGCGGGCAGCACAGCGAACACCTCTTGGGCTCCGTCTCGAGGGGAACCTGCCGCTGTCCTCCATGGGAAGGGTGGCCGGGTCCCGCGAGGTCTGCACCGCGCTTCAGGGGGCGGTGAAAAGCCAGGGCAAACACTGAGGAGCCGCTCTGTGGCCAAGGATGCTCCCCGGCTGCGCTCCCTCTGCGGAGAGGACGGTGCTGACGTGGGCCTTTAAGCGCCCAGCACGATGCCAGGGGCAGAACAGCAGCAAACAGACAAAACGCCCAGACTGGCCGTGCTGGCGGGGTGGCCGGCAGCCAGCGGCGCAGACAAACAGACGGACAAGACCCCAGGGCTGCTTGGTGTTGCAGGGTTTCACAGGTCCATTTTTTTGTGGCTCGTATAAAAGAGGTGATGCACAGACAGAACTCGGGCGCAGTGGCTCCCGTTGTGGGTCAGGGAGCAGACGGGGTGGACAGACTGACGGATGTGGGGCTCAGTATCCTGTAGGATCAGCATCAGGATCAGTGGGATGCGCAGCAGAAGGACGGACAGACATTGGGAGCGTACATGGCCAGCACGGGCTTCGGGCAGCAGATCCAGCAGGACAGACAGATGGCTGACGGACCAAACATCCAGCCTGACTCAGGCAGGATGGAAAGACAGACGGACGTGGGCTTGGTGGTGGAGAGATAGAGAACACAGTTCAGACAGGGGGTAGGGCAGACAGGTGGGGACTTGGTCCATTTGAACAGACGGATGAACACAGGCACAGCATTTTGGATGCCCAACATGTGGTTCAGGTCATAGACGGACAGACGGACTTGAGCTCTTGGCTCAGATGCCCAGCACACGTTCAGGTAGGAGATGTGGCAGACAGACAGACGGACGCAGGCTGGGCGGCTCAGACATCCAACACGTGGTTCAGGTAGGAGATGTAACAGATGGCCAAGCGGAGGATCTCAATCTTGGAGAGCTTCTTGTCTGGCGGCAGGGTGGGCAGCAGCTTCCGCAGCTCGGCGAAGGCCATGTTGAAGGCTTCGACGCGGATGCGCTCCCGCGTGGCATGGGCTGTCCGGTATTTGGCCGTGGCACGGCGCCGGCGCCGACGTTCCTCCCGACTCAGGTGCTGCAGGTCTTTCTTCACGGCCTCGCCTGGTTCGGCTATCCGGGACTGAGCGCACAAGCCAACACCGCTGGCGTCCTCCGCACTGCCCGCACGGCTGCCGCTGCAGTCGCTGAAGACAGACTCGGACTCGGAATGCGTCGGGGGCAAGTCGATCTCTGTCTGGTCCGAATTGAGCATCATCTTCACAGAACAGAGGTGGACAGAGGGACAGATGCTTCAGAGATACGGTACGTCAGAAGGACGGACTGACCTGGGCACGACGTTGAAGCAAAACTGCTCTACTTTAAAGAGAAGGTCTCCAGCTCACAGCAAGCCCCTGGTTATTCTTCTCCTCTTCCTCCTCATCACACACGGTCTCCGCAAGGGAATTTCAAAATTTTCCCTTTTCCCTGGAGAACTTGTTGGGTGGGTGACAGCTTTCACGATAAATAACGGAAGAACGATGGCAGGATGCATATAAATAAAAGAAATAAATATCCTCCGCGCGCGCCTGTGCGCAGAGACCCGCGGGCTCTTCCGTGCAGCCGTGGCAGGACCCAGTTTCAGAGCCGTCAGGTGTCAGAGCCGAACTCCTTCCACGTGCTCTAGAAAACAGAAGCACAGGGGCTCTCAGTATCGCCCGGCTCCCGGCGGACGCGAGAGACGTAGCTAGAGAGCACGGCTCTTTGCTCCAACCGGAGCAGGGTACAGCCCGTCCCCACCGGGCTGGGATGGGGCTCCGGGTCCCCGCTCACGGGCGGCGGAGATGGAGCCGGTGGGGTGGCTGTGGGAGAAGGTAGAAGCCATTTCTCCTGGCTCTCCGGAGGGATGACAGGTGGTGGATGAGCGAAGGGGAAAAACAGACTGCGGGGGCGAGAGGAAGGGNGGGGGGGGGGGGGGGGGGGCTCATTGTATACTAAATGAGCCCGTATGTCATGGATCCTGGCACCCCCGACATATGGAACCCAACACAGCTGCTTTGCTTGATGTGTCCAAATAGACGCTGGCTCTCCGCTCCCTCCGGGACGCTGCGCCGCCGGCCGGGAAAGCTGCCTCTCCTCTCCCTTCTCCCCCCGCTCCCGCTGCTTTCCCTGCGTGGCTCCGGCACAGAGGGGGGGGGCAGGTTGGCACAGATGCCTCCGGCACCCCGAGAGCAGGTCTGGGAAAGGCAGGTCTTGCCGCAAGCGCATCTTTCCCCCTCCGCCGTCTCCCCGGGCAGGGGAAGGGCTGGGGTGGAGTAGGGGAAGGGGAACAAACTTCAGCTGGGGAAATGCTGCTGCTGGGAGAGATGACGGCACGGCCGGGACGCCAGCCAGGCAGGGATGTACAACATATCACCTCTCTCAGGCCTGACAGGCTTGTAATGAGCCATACGACCGAGAAATGGAAATGAAATGAATATGGACAGGGGATGACTGGGGGGGAGAAATGGTCCACATCCCGTTTTAAAAGACTGGCGGGGGGCAGAGCCCTCCATGTGCGTTTGCGGAGGCACTACCCAAGAAACGCAAGGAACCCCGCAAGCGTGTATAGAAACGTCTGCACGTCTGAGCCCCCCCAAATGCATGGGGCTGTTTCTTTGCACGCTTACGCAAACACACATGTACACACACACGGACGCGCAGACACGTCTCCCAGCGCATAGGTGCAAATGTTCCCAGTCAAAAACTCCTCTGCGAGAACCCCACATCCATTTATGCACAATAATTTACACCCACGCTCATAAATCTACCCCACGTCAGGCATCTCTGTGCGCACACACACACTCACCCTCACATGGTGATATTCAGATTTCCCTGAAAAAATTAACCTAGACTTTTTTGTTTTCTTGTAACACAAAACCTTTCAGCTATGCCTGAGAGTACAAGTAAACCACCCAAATCCTAAACACAAAGTTACTCTTGTGAAGCCCTTAGCCTGGAGGTGATGGAAGGGCTGATGGAAACGGGGCTGGATCCATGGAGATAGATCCACGGGGATGGATCCATGGGGATGGATCCACGGGGATGCCCTCTCAAGGCTTTGAGCCCACAAAAAACTGCCCTGTCCTCAGAGCAGGGCTGAGTCTGGGGCTGTGTTTAACTTGCTCTCCCTGTGATCAGCTTCGGAGACAAACCAGCCGGGGACCAAGCACGACAACCAACGCAGCAGCGTGTATCTCAAGTTCCTGAATTAGCCGCATCTGCTGTAGCCGTCCACTATAGCCGTGACTCCTGCACCTTGTTTAACCTTCTCCACTCCCCTCCCGCTATAATTTCTTTTCTCCTTCTGCTCTTGCCCCCCTCCTGCAGTCCTGCGACCTCCTCTCTGGTGCTTGGCGGCGGAGGGAGCGGTCCTGCCCTGCGGCTGCTCTGCCCTCGGGAGCAGCGTGTCTGTGGATGGCCACCACCCAAAGCAGGGCTGTCCCTGACCGGTGAGCCGGGCCAGCTCGAGGTTTGTCACCACGGCTGTGTTTCCCGATGGTGCAACCTCCCTCCCGCTCACAATAGCCGTCCCTGGAGCATCGCTCCCAGCTCCAGCAGTGAGCACAAGCTCCGGAGAGGCTGNATAGCCGTCCCTGGAGCATTGCTCCCAGCTCCAGCCGTGAGCACAAGCTCCGGAGAGGCTACGGCCGGGCCTGGGAGAAGGAGGAAAGGTCAGCTCTGGGGTTGGACACGTGCCACGGCGGCTCTGCACTTTCAGATCCCGGGCTGCCGCGAGGAGTTGGCGCGTGGAGGTCCGGGATCCACGCTCACGTGCGCGGCTTCTCTTTAAATACTCTCCCCCCTGCTCTTAGGGATGGGGAACCGCACTCGACCTCTTGCACCAGCTTCCCCGCTCTTCTGTCTCCCTCTTACCCCGGCGCTGCTGCTCTGCAACCAACAGGCCCGTTCTCCTCCTGCCCTGCAAACTCAGGTGCTGCTTCATTCCACCGTGCCAGAGCTGAAGTCCACATGCGGGTGAGCCACCCCGGCAAGAAACTGCGGAGCGGCTCCGCTGCCTCCTGGCCCCATCACTTTGGCATAGGGCAGGGAAGAAGACAATCGCCTCTTGTCCCCTCCTGGGACACCGGCACCGAGGCACGAGCGTGTCACTTCATCCTGGAGTAGGGGAGGCTGCGAAATCTCCTTCTCCTCGGGCAGATGGGGATGGCGACCTGGCCCAGGAACGGCCCGGGAACCACTCACCAGTCCGCCGTGGTCCGCAGAGGGCACAGGCTGTGGGACACGTCGCTGTCCCTGTCTCAGCGTCCTTGCGAGTGAATTTAAGGCGTCTCAAACACGGGAGGCGGGAGTCCTGCTCTGGTGTCTCTGCTTTCAGCCACAGAATGATGTCGGCAGGAGACACCGGACCATTTGCATGAAGACAAGTTTCAGACTGGACCCAAATGAACTCCTTATCCCACTCCTCCTTTGCTGAGTTAGTCCAGTCCGCAAAAAGCTTTTCCTTCGCGTGGGTGACTTGTGCTCTGAGTGCCTCTTTTTCACTCTTTCCCTCAGATGAACCGTAAACTGCCATCTCCCTAAATTCACCTCTGGCAAGAACCTCCTTTAAACCTACACTTGCTCCAGTCCTGCCATCAGCAAAACCCCAGTAACACTTAACCCCCCGGCGGGAAGCAGTGCTTCCCACCTCCTCGCTTGCCCTTTCCCTCGCACTCCAGACCGGCGGTGTGACAATTTTTGAAGACTCCCTGGCCATGCAAAGTGTGTCTGGGACCCACTTTCAGGCCATGCGAACGGAGGTTCCTTTTCTTTTTCCTGATCGGAACTCCCCCGTGCCACCGCCGAGCCCAAAGTGAAGGATGTGCAGGCGGGTTTGTGCGTTAAACCTCATGCCAGGGTCGAGCCCCCCTTTTTCCTCTGCGCAGAGGGTTACCGTCCCGCACAGACCACACTGCTTATCTCGCTACGATCTCACAGCAGCATCATACCTCACAGCACTGCTCACCCATCCCCAGGACAGCCACCTTACCCCCAAGTCGATGACCATTCCCGGGCTCCAGCTTTTCTCTTCCAGCAGGATGAAGCTCAAAGTAATCCAGGGAGGGAGAAACCGCTTGGCTCATCCGTCCATTGAGGAGGCGCAAAGTTTCTCCGGGTGTGCACGGTGTCCTGCTCCACGGGATGGACCTGGGGGGGGGGTCAGGGGGAACCCCGGCAGCTTTGGGGCCCAGGCATGCTCCTCCTTGGGCAGGAGTGCGAGCGGGCCACCGCACGTTGAGATGGACACCCCAAGGAGGCATGTGCCCCATACGCTATATATACACCCCAGCCTCGCACGCCGGGTCCGACCCCGGCTGCCTCATTGGCCGCTCCGGTGCTCCCCCCCTCATAAATATTAAAGTCAAGAGAGGGGATGCCATTGGCTGTGCGGGAGGTTGGAGCCCCCGGGAGAAGAGGGAGGTGGAGGTTGGATGTGGTCCTGGAGGGTGGATGGAGGTGGTGGGGCTGGGAGGGAGGGAGGGAGGAGGGTGGGGGTGCTCCGGGAGAAGGCGACATCTGTTCTCCATGCATATTTCATAAAGGAGAAATAGAGAGATGGGAGCGAGCGTGGAAAGGGGAGAGGGAGAGACAGACAGGCAGGCAAGTCCCTGCGCTGGGCTGGGATGAGGAGCAGCCGTCTGCAGAAGAAGCGGGACCGACAGCGCAGCCTTCCCCGTGGCTGTCACCCCGCGGCGTGGGTGCGTGTGTGAGCCGGGCTGTGTGTCTGGGCTGTGCCGGCATGCACGCATGCCCGTGTGCCGCACCGGTCTGCGGGTGCATGTGTGGGGTGGGTGAACACTGGTGGGTGCCTGAACCATGGACAGCCTCTCCCAGACTGGCTCTACCAGTGGCAACAACTGTCCCATAGGTCCTGCCTGTGAGCTGCCGTAAAATCCACCTGTAGTAAAGTTTGGTGAGGAAAGAGAGAGAAAGTGAAAGAAAGAGGTACCCAGAATACACAGGTATTGCTTTGAAACGCCGATCCTCTATTTAACCACGCAACAATGATCTCTTTTGTGGCTTAGACTTGGTCTCTACCTCTCGCCCTTCTCCGATTTCGAATTTTCCCGTTAAACTCCTTCTTGAGAAAATCTGCTCTACTTTGTCCCCGTTATCAGCAAACTCCCTGCTCTGAAATCCCTGCGTCCCCCATTCCGTGCATACATATCCCTCTGCGTCCTCCCGGACCTCCCTGCAGTTTGCTTGCTGGAGTCTCCCACCTTCGTCCTCTCCCTCCTCCGAGTGTTGGAGGTTACGTGTCCCCCCGCCACCGCCTCCCTCCCGGGGCCTTGGGGGCTGGTTCCCCCTCCCCTGCACGGCAGGCGAAGCCCAGGTGATGGGCATTCGCACCTGGGCGGGCTCCAGCCCGTGGCACGGATCAGCAGATGGTCTCGGAGTTTTGCAGGGCGAGCGGCGGACGAGGCAGAGGGATCAGGTGGCGGGGAGAAGCCTGCCTCACCATTGCTATGGCACCGATTATAAAACAATATTCGCCTAATGAGCTCGTGGCAATAGCCACATCCGCCCCGAGACTAAGGCGCGTGCGATGCACAGCACGCCTGGATAATGCACTGGATGCAACGCACGGCATGCATCTATCACACGCATGCCCCACGTGCACAAATCACTCCTCTCTCCCGTGTGGGCGCATACGTGTCCGCAGAGGTGTGCGCACCCTTCACCGACCCCTTCCACACCCCCGTATCCCCCTGCCCGGGCACACACGTCCCCCCTCCTCTCTTGCCGCAGCGCTCCGCCTGGGCCCCCCATCTCCCCCGAGAGCCCGATGGGCTGTTTGTATTTATTTCTCGTTTCTGCGCTCCCTGTCCCTCCTCTGTTCCCGTCTCGCCTGCCCACCCCCAGGGCCAGCTCCTCTCCCCCTGCCAGGACGCCAGCAGGGCCCCACCTCTCTCCGCAGCTGATGCTGGGCTGCTCCGGGCATCCTGCCGGGCTGGGCTCGGGGAGAAGGGGAGGGAAGGAGCGGAGCTGGCTGCCGGAGCATCCCCAGAGGGGCCGCCAAGCCCGATCTGTGCTGGCCTCGCAGCCATCGCAAGCGGGCAGCTTCCAGGCGAGCCGGGTACGTTTCGGCTCCCGCTCAAGTTCTTCTCGCAAGTCGAGGCATCGGCAAATCCATCCTCCCACCCCGCATCCTTGCGGCTCTGCTGGGGAGCGATGCCAACAGTGCTCTGCGGGGGGACACGGACTGCCCGGCTGGCCCCCAAAGCGGTGGAGTCCCCATCCCCGGAGGTATTTAAAAGACATGTAGATGTGGTGCTGAAGGACATGGTTTAGTGTTAACTTGGCAGTGTTGGGTTAACGGTTGGACTCGATGATCTTAAAGGTCTCTTCCAACCAAAACGATTCTATGATTCTATGACACTAACCAGGGACAGTCCTCATGGCCCGTCTGCAGTGACACAAGCACAGCGCCTGCTCCCAGCAGCCGAGGCCCCCTTCCCATAATGCCGTCACCTTAACTCTGCCCTGGGACCACGTAGACTCTCAGGCTTCCTCTTCCCGCAGGGAAGAGCTGAGATTGCAAAGGCCCCTTGGTCTCTCAGCATCCAAATTTCGCACTGCCAGGAGGGAGGATTTCAGCTGGGGACGTCCCTCAGCTTGGAAAAGGGGTACTCTTTGTACCCGAGAAGTGTCACCAGGCAGGACGCAGCCCTGATGCTGAGCGCTGCAGGGTGCGCACGCAGCCCACAAAGACTCGCAGAGCCCACTGCCTCGTGGAGGGTGAGATGAACACCGGCAGGGCTGTGATGGGGAGCGGGGGAAGATGAAACCACAGCCACAGGTCTCGTGAGAGGGTGACGGCAGAGCGAGAAACTCAAGACCTTTCTCCTGCAACCCAAGCCAATATCCCCCCCAGTGGCTGAAATCCTCCTCGGTTCCCACTCAGAGCCCGCGGGAGCTGCCGCGGTCCCTGGGATTTTGGCTGCTGCCTCATCCTCTACCTCCTCAGCAAGAACTTATGAGCTTCAAATATGCCAAGGCTGCTCAGAACCTGACGAGATTTGCGGGGAGGGAGAACAAGAGACCCTCTGGCTTTGTTCTTCACTTCGGAGTTGCCCAACTTCCTGGCTGGCAGAAACTGGTATTCCTTGTCAAAACCATCCAGGTTTCTTAATCACAGGAGCCCACAAGCCGGAGCCTGCAGAAAACCCTAATTTCCTCCGAATTCCTGGGCCTCCTTTTCAACACAGCACTCAAGAAGAAAAAGGCCGGTGTACACCGGTGGGAGCACAGCCAGCTTTTACAAATTTCGCCATACCTTCAGCTTGACCCGTGAGGCTGATGGACCCAGGTGGGTCCATCGTGGTGTTTCCATTCAAGGGGACGAAGCCCTCCAGGACTTGCTCAACTCGACCCACGAGGTTAAGGGATCAGCTGCAGAGAGAAGAGCCGTGGCACGGGGCCGGGGGGACTCGAGCTGGGCTCGCCGCTCCAGGCCTCCTGCGTGCGTGGCAGGGAGGGCACAGCGAGGTATGAAAAGAGACTAGAAGAGGCAGCATTTGGCAGGAGATGAGGCGACATATTGTACAAAACCACTGGGGACCACACTGGTCTGGGCTTGTCGGGGAAAACAGGCAGCTTTAACCCTTGTGCTGCTGGAGCAGATCCAGCCGGAGTTTTGTAACTTGTACAGAGTGAGGGGCTGCACGTCCAAGCAACGGGTGGGAGACATGGAAGGAGATCCCTGCCACAACTCATAGACGCTGGCAAGACAGAGCCCCTGGAGGGGAGGGTGTTACTACTCCTGCCCATCAACCAGTACATTCGCGCACATGGTGGGACTGCACCCCATCTCTTCAGCAAGGACACTCTGCAGAACAAAAGGTGCTGGGCTCTGCTGGGCTCCTGTGACCACTCAGCTGCTCATTCATGGCAAAGTCTTCGCTGGCAGACATGCTTTTTTGGAGCGTTCCCTGCAGCCAAGCCATCAGAGATCCCGTAGCATCCACAGCATTGCGTTTGGTGCCATCATACTTTGTCCAGACATGCACAAGTGCAGTTTGTGGAGGGGGCAGCTGCCAGTTCCATCATGTCTGGTTCGCAGCACGCTCTTGCAACCAGCAGCTGCAGCCCGGACCGGCTGCGAAGGTTCAGAGGCTCTGCACAGACGGGCGCGAGGCCTTGCCGACCACGCTGCCGTGCTCAGCCGGGTGATGCTCCAGCGACCAGCCTCTTCGCAGGCAGCGAGCGGGAAGCAGAGTGGTTCGGATCGACGCTGGAGAAGCACCTGGGCAGCCTGTTCGTCCTCAACTCAGGGCGATGATGCCCTGCAAAGCCCGGGCTCAAGGCCTTTTTGGGCAAGAAAGTTAGAGCACGCAACCGCGTGCGCACACACGAAGCCGTCTGCGCAAGCTGCGTGTGCACAAGTGTGCGTGCACGGGCGAACTTGGGCTGCGGAGTACACGTGTGTGTGGGTAGGTGGCGGAGCAAGGTCCAGCACCCCTCAGCATGTGTGTTTGCTTGCACACCTATGTTTACTTGTGTGTGTGCGTAGTTAATAACAGAAGGTCCCCTGATCTGCACGGCTCTCCCCATGCCCTGGGCACGCTTGCCTGGCTAGTGACAGAAGCTCTCGGCTCCGATAGCCCCTCTCCTCTCCTCGCCTTTGTCTCCCTGGCTTTTATTGAGTGCAGGTTTTGTGAGCAGTCGGTGACAGACGGCCCCGGTGCTCGATAACTAGACAATCTGTCACCACCACCACTGACAGCTTTCACAAGGAGCCCCTTTCCTTTCATCCGTCCCGGTTCCCTTCGCCTCTGCTTGTCCCCCTTCCACACGTGCTCTCTGGCTTTGTTCCCCCCTAAAAGCCAAATAGCGACAGAAGCTCCTGATCATAATATTGCTCTAATCGAGTCTGTCATAATCGGATCCAATCTAATTACGTTCAGATCCCTCTCTTCTCCTGACTCTCTCTATTGCCTGTCCATCTGTCCCTCTCTTCCCTTCCAGTCTTTGTGTCCATCCATCTGTTATCTGCAGGCCTTTCTCCCTTCCCATCATCTCCCTGGGCCCCTGCCCCATTCGCAGCGTGGCCGCCCCGGCCCTTTCCTCCAGCGGCTCCCTCTCCAATCTATCTCCCTTAAAGGCCTCTCCATCAATCCATTTAGCAGCAGCTCCCTGCCTCCTCTAGCCCATCTGCTTCTCCCTTTCTGCTGGCTGCGAGATGCAGAGATGCTGTTTTGTTTGTATGTCGATCTTGATTAGCCCCAGAAACCTCACTGTTAAAGCTCTGCTGGCACTGGGGAAAGATCACCTGGGTAGCAGAGAGCTGTAGGTCCTAAGCAGCATCCTCCATCCCTGCCTCACCCTCTACCTCCTCCCAGCACGCAAGTGCTCAGGCTGGACACGCAGGTGAAAGAGGCTGGAGATCAAAGGACGGGGCCCCAGGAGCACAGGGCTGCATGAGGCAGGCTGGGGAAAAGCAAGCTTCAATCATTATCTCCCCAAAATACCTTCCTTTTTCTCTAGCCCTGGTATTTTTCTCCAGGAACGCATGTAACTGGCTGGATGATGGACATATGGATGGACAGACGTGGCGGTGGTGAGGTCTCACTGGAGGTTCTTGCTGCACACAGGGAGAGGACAAGGTTGAGCAGAGCCAGGGCAGATGGTGGTGGTGGTACCCAGTGTGGGAACCCAGTATTCATGTATCATGAGGGTGCTGTGGATTTGGGGCGCTTGGTCACTCCGGGGTCTTCTGTGCCTTTCCCAGCAGCAGCGGGTGCTGGTCTTCATCCGAGACAAGGCCAGCAGCAGAGATGGACCCTGGGCGCGATCCAGTCTGGCAGCTCCTACGCTCCTATTTGTAGTAGTCAGACCCTGATTTTAAACACATGTTGGACTCAGATGCCTGCTGGGTGCCAGCCAGCTGCCCTTGCTTGCTGCGATAGTTATCCTGAGCTAAGCTGACTTCGCTCCTTCAGTGGGACCTCGCTGCTGCTCACAGGTAGGACACAGAAAGCAGTTGTCAATGATCATGGCAGCAGGACTACTGGAGAGTGACCACAGGCTACTGGACAGAGCACTAGACTGGAACACAGGACTCAATGTATCCTTTAGACAGCAGCATCACACAAAGGCTCCATTACCTCTGTATCCACTTTTACTGGTCCACGGACCAAAGACCTGCCAGTCTCCAAAGGCAAAGGATGGGCTCAGGCCCACTTCACAGAGATGCGAGGCACAAGAGCGCATAAAGCTCAGAGGTCTTTAAAGTATTCAGCACAGACAGATGTAGAGAAGTTTCAAAGATGTGCAGAGGTGGTAGGTAGCAGGTTTTTTCCACATATTTATTTGGGAGTTAAAGCTAAATGCTCTCCCTTGAAAATCCACACTTAAGGAATTGTCACCTATGAAAACAGGGTCTGGGTATCTCAATACGCCTTAAAGCGGTACGTAGAGCAACACCTCAGTCTCTCGAAATCCTGAGCTACGTATCAGGCAGGCAATGGCCCAGCTGGGAGCCGGACCCAGCCACACTGTGATGCTGACCGCCAGGGAGAAGCGGCAGGGGTGAATGACAGTCCCAGCCACAGGGCCATCTGTGGGACAGCTCGACTCCGGCCAGCTGCAGCCACTGCCGCCCAAAGCACAGATGCTGCGCTCCAAGTGCTGGGAAGAGGACAGGCAGCAGAAGCTGGGCAGACAGGAGAGGAAGGATGCTACACGGGGAGCAGAAGTGTCATCTCAAGTAAGAGAAATAGCAACTTCTTAGAGAAGCGACAGAGAAGACGGGACTACGAGTGCCGCTCTGCCGTGTCCCAAGCTCAGTCCTCAGCTTGAATAAGGCAATGGTGGCTGTTCCTACAGCTCACCCAACAGACTCTCCTGCCCCTTGTCAGAAATCCTCTTTCTCTGGTCTCCAAAAATCAATCCCTTCACCCCGCAGTGGGCTTCATCTCTATTTTAGCTGCTGATAAAACGTAGAAAGCAAATTATTTAAGACGACACCGATTTTTTTCTTCCTGTCTCCACTGCTTCCTTCTCCCAGAAGCCAAACAGCCCTGGCTTTGTTCTGGGTATTAATTAACTTTCCTGCCTCTTAATATTCCAGAGCCATAAAGTTCCCAGGAGCTGGGAGGCCGGGCGCTAAGAAAACACACATTTCCTCTCCTTTCTCCTTGTCTCATTGACTGTCACCCCCATATGTCTCCCCCCTCAGGGCACAAGGGCAGCTGCAAACCCTCCTCTCTGGGCTCAGCCCCAGCCCTCTGCCTCCTGGGAGGCGGCCGAGTTCGGAGGTCAAGAGAGTCAGTGGCATCTTCTTTTTGTGCAGAAATCCCTGGTAGAGTTGCGTGGGGAGAGAGGAGAGGAAATTGATGCTTGCAAATTATGTGTGTGCATGAAAAGGCGGGAGAAGGGGAGCGTGTGCGTCTCAGCAAGATGCCCGGGGGCTCTCCGGTGGAGACAGCGTGTGCCAGCTGCCCTCCTCGGCACGAGGAGTTTGGGGCTGCCCGAAAAACCTAGTCTGGGCTTTGATGTAGCTGGAGGTAGTCTGGGCTAATCCAAGTGCTATTGCAATACCAGAGGCAGAGGTGGGAGTTCCATAGAGAGGCTGTGGGGTTATCAGGAAGGATGACATCTCTCCGCTGGGGAAAGGCGGGGAGAGCCGGGGCGGTTCAGC
>RSEF01000025.1:805523-840648 GCA_003993805.1 Himantopus leucocephalus | reverse complement strand
CATTAAATCCATATCCCTCCAATTTAGAGAGAAGGATGTTGTGCGGCACTGTGCCAAAGGCTCTACAGAATTCCAGACAGGTGATATCCGTAGCTCCTCCCTTGTCCACTGATGTAGTCACTTCATCATAGAAGGGCACTAGGTTAAACCCTGTGTATATTGACCCAATTTGCTGATTATCCATCGCCGATCCAACCGTCTCTCCACACAACACTGCTCCGCCATGAATTAAGCATTTGCATTTTGATATGTAAAAAGAAAAAAAATATATATAATAAACTTACCTTAGGGAAGGAAAAACACATTCTACAAAATTCTCTGCCAGACCACATGCTGTCCTGAGGTGCCCTGTCTCACCCAAAATACTTTCATGCACAGAAGTAAGTCTACTTGGGTAATATTGGGGAACTGACAAAGTTGGAATGAGTCCAAAGATTAGGAGTTAGAGGCTACGAAAATCCTTACTGTAAAGACAAGATATCTCCACGTAAATTGACATAGGAGTTTCTTCAGCGTGGCTAGGAGAAACGAAAAGAAATCAGGCACAGAAACATTCCGCCAAGTATCAGGAGCAGTTTCCTGACAGCAAGATGCATTAGCAATCAGGGTAGCGCTGAAAGTACAAGGTCTGAATTACTTTAAAACTCCAGAGTGTATGCCTAGTTGAGAAAAGACTTGAACACAACAAGCCCACGCTGTCCTCTTGGGAAGAGCGAGCGATGCCTGCTTTAGCGCTCGTCAGCTCCGATTTCTGGAATTAATCCTCTCTACCTATTTTTGAGGTCCTCGCTTGGGACAACAGCACTATTGCACCCTTAAATCATGATTGCTGAACAACAAGGGAATTTTCATACAAAAGAAACAACCAGGAATATCCAAGTGCCTGGGCAGTCACAACCAGTAGCCCTGAGAGCCCAGTCTTGCTGGGCGCTAAGGAATAGTATCGAAGGAAACAAAGTGTGTGAGCACACTCATTAAAAACCATGTTTATTATACCAGCGCCTAGGGATCGACTGAGATCAAGGTACCATCGTACACAGCACTGTTTGGAGTGATCAGCCACCCCTGCCTCGGAGAGCTTACAGTCTAAACAAGAGTTAATTCCCTGTCCTGTCTGAGGGCACAACGTTTTTCTTTTGTCCAGCTGTAGAAAGAATTCAAAGTTTCAATGCGAGGCAAAAAAAACCAAATCAGACAAACTCTGCTTCTCCCGAGACCAAAACATATTGCAACACACAGTGGTTTTGGTCCTTTCGGCAGCAACTAAGACAAAACAGGCAACGGGTTAATTTGTAAGCGGAGATTTTTTTTTAATTAAACAGAACTATTTATATATATACAAACCCCAGAAAATATTGCACCATTAAAAAAAGGACATTTTACATCTAATCATCTGTTAAACACACCTTGCCCTCCCTGCATTGTAGTATACACAGATTCACAGCAACTGTTGGACATAAACAGGCAACCTGTGCTGTCAGACACCACGGAAATCTGCTGGTCCACATCCATCCCAGAGAAAATCCCTTTACCCTTTCCACCCTTGCCTTCATTTAGGGAACTCATCCATCGCACTGTCGTCTCAGTGGCATTCAGGACCAATCCTCTCAAGTTGCTCAGAAGTAAGGACAAATTAAAAAGAAAGGCTTTGGGAACTTCTCAGTCACAGTTTCTTTAGGGCTTGGTCGGCACGGTTTTCTGGGAAAGTCTCTTATGTTTTAGGGCTCAGTCCCCAGAACCCGAGCATGGAAGCTCTGGAGAGAACCATTTGCGTCCCTATCCAGAGAAAGGGGCATTCCAGTGTAGTTTTATCTTTGACAATTGTAATCCAAGGGCTAAGACTTCTCGAGCCCCGAGAGCGTCTTCAGTAAGCCACAGCCCCAGGGTCCCGCGGGATGCTAAAAAGTACATCCGCTTTGGCGTTGATAAAATACGTGGCGAGGAGAGAGAAGATCAGAATGGCAATGCCCACAACCAAAGTGATTATCTGGGAAGGGATGAGAAACACTTAGCGTTGTTGTTACAAATACAGACCTGCAGCACCTCATAGAATTTGCATCGAAGGGGGGGGTCTCTGTCAGAAAGCTACAGAGACCAGTTCGCTACTGAAGCACTGTGTGCATCGAAATAAAAGGATACTCCAACAACCTTAAAGACTTCGACAAAAGCGACTGCCAGACAGGATGAGGTCAGCTTTCATTGCAGTTATCAACAGTGCACACAAACCGATGTAAAGGTAAGAAAGTCGTATCACGGATAAAGAACATACTGTGTTTCACAGTCGCACGCACTTTGCAAAGATTTTTAGCAAGCATTTAAACGTAACACCTTGGCTACTCCTGCGTGAACTGTCATCTCCTGCAGCAAAGAACTAAATATGCCTTCAACAAGCACAGTTGCCGGCAGAATCAACATCTGTCGATAGCCTTTGCATAACTGAGATTACCTCCTGCTCAGCACCTTTCCTGAAGCCTAAGTGCCAGACCAGTCTAAGGCCTCGCTAGATTCCTTCCTCTCAACCCTTCTCCTTGGTAGGACTGTCGCTCTCACTCTCCCCTGGCTATCTCTGAACAGTCCCCGTGCAGCGGCCAGACGCTCATGTGCCGCTACAACTCTCTCGGTACATTTTCTATCAGGTCAACACTTCAGGGCCGGCTGGGCTCAAGTGCATCTCCAGGGATGTAACGCGCCGAGAGACACGGGCACGGCATTGTGCTTGCCCGAGAGTGTTAAAAAGGCCCAGTGCCACACAAATAAATTGCTCAGATTTCAAATAATCATCCGAGAGATGCAAGGATTGCCTGGGCTTGCATGGCCTTTGGGTGGCTTAGTGCTAGCACATGATGACGACAGCGCTGTGCACTCCTGAGTCTGTCCTGACGGGGTATGACATCATTAACAGCCAACCAGAGGGCATCGAGACAGGCACACAGTCCCAAAGTGACTGTACGCTTTAACCCTTATTCTGCTGGCACTTAAGCCACATCACACCCAGCTAAAGGCTGCTTAGAATCCAAGACACTGAACCAAGAGCAGCTTTTGTTTGCCAAGGTTATTTCTGCGCAGCCGAGAGGGGGATTCAAACTGCAGGAAGGAAGATCTGGCTTGCACCATCAGGCGAAACACCTTCACAGCCAGATTCACTGGCTTTGGCTTCTTGCGCTTGGGGAAGGGGTTAAGACTCCTGTCACTTCTATCTTTTATTCACAGAGCTCAGCCTGCTCATGGGACTCTTGATTATTCTGCACTGGCTCAGCCTCAGCCACTACGTTATTAACCCACAAATGGCTGGAGGTGGAACGGTTATCGCCAGTGATGCATCATCCTTGGTTACCCCGTTTTCAAGGGTCAAAACCCGGCTGTTCTTACTGGGGAGCTCACACAGGATGATGGCATAAGATCTTGTAACAAACTCTGAACTGTTTCTCCAGCTCTCAGGAGATGTTATTCAAAGCCAGCCACGTTTTTTTTCCTCTACTTTCTTTTACAGACATGTACAAACTCACCTCTAGCTCCCTGCTGGCTACCAGAAATATTCGGGCACGGATCTCTTTCCACCGACTCTCTGTCCACGTGGAATACTCCGTAGATCCCCATTGCCTCAGCTCAAAGGCAGGAGAGAGCGCTTTGCTGAGGTGAACAGTTGACCGAACACAGTAGGGGATTCGTGATGTTGAGTTAGGGTCCAGAGAACCCTGCACCCAGGCATACTCGTACATCTGCAAAGAAAACGGGAGAGTAAGAGACAGCAAACAGCCGTTAGCAAATAACCAGACTATCCCCTTGTTCTGGAACCTCACCTGTGTACCTGGAGAGAGAGAGAGACAGAGGGGCTTTACTGCCTGTTCTCCCAGTAAGGGGATCCTTTTGCACACTCCTCCCCTGCCCTCGGGCATTAAGATGCCTCCTTTTTGGAGGAGTTTCCCAGTTCTCCCATGTGTTATCACGAGCAATAGGAAGCATTCCTAACCAGCTTTCCTCAAAAGAGGAAACCAGCAAATTGGACATCAGATCTGTCCTCACCTATCATCCCACCCCAACGGATACTCACTTCTTTCTCACTGCTGGGTGTTTTTTCAGGGTTCAGGCACTCTTCCTTGGTGAGATTAACAACAGTGCCCGTGAGGTTGGCCAGGACATACTGTACAAGGTAGGTAGTGTTCACAGGGCTGGAAACGGCGACGTAATGTTGGGGAACATCACCTGGAACAGTCAGAGAAATGGGATTGGCGGGGAGATGGCCAGAAGCAGACAATATTAGTATGGCGCTGTAGAAAGCTGCCAGGTAACATATGGGGTCGAACCCATCCCTGTGTTCTTCTTCCCTGTGTTGCTCTTACCCAGAATTCCTTTTAGGTCTGGTTTAATGATGGACTGAAACCAGGAATTGTTCATTTTAATCAGAAACCCATACAGCATTCGAGAGACCTGGAAAGAGATGGGAATTGGTTTATACAAAGAGGAGAGAAAACAGCATCTTAACAGCTATACCTCTCAAGATTGTTTGGCTGACAGATGTTTCCCACTACGAGGGCCAAGAGCACAGCAAAGGAGAGACTATATGTCACAACTGTACATAATTCAGGACCGAGCTGTGAAAATTAGGTTTGACTCCAGCTCCACCGACTCCTTAGCTGATCCCGGTGTCACACATTGCCATTCCACCTCAGCTTCCTCTTCTGCTTTGTGGAATGAGGATAAAAGGAGCTCTGTTTTGTAGAGGGCTCATGAAGCTTAATGTCTGCCCCGAGATCGAGAGGCAAGGAACTAGAGAAGGGTGAAAGGTTTTTCATTCAGCTGTGGTGGGGAAAAGGAGAAGGGGGGAGGCAAAGCCCTCATGGAGACAGACAGGACAGCATGCTGTGTAAACACATATAAACAGAGACAGAAGGGAAGTACGTGAGGGCTCATCAGAGATGCCAGGGACTCAATTCCATCTGCTCGTACCGTTTTTGGATCTGCCTGAATAGCAGAGGTGTTGTTGGCTCCCCCTGCAAGCCGGTAGAGAGCACGGGCGACCACTGTGGCAACTTCTGCCAGGGACTGCAAAGGAAGAGCGCTCTGTGTTAATCAAGATAGGCAGATCCAGCAAAACAAGCAAGGAGAGCAAGCCAGAATCTACACATCCATCAAAACGCTTCCATCGTTGCTAGCATTTGAGCGCCTATCGCCTTTGTCACTGTACAAAGCGCTCCCACCTTCTTTCTGCCCTTTTTGGAAACAGCTTTCCCCCCCTCCCCATGACCCTGCTTCTCTCTGCCCCTACCCAAAGCTCCATCCACCCCAGATACAGCAGCTAAAGAAAATGCAAAGTAGGAACCTTGGCTGTGTCTGTGACATATTCCAATGTCTCCTCAGGGCTAAGGCCCTCAGGGTATTGCATCCGGATGTTCTCTGGAGTGTCATACATGCTCTGGTAGTATCTGAAAAGAAGGAGGCAAACAGAGGTTGGGGAGGGGCAGAAAGAAACCACAGGGCATGGAATTCAATTCAGAGTGTGCCTAAAGCAAACAGTGGGAGCAGTCTCCTGGGAGCAGAGATACAGCCCTGCCAAAGCACTGCCCTGCCACACGCTCCTTAAACCATTTAATGAGGCTTTATAATTAACTTGGCCCTTCCACAGCTTCTCCCATCTGAGGATCTCCAAGCAATTTACAAGCTGTGATTAGCTTTCAGGTGGGCGACAGCCCAATCTATTAAATGGGTAGAGAAACTGAGGCAAGGACAACCCATGCAGGTCCCCTGAGAAGAGAGCTTTTGATGCAAGTCGTGCCAGTGGATTTTATTAATGCCTTATCTTGAAGGCGGCGAGGAATTCCGAGTGAAGCCTATGAGAGATTTACACCAAGGCATCTGCAGCACACGCAGCTGAACCGGACTGAAAGCCCACTGCATGGTCCATGCGCCTGACATTCCCACCCAACCTGGGACTGACTCCCCCAAGGCTAAAGATGGGTCACACAGCAGCGAGTTGCGCTTTCTTCCACCCCAGCTCTTCTTACCCCTTTAGAGCAGTGCAGATTTAAAGGTGAAAGGGAAGCTATTTCCCCTTGATTGCCACAGAGATTCTCAGAAACAGCAGAGAAGGATAGAAGATGAAGAGAAACAGACAATTTGAGGTGTTTAGGGAAGAGGGGAGAGGCATATGTCTGTCCTCTACCCCACATTTCCACTTTCGAAGTTGAAGAGGAGCAGGGGATCCCCAAGGAACACACTATAGTAGGGTCATGTGGGGTGAGTGAAAGTGCCCTTTCCAATGCCTGGGGCTTTCTGCCATCACAAATAGAAAACTATATTAAAAAAAAAAAAAAGAAAAAAAAAGGCAGCTAGCTTCTGGAAGAACAGATGAGGCTTAGGCACGCTCAGTTGCCATTTGCTCACCTCTGGCTTCTAGCCAGCTGTGGGGAACATTTTCTGTACAAAACTGGATTTCTTTCGGTTGTCAGAATAATTATGTTGCGCCTGTTCAATTACATGGCACATGCTTGCTTCCTCTGCTCCCCCCGGACTGCCGCTCTACATGTATGTTAGGCAGCACCCCCCTGGCAGAGGCGTTGCAGGAGCTCAGATGCCCTCTGCCGGTTCCGCTGACTCTGCCCATTGACCCCAGAGAAGTATGTACCTGTTCTGGAAAGCAGTCTTGTGGTCAGTTAGGACCACTCCAGGGATGTGCCGGGCTCGAAGGAAGCGCTGGAAGGAAGATGGGGGAAGAGGCTGCGAATATCCAGCTTCCTGCAAAGACACGTTTGCTCCCGTGCTGCTATTACTCAGAATATCTAGCAAGTTTTTAACCTGAAAGAAGAGAAAACGGCACTGTTCCGCTGTTCTTTTGGATGTGTAATTTCTCTGGAAAGGTTAACATCCTGATCATCTGCAGTGTGCTAAAGATCCCATAACATTTGGTTAGATGAATGACTACAGATTGCTTTCTATTACCTGCACTTCAACAGATTCGTTCATCCGAGAGACGGGGTCTGTATGCATCCATAGAATCGAGTCATTCCTCAGAGCCACCTTCAAGAAAAAAGCCAACACCATAAGCACATGATTGGACATCACTGAGTCTTGCAGAGCAGGCAAGTCCAGTCCGGGGAATAATCAAAACCAGCGAAAGGCTGGCTGGGAAAACCACAGCTAAATTATCAGAGAGAAACAGGGAATAAAAAGGTCCCCTAACTTATTCCACACCTGATTCAACTCCACAAATGAATGAATGTTGTCCAACCGGAGAGGAAACTTGTCTTTTTCCATATCATACACCATTCGTGAGCTGCCAATGTAATCAAAGGTCTCCTGCAACAGAAAAAAAAAAAGAAAAGAAAAGTCATAGACGAATCACACAGGGATAGCTGCCTGGCACAACTAACAGCAATATTGGAGAGGCTGAGGTGGACCAAACCCAAGAGTTCGAGGGCCAACTACTGCAGGATTTCTGATGGTGGGCATAGCCCGGCACGCTTCAAAAGACCAAAGTAAATGTTACATTGTGCCTGGTTCCAAAAACAAAGGTACTGTAGGAAGGGGTGGGGCAAAGGACAAAAAGGAAGGCAAAGAGCAAAAAAAAAAACCAGGGGACAGCTACCGAATTCCACAAGCAAGAAAGGCACAGAGGCAAAGTAAGGCTTAAGTGAGCACTGAGATCTAGCAAGATACTGGTGACTAACAGCAGAGAGGCATCAATGCAGCCTTTAGGCTGGCATAAGTCATCCTCCTTGTTTTTTCATAAGGAGGACAGCAAGTCAGGGAAAAGGGCAATTCTCCATTCCAGGAATGAAACATGTGAAGCTTTCCTGAAAGGAGGGATGTCTGTTTCCCTGGGAAAAAGCGAGGGAAGGTTACATGACAGAAATTAGTTTGTCAAGGGAGCTGCAAGAAGCTGAGTGTTGCCTGGGGAAGAAGAGGTGCCCCTACGAAGAAAATCCCCACCACAAAGAAGGGCAGTGAAGTCAGCCAGCCACCAGACTTCCCCCCTTGACTAATTTACAGCCAAGTCTTATCATTCCTCCTCCATCCTGTGAGCACGACAGAGAATGTCCGCTCCATAGTGCTGTACGCCTGTCTCCCCCAGGGAAATTCTGACTCGGGATGTACGTGCTGAGGAGGGTGAACGAAGGGAATCACATGGCCACAGCATGGGGCTGTGGGAGCCAGTTTCACAAAACTGCACAAAAGAAGCCATCAATGTAGATGCCTTGAGGGGAACATCAGCTGTTGGCCATCAGTCCCTCCTCCACACGCTTGTTCTGCTTTTCCACAGCTGCCAACTCCAGTGCTGGGCTCTCAGAAATAAGCTACATTTCGCTGCTGTCAACACATATATTTTTAATCTAGCCTTTTCTGGGCTTCATTTCAGGATTTAAAGTCCGGCCATTGCAGTTCATCCTGAACCGGGGTGAGGCAGAGAACAGACAGACAGGCACACTGGGAGGGGGAACAGGAGGGAAAGCAAAGTTTGAGTCATTTATCCCGAATGAACTGTGGGGCAGAATATGGGTTGCCCCAGTGGAAGCTCCATCTGCTGTTGTTATCCCAGTACAATTAAGATCCTGTTCTCACTGGGGGAGCAGAGAGAACCACAGTGTGGGGATGCAGACAAATGACTCCGCGCAAAGAGTAGGGAAAAAGTTCATTTGCAGGGAGCCAAGGGCTGATTTGCTATCTTTGAACAAGCCAAATGGTGGAGCGACGCCACTGCTCTTACCCCTTGGAAGAAGGTGAACATGATATTCCTTTGCAGCAGATGAATATCTGACACTTTATGAAGGGCTTCAGCAGCGGCCAAGTGGGTCACAAAAGAAGAGACAGCACTCTCTGCCCCAGGCGCAATGTTCCAGAAGAAGGAATGGCTGTCAATCTGTAAGCATAAACAGGAGGCATAAGAAATACGCACACAGACTGAGGAATATTGTAATGGGAACGCAAATCTATCACCTCTCTCCTATCCCACTCACCCTACTGCTAAGGGAAGAACCAAAGCACCCCGCCTAATAAAACTGAAAATACCAACTGCATTGCTGTGGCAGTCCTGAGGCCTCAGAGCGCTGCACTACCCCTCAGCCCTGACCTGAAACCAGAGATTATCAAGTGTGCCACAATTTCAGTGCTAGCATCACTGCTCAGCACGAGGCTCTGAGACGGTGGCAAAATGGAGTTTTGAACTTGAATCTCTGGAGGGTGTAAAGTGACTGTAAACCAGACTGCTAGACGGGGAAGTGAACTTCTTTCGCAGCTCTGACACTGACTCACTGCTTGACACACAACAAAATCTCCATGTGATTCAGCCTCTTTCTCCCAAAAAGTACAGATGAGCCAACTATGCTGTCTCCCTCTCTGCAATGCATTTTAAGGATGTGAAATATCTTAGGAAAGCATAACAGACACGCTAACTATTTCTATTTGTCTGGTTCCATCAGTGAAGAAAATGCTGAAAAAAGTCCCACATAACAAGACAGAAAGAAACAAAATGCAGATATCCTTATATTGAAACAATGGGTAAACCCACCAACTAAAAGGCTCACACTTGCAGAAACACAATAGCCAGTCAGATCTAAAAGGTTTGGAACATGGAAAGAAATGAAAATATGTAAGAGAAGTATATTCCCAAGAGACTTGAAGCCCACATCTTTCCAGAATCCTTCCAGTCCATGCTCCACAAAGGAAGATTAAGAGGTACCTACTCGTGTAGCGACAATAATAACTTCTTTCTCAGGATCGACTTTTCCAGAGGAATTGATAGGTTGCAAGGTGCTCCACACATTGTAATCAAGAAGAGGATCACATACAACCTCTAGGAAGTAGAAACAACATTGCTTGAGTTGAGACTACAGAAATGAGAAGTGAGAAACGAGCCTTCTGGTCAGCTGTAGCTCATCAGTGGCTCTAGCAGAGGAGCAAACTTCTGCTCAGCAGGGCTGAAGTCCCGGCCCCAGTAAAGTCCCTGGCAAAACGTTCACCGGGACCAGGATTTCAAATCTTGTACACACAGTCTAGTGGAGCAGTAATCTCGCAGCAGGTTACGCAGCAGATATTAGGTACCTTTCTCAGTCAGCATCTCTTCTACGTATTATTTTCTAGACCGATGACAAATATAGCCCAAAATTCCTTACCACTTAAATGGTTTATTTTGAAAAGGCTCAGTTGGCAAGCAAGCCTTTAGGGAAACTCTAAAATTTTCTTTCTTTTGTACAACTCTATTCCACTGGGATTTTTACCACCAGCCTTATCCCACGTCGTGACAAGGAAAAAGGAATCTGCTCACCTGGATTAATGCTGAAGGTGCTTTGGAGGGAGCTGCGTCTCATGCAGGTAACCGTGCTGGTGACAGCGTGCATGTGGGAAAAAAGCTGCATGGCACAGAGAGGGTACTCGGGGACAGATCCATCACGAGGGACATTATGGTCTTGATAACACTGGACAGAAATAAAAATAATTACAAAACTTAGCCTTTCAGCAGTAGCACTTTGTACTGCATATAAAATTGTACCACACATTTTTACTGTGGATTTCAACATGTAAGTTGAGAGAAAACAAAACTACTGCCCCCTTTCCTGAATCGTGCAGCAGTTCCCCTCTCCCACTCATTGAGAAAGCGCTGTACCTGCTTTATGACTTGAGTCTCATTGGCATCTTCAAGGAGAAAAATAGGGAAGTCAAAATCCTCATACGAAAGCCCACTCCCCACAGGATTCCACACAGTCTTATTGCAGTGTGCAAACTGAGGGCCATAATCTTTGGAATAGACACCTGGAAACAGAAAAAAAATGGGCAAATCTGAGCTTGCAAGAGAATAACAGACTGCAGGAGAGGTAGGGCCTGCTGAGAAAATAGCAGCAAATACGGAATGAGCACCATTACGGGCTGAGGAACCAGCTGACAAAAGCTTGGAGAGATGGAGTTGGTCACTGCATGCGGCAGAGTGGCAGAGGCAGAGCAGCGTGCCACGCAGAGAGAACGAGAAACACGAATGCTCAAAGCCATCCCATGCCAGGCGGCTGGCACAAGCACGCAGTGAGCATTTATCACATGCTGAGAAAGCGGAGGAGGCACACAGAGAAACATTATACTTCAAAAGGAGGAACATACAAACCCGCGTTTTCTGAGCTCATCATGTGCTGGAAGTACCCCTAAGGCATCCATAACGTGCCAATCATTTTAACACCTAGATACTGTGCAAACAGCACGAAGGCAGAGACACGACAAATGCCAGCACACCAAGCTCCTCTCAGGAGCACGCATGGCATCCTTCACAGCTAAAAGCTTTGTGCAAACTACAGAAGGTGCAGTAATTTCTGCCCTCAAAGCGCAATACAGTAAATTTGCTCCGTGAACAAATAGCGAAACGAGAACCTAAGTGAAACCACCGGGGGAATTCAGGGAGGCAGAACGTCATTTTAAAACTTAGCGACTGGCCCAGACAGAGAGGTTAACACACACTCCACTCAATCTATGCAAACAGGAGACACTTTCATGATCACATGCGGACAAAGTACAAGTTTCACATATTAAAAAAACCCCAAACATTACAACAACCCTTGGTCAGGTTTAACATTTTAGTGACTTAATGCTGGTTTAGCCAGTTTATCTAACAGCCTTCCTTCAAGCACCTGTCCCAGCCCTTGTTGGGAAACGATGAGATTCCAGCTCAGATCAACTACTGCGAAAGAACATTTTGAGCCTGTTATGTCAAACACCATTTTGACATCAAAAGCGTAGCTGCAATTTCAGCTACCCTTTGCACTTCTTACTTGGGCTGAACAATGTAAAGGCACCATTTCTCTTCCGCCTAACAAGGGTAAAGACTTAACATTTCCTTACCAAACCCGTCATTGGGGCACTTCAAACCCGGAGAGAATCCCTGGGGAGGGCTAGGTTTGGCAATGGCCACAGCAAGGCCTGACACTCGTGAGGTTCCCTTCAGCTGCAGCATCACCCTCCTGGAAGAGAGAAAATATGAGTGAAATTTTGAGTTCATTACTGAAGAGTTACAATCCAAGACACGCTAATGCTGACGTATTACAGTTGAGCATGTGACAACGCTTTTGATCAAAATAACCAACATGTCCCTTTTTCTTCTCAGAACTGCGTAAGATTACGCATACAGCAACAAGCAGAAAGCTTCAGCCACTTCCTTCCTGCTCTGCCCGGAAAGAGAGGTGACCAATCTTAATGGCGTTGCTTAATGAACTTTAGTAACTGCTACAGTGAACATGGCATGAGAATTTACACAGAGCAGAGCTCTTCTAACAGCAAAACAGCCCATTTGAGAAGAAATAAAATGAAGCACTAAAACACAGTAAACCCACAAATGTTTCAACTTTGTTAGACTTCAGTGCAGTCAGGGCTGATTCTGCCACCTGTCTCTTGAAAAATGACATTTTCATCACCAGATTAGGGACTCATATTGGTCTTCTGGGCTCCAGTCACCTTGGGAAGACAACAACTGATGATGACTGACCTGTTGAAGAGGTTCCCATCCAGCAGAATCATGTAGGGTGGGTGCGGGCCATCAGCAAGCACCCAGTTCAGGTCCTCCTCCTTCTCAACCACATGGATCACCCCCGTGTCTCCGCTGATGGAGGCTGTGGGAAGAGAGTGTGCCCTTCACGTTTCACACTGATCTACTTCATTCATACCCCCAAACCACCCCGGAACAGCAGGGCAGTATGTTACTGAGGGCTTTAGGGAAGAACAGCTCATGGGATTAGAGCGCCGAAGGAAGGGATTTGGTGAAGTGGCACCATTTAGCTAGAGCAGGACGGAAAAAGGAACATTGGCTTTTAGGAGGGAAAGAAAAAAGCCGAACAGCATACGTTAGGAAATAAGCACTTATGCTTTGAAAGCATCTTTTGTTTAAGCACATCAAAGCACTTAAGGACCTTCAGCTAACTAAGTGCAATGAGTCTGTGACTGAAGAGGACACGGAAGGACAGCAGGAAACAGGCCCTGAGACAGAACCACACTCAGAGGAGCCATGACCTGCCTCAAGGACCACAGTCGGAGAAGCAGTTCAGTGCTTTAAGAGTAAAGATTGCAAATTCAGAAACTGGGAGCTCAAAGACAGCTCAGCACAAGGCCTGGAGGAGCACAAGGGGCAAAAGATTGTGACAGCAAAGGGGACTAGCAAGAAAGCAGGTCCGTTGCTTGGCATTTTACCTCGTCCCAAAGAAAATGGGTGACAGACAAAGCACTTTCATAAGAAGCTACTGATAAAAACAAGTACAACCCCCACAGTTAGTAACTGGTGCCATTGTTGGAAATTGCCTGTGACCGGGAAGGCAGGATTGCGTGCGGCTGTCTGCCGGAACGCTAGGCTCACACAGAGGGTGGAAGAGGAGTCAGAGAACCTTGTACCCTCAGTTACCTAACAGACCAAGCGCATCTGTGCTGCCCTGTAGTGGCAGCTGACAACCTCTGCTGCAGGGCGTGGCTCACTGTGGAAGCAACACTGAATTGGAAATGAGCAAAACACTAACTCACGCTGACTTCAGCGGGGAATACTGCTTGAGTGGTGTTCCCTTACCTATCTTTTAATTTAAACAGTCATGCAGTCATGCCTTTCCCATTTTAATATGGCAAAAAAACCCCTACAAAGTTAACAAGCGCTGCACAAGCAGCTCAACCAAACGCTCCACTCCCTTCAGGCATCACCTGCCCAATTCTTCACTCCCCGCTCCCTTTCTCTCGTACCTTGTTAACCCCAACGCATTCTGCAACACTCACAGCTTCGCCCTGTACCAAGCTGTTGCTTGGATTTTTCCTGTGCGTGCACTGACCGCACAAGCTCCAAATGTTGCTCTCTGCCCTGGCAGGGGTTTTCGAGGTCTGCAGGAACACAGTCTCTCAAAGGTCTCCACCCCTCAATTTAGCAGAAACAGGTCAGCATGTCCAGCATTAGTGGCACAGAACTGAAGAATGGCAAACAGCGCTGAGAACAAGGGCAATACTGATGTAGGCAACAGCTGTACTCACACTGGCAGCCGATCTGGTGGGTGGCGTTCAGGAGGCGAACGCACGGCGCCGTTTTGTTCAGGGGGATGTAGATCTTCCTCTCAACAGAGTTCCCCTGGCAGCAGCCTGGGGAGAAGACATAGCCCCACCTCAGAAGGCGACACACCAGGGGCTCCCCGCATCTCAAAAGCCATCTCCCCAACTCAGGGCGGAAAGACGAGCCCCTCCCCAACTCAGAGCGGGCCAGGCGAGGGCTCGCAGTGCCGCCATCTCAAAGGGAGCCAGGCGAGGCCCTCCCTACCTCCGCCTCAGTCACGGAGCGGCCCCAAACCGGGGTGGGGGTGTCTGCCCTGTCCCACCCCGCCCCGCTCCTCTCCCAGCCAGCCTCACCCGCTGCCAGGACGGCGAGAAGCAGCCCCCGGAGCGTCCCCCACCAGGCCGGGAGCGGGGCTCGGCAGCTCCCCGCAGCAGCCTCCCTCCCCCGGCTGCCCCAGACTCTCCCCACCACCGCCGCCATCTTCCCAGCCCTTCCGCTTCCTCCGTCGCGGCCACGCATGGGCGCCGCCGGAAGCCGCTCTGCGCCGGCGGGAGGACTTACACTCTATGGTCGGGGAGGTGGCGGAAGCGGAAGTCAGCTGGGGGCACTTCCGGGGCGCCGACGTGGAGGGTCGGGGCGGTGCCGGTGCCGAGGCCCGCGGTAGAGGGTGATGCTGACCAAGTTCGAGACTAAGTCGGCCCGGGTGAAAGGTAATGGCGGGACCGGGCTCGGGCCGTGCCGGGGGACCCGGGGAAGCTGTGCCGGGAGCTCCCGCCCGCCCCTGGGGTCCCTGAGTGGGGGGGGCGGAGGGCTCCCCCAGGCCCCTGGGCTACCAAGTGCGCGGAGGCCTCGCTGTCACGTCTCTCTGTGCCTCGGCAGGGCTCAGCTTTCACCCCAAGCGGCCATGGATCCTCACCAGCCTGCACAATGGCGTCATCCAGCTGTGGGATTATCGGATGTGCACCCTTATCGACAAATTCGACGAGCACGACGGTTGGTGTGCGGGGGAGGAGAGGTGTCGGGACCTGTTAGGGAGGAAGACTGGGGTGCGAGAGGAGGAAGGGAGGCTCTGCTGAAGCCTTGCTGAGGGTTCTGCCTGTTTGACTTCAGATTCTTTTTGTTTCAGCCTGTGTTTCTTTGCGGCCAGTTTGTTGGCTCTGAGCGTTGCTTGTGCGTGTATAAAATGTGGTAGTAGTTCTGTGTCTGGTACAAAAATGGACCTGTGAATAGGGATCTGAAGGGCCTGGGTGTTTTGGGATGGGCTGCTGCAGGCATCTTGGTGGAAAGGAACAGGTTTGGGAATGGGATCTCAGGCTGTTACATGACTTTTTATTGTTGCTTTTAAGCTCTTAATTTATCAGTAGCAACAGGAGTGAGGAGGAATGCAAATTGTAGTCTTTAAGTGGTACAAAGGACTGCTGCAGCTGTCAGCTATCTTGCTGTGTCCAACCTCCTCTTCCTATTTGTAGGACCTGTTCGAGGTATTGATTTCCACAAACAGCAGCCTCTGTTTGTCTCTGGAGGTGATGATTACAAAATAAAGGTAAAATGTTATCCTTTTAGCTCTTGTTCTCTAAAAGGTATCATCCAGGGAAGGGAATGTGCTAAGAAACTGGTTAAAAGATGAGGAAAGAGTGTGGGTGGGTGGGTAGGAAATAGTATTTGGGAATTGTAATTCTCCTGTTTCAGAGACACTGGAGTTAACTGCAGTGAGTTGAAGTCTCTTTGTAGCTTGCATTAGAAAAATATTTTAAAATGGAAGAGAAAGGCTTGTAGGTGAACTGAAACGTGAGAAAGCACCAAAAAAATCTAGCAGACGGTGGCACGTAATGTCATTTTTCTACTTCTTTGTTGTGCAGGTCTGGAATTACAAATTGCGCCGTTGTCTCTTCACTCTGCTCGGGCACTTGGATTATATTCGCACTACCTTCTTCCACCACGTAAGCTCTTCTCCTGCTTATCCCAGTGATGGGTGCCTGCTCCCTTTGTGTGTGGAAGGGAACCTGCCTTTTGCTTCCCTGGATGGGAATCTTCGCTAAATAAATTGTGCTGGACTTGCATAAGGGTGCCCCAGATACAATGGCCTTCTGTAGAGGCGTAAGAGGCATAAATTCTGCCTACAAGATCTTAAATAAGACTTAAAAAGTGTCATTGCTAGGGACAGTTGGAAAATACTGTGCGGGGAGGGAATGACTGGGGTGTGTGTTATTTCATATCCAGAATACTTTGTTTTTTTAGGAATATCCCTGGATCTTGAGTGCTTCTGATGACCAGACCATTCGGGTTTGGAACTGGCAGTCCAGAACTTGTGTTTGGTAAAATCAATGAGTGCTTGAAAAAAATAATTGCGTGTTGTTTTCATTTGTTGTTTTCAGCAGAAACTGTGCTTAGTTGAAGAAATAGAGCTGACAAAGAACTGATCAGTTGTGGATATTTCCGTCAGTCTTGTCTTTTGCTTGTTTATTCTGACGCCACTAGACTTGTGTTCATATGTGCACGTGTTGTTTGGTGGAAAGTGTTTTGAGGTTAAAATAATACGGGTCAGTGCCAAAGCCTGTGAAGTTATTGGTATCAGAAAGTCGGCCCTTGAACGCTGTCTGTAAGAACCGATGCGTTCAGTGTTCAGTCATGCTAACTCTTAAAGAGTTGCATTTAGCAATTCTGTATTCCTCATCATCCTTCCTGAGACTGAGCTCGTTGCTGTTGGTGCAAATTGGAACGTGTATTAATATATCTTATGTTTAAACGGTATTTTCTGTCCTTTTTGTTGTAGCGTGCTGACAGGACACAACCACTATGTGATGTGTGCCCAGTTTCACCCCTCTGAGGACCTGGTAGTGTCAGCCAGCTTGGATCAGACTGTGCGCGTTTGGGATATTTCTGGTGAGCTGCCCAGGTCAAGGGGGTACCCAGTGGCAAAACCCACTTCAAAACTGCAATGGCTGAAAGCCAAGCGAGGCAGGAAAGAGGGGTTCGCATCCGAGAGCAGGAAGAGCAGGAAGTTCTGCAGGAACCTCAGGCAGAAAATTAAAAATTCTCTATTGACGGGGACCTATTCCCCTCAGTTTCCATGAAGTCGTAGGATGTTGGCTGGAAGGGACCTCTGGGTGTCATCTAGTCCACCCTTTTGCTTGAAGCAAGTTTTCTGTGATAGTAGACGAGGTGAGCTGTAGCTTTGTGCAGCCAAAAAAAACTCTAAAGATGGAAATTCTGCAACCTAATCTCCCAGTCTGATTTTATAGCTAATATAGGCAAGGAGTATTGCTGTCAAAAGCGACATAGTGCTGTCAACTGATCAGATTTGCACATGTGCCAGAGGATTTTAGAAATTTCTGGATCAGCTTTATCCCCTTGCAAAACTCTTGGAGGCAGCAATAAGTCTTTTGTTCTGAGAGAAAGATTAAAAAAAGGCCCCCGTCTGTTTTTTGGGGTTTTTTTTTTTGGTAACCTGGCTTTGGGTGGTGACAGGAAGATAATATTATTAGGGATTCTTTCAACTTTTTCACTCTGCTTGTCCGTTTTATAAAATGAACTGTGGCCTAAAGGTCGGAGCAGGAGTTGCAAGTCAAAACTCCAAAGTGCTTTGCTGATATCTTAGCTATTCTGAGTTACACCTAGGCCACAAGGTGACTTACTGGAATTAAATATGATCCCTAAATGAAAAGCCAGAAATGAAGAAAATATTAGATGGAGATAGGAGCCTGGTGGGAGGCTGGCGGGGCCAGTACTGGTGGTGTTATAACATAAACTATTCTAGAGATGGACTTCATCCGACCTGCCGCTCTCGCCATTGCAGTTTTGGTTGGGCACGCTGCGTTATTTGTAGTACACGCTCAGACACGGCCAGCTGTGTCAACAGCAGGGGCTGGGGACAGGATATCCTGGTTATTTAAAACCTGTCCCCCTCTCTGTGCTGCCAGCATGGGGAGTTTAACAGCTATTCTGCTAGGAAGCTTTGCTGCTGCATTCTCCCACAAACACTCTCTCTCAGCAGACTTCCAGCTGCCAAATTGGTTTGGAGATGGTACAGACCTTTTTTGTTTTTCTCAGCTGATATGTGATGAGGGGTTTTAGAGACATGCTGAATTATTGACTCAGCTGTCGCTCCAGTCAGACACGACACTGCGAGAATACTAGTGTTTGGAAAAAAAACTAGAGGGAGATGGGAAACGCATTCAAAATACAATTCCACTCCCCAATTTTTCCCCAAAATGACTTAGGTCCTTAGCAGGATTCTGTTCTGGCTCTAGCAGTCTCCTGGGAAGGGTTATTTCCCCATTTTCTCTGATGTCTGTTGTGCTCATAATCCTGGTCAGAGAGAGCATCATTTGGTGTTGAGCTTTAACTCCGTTTCTGAGTGCTGCTGTTAACTTGCAGCTTCTGCTGACATCAGGGGCGGGTTTTTTTTCCGCAGGTTTTGGGATTATGAGCACTTTTTCTTTGATGCCCTCGGTTAAATGAGTTTAAAGGTTGCATTCCAAAATCCTCCTCCCAAAACTGTCGGCTCTGTTGGCAGCCTCAGTGGAGCGTGGGGGATGAGGAGTGTGACCCGGACTGGGTGCCGCAATGTGAAGGTGGCCCTGTTATTTTGAATTCCTATAGAGTTAGTGCTCCTTGGTTTGAAACCTGCTGGTAAAGGATCTTCAATGTAAAACAAGTACGCTCAGGGTTAAAGAGTCTGTTTCCTGCTGATCTCCTGAGAGAGACTGTGTGAATGCAGTCAGAATAAGCTTGTTAATATATATAAAAGTGCATGTGTTGTATTATTCATCTGTGCTGTGGAATGAACTCCTTGCTCATGACGCTGATATTACAACCTGCAGAAACTACAAAATAATCTGTCTTTCTCTGTCTCTTTATAAGTATTAATCCACGAGGAGGGCGTTAGTGGTCTTACCCTCATCAGAGTGCTTTTGTGTGAGCTCTAACATCACGCACCAACTCCTGTTTAACCTTACTTATGGTTGGCAAATGTCCGTATCTGATGCTTGGCAGGAAACATCCTTATTCTGTCAGGGCTCTGTTTAGTCCATCTGGATGACCAGCTTAGGTGAGGATGACCTGAGGCTTTGGGCTGGTGATGCTGGAAGCCCTGGGACTGGGAGGACCTGAGCCGAGAGTCCCCACATAGCATCTGTAGATGTAGACCGCCTCTCCCTGAGCACCCTCAGTGGACGTATGTTGATGGCTGGCAAAACCTTTGGTACAACTTCAGCCTCCGTTGCGCTTCTCTAATTGCCCACTGAATGTGGATGGATTACAGGGACAGGAAAGAACCTGAGCCCAGCAACGAAAGAGTCTGTACCCAAGAGGTCTCTTTAGTTTCCACTGAAGAAGAGAATAGATTAAAAGAATTTACAAAGGACCTTCTGTCTTCTTCCTTCTCTCCTAACTTGCAACTTGTTGTTGGCAGTTAGCATGTTGCCCCTTTACTCCGGTTGTTTTAATACCTGTTCTCCTGAGTGCTCGTGTGCATGTTGAGCTGAGTCTCCTTTTCAGGAGTGTTTTAACAGCTGTCTTCAGAATGCGTAATAACAGCCTTTCTGCTACCAGTCCCTTTTCTGTCCCTGCTCCCTCCCCAGAGCGACACAGGAGGCTGGTGTGTTCTGTGAGTGTCCTGCCTTTCCTCTCGATTTGCGCAGTTACTCCAGAAATTTTCCACTTGTGTCCCAGTCCTGTTTCACTGGTTTGTCAAAGGCTCAAGTATTTTCTCTTCTAAAAGTCTTGTGTTACTTCACTCACCTTTCTTCGTTTATGTATGTTTTATTCCTCCTTTCTGGGGTACTTTGTGTCAGCTTTGTAGAAGTATCTACTCGGCTATTCAAGTCCTTCACCGTTACCTGGACCATCTTTATGTGCACCTCACTCTGCGCTGAGCATTTGTGCTTTGCTGTGAGATGCTGCTTAACATCTTGGTTTCATTAGACTAACTTCGCCAGAGAGGTTGTTGAGATGTTGAGCTGGTAATCCTTGAGGGGTTTGGGAATCAGAATTGCAACAAGAAAATAGTAATTTTTGTCTTTGGTATTGTTTGTTTTCTTCTTACGCTTTCCTTTATGTTGGCATCCATACCAGTGCAATTCTGCTCTTATCCTAGACAGTTTTTTCTCATCCTTGATAAATAGCATCCTTGGGCCAAGTACTTTTAAATGGAAAAGCATATTTTCTAAGTTTTATTTTAGAGTGTTGCATGTACAGTCTTTTCCCTGTGCAGTGTTGGAGGAGAAACTTTTTTCAATTCTCAGTTTCCCTATTGTGTCCTGTTGGGTTTTAATGAAGGATGGCAGGTACACGCCTTTTTAAGTTGGATGACTTCGTTTTCTTCAGAATCGGGACCAGGCTTTATTTCGTATAGTTTTAGCTCCTGAAAATACTTTGTGTGTCTGGGCAGGTTGTCCAAATCCATAACCAAGAGGTCATCAAAGGCTCATGGGTGAAAGTCCCCTGAAAGGTGCAAGCTCAGATCAGCAAAGGGGTGAGAGGGGGGAAAAATCAGAATGTGTCAGTCCCTTGCTGAGGCACCGCTGTCTGCGTCCCCGTGAGCTGAGGTGATCCTTCGTACGATTTGCTGCATTGCAGGCTTTCCTTTGGGTACGTCTAATCTGAGCTTGTGCTTTTGGAGGAAGTGGAAGGGGGTCCTGGATGTTTCTCACCCTCTTCCACTCCTTCAAGTTCCCAGTTTCCACCTGAAGATGTGTGTAAATGGCACAGGAGAGTGCTCAACTTGTTGGTAAATGAGAAATATTGTCTTGATAATATAATTTTTGCTTCCTCCACCCCTGCTTCTGCTTCCTCTTTGTTCCACAAGGCCTAAGGAAGAAGAACCTGTCCCCTGGAGCTGTGGAATCGGATGTCAGGGGAATAACGGGGGTGGATTTGTTTGGGACAACAGATGCGGTTGTGAAGCACGTTCTCGAGGTACAGTGGTAATGTGTGTGTGTAGTACAGCTTTTTCAGGTTTATTTAATGAAATCTCTGTGATACAGATGATCCTCTAAAAGCCCAGGAGAATAGCAGAGGAAAAAAGAGTTGAAGCACCCGACTCAGCTCTATAGAGTTATATGCTCTTGTAGATTGTGGCGTTACTTTTTCTGAGTTTAAAATCTGAAATCTGGAGATGTTTGCACTGTAACCAAACAGATACAGCTTTCTCTGTACAGCCAAAAGCTCAGTTGAATAGCAGATGTTATTACCTTGTGTTACTGGAGTAACAGAGGAGATTATGGTAGTGACAGCCTTCTGTAAGGGCTTGTTAAAGCTAGGAAGTGGCGCTGCTCTGCTGCCGAGCCTTGCACTACTGGTGAAGAATGGTATCTGCAAAGCTTATTATTGCAGGCATCTGTAATCTTACTATCTGTAAACATTTGGGATGAGCAGCATGGTGCATAAAAATAGCGAAAGCTGTGTCTTGCCAAGCCTGTCTGCAGTCTTTGTTGCTTTGTCCTTCCTTTGCTCGTTCCATTCAATCACCAAATTGCTTCAAGTGACTCTTTTTGCCTGTAGGGCCACGATCGTGGGGTGAACTGGGCTGCCTTCCACCCCACAATGCCACTTATTGTGTCGGGAGCCGATGATCGGCAAGTGAAGATCTGGCGGATGAACGGTAAGAGGATTCTCCAGGGGCAGTCCACAGGGAGAAGGGGGTTAAGAGTTAAAATTTATGTTTGAACCTGGAGGTAATTTACACTTTGCAAACGTGTCTGTACGATAGAGTGGTAAATAATCCCGAGCAGNGTGACAGAGTGGTAAATAATCCCAAGCAGCATTGGCTTTTGCAATTTGAGGTGAGCTCAGTTCTCTAGCAAACACTTCTAGCTTCTTATGATTTGCACACACCGCTGAGCAGATGCTTGTAGGAGTAGAAAAACTTGATTCTGAAGTTTTTTGAATATGTACCGATGGAATAATTAAGGGAGGCGATTTGAGAGCCAGAAGCCGTCCATCAGGAATGGTTGTGCTTTTGTCAGCTCAGTCCAGCTAAACTCTATACCGTTCTTAGCACCTCTTTAGTCACCTGCCTTATGTGTTTCTCTTAGTTGAGCTGCGCTAATGGTTAGAGAGGGATTATAAAGTGCTTGTTGTGCATCTGCTATGACAGTGCTTAACCTGTTCAAGCATTATTTTCTGCATTCTTTTCCACTTCTGGTTAGAATCGAAGGCCTGGGAGGTTGACACTTGCCGGGGGCATTACAACAACGTCTCGTGCGCTGTCTTTCACCCGCGACAGGAATTAATCCTCAGCAATTCGGAAGACAAGAGCATCCGTGTATGGGATATGTCTAAACGGTTAGTGCTTGTCAAGCATCTGACTCCACCACACGATGAAAGTTTTTACATGTATGAAACACCTGCTGTTATTCTTGGAGAAACTGAACACTAGCAGTTCTTCAAACATCAGTGCTAGTGTTCGGTAATTCATGAGTGAGAAGTCGTTTTTCACATTTTCTGTCCCTTTGGGATGCATGTTAGGAGCAAGGTTTGGATTCGTCTGAAAGCAAGTGGAAGAGGGCTGACTTCTGCAGTAATACTACTGCTCAAAATATGTTTAATGAATATATTCTTTGACAGAAGCTTTGAATACAGTGTTTTGAACTCTCAGTGGACTCCTTGTGCTGAATGCTAGAGGTGGTCTGTATGGCAAAGCTTGGGATCTTCATTTTGGATACTGAAGTTTACAGCAAGGTTTCCGTTTTGTTTATATTCCTTATTCCTTCTCTTGCACATTTAGCACGGGTGTCCAGACCTTTCGGCGTGATCACGATCGCTTTTGGGTATTGGCTGCTCATCCCAACCTCAACCTCTTTGCTGCAGGTAAAAAAAAGCTTCTACTCAGTGTCTGACAGGTTGCCGTGAAGAGAAAATGTATTCCGTATAGGAAATCTATATAGGATTTGCTTTTCTTTAGCCCACTTTACAGACCGCACTGACTCACAGATGCTTTTATTAGATGTATTGTAGGGAAAAGATCCTTATTTAGTGGAGCAGAATCTCATTGTATCAGCTGCAGTTCAAAGCTAGAACAAGATAGCCTCTGCATTAACTGGCTGAGTGCTCTAAGGCTGAGAAGGGGTGGGACAGATCCTAGGGGAGCCCACGCTGGAATATTAACACTTAAAGAAATGCGCAACAGCGAGGCAAAGTGTTTCTAGAAAGGTGTCAGATCTTAGATCTATAAGGAAACCTAAAGCAGGGTGGGCCCTTAGGAAAGAAGTGGAATCACTTAATTCAGTCAGGCTGAGGAGTGACAGACGTGGCTGGCAGTCATCGGTTCTGATTTTTGTTGGCCCTTTCTTGGTTTGAAAGGCTCGGTAGTGTCATCTTCATAACGTGTGAATTAAGTCCTGTGGTTTTTTCTCATGTGAATTCTCCCATGCCTTTTTCTCAGGCCATGACGGTGGCATGATTGTGTTCAAACTGGAGCGTGAGCGGCCTGCGTATGCTGTGCACGGCAACATGCTGTATTATGTGAAGGACCGTTTCCTCCGCCAGCTTGACTTCAACAGTTCAAAAGACGTTGCTGTCATGCAGCTGCGAAGGTAGGAGATGAGTGCTCGTCGTGTTCCGAGAGGTGCTGCCAGTATCCTGAATCCCTTGTTAGTTTCTCACTTACAGATAGGTCCGATTTGTTCTATTCACATANCACTTACAGATAGGTCTGATTTGTTCTATTCACATACCTCAGTGTCAGCTGACTCTTCTGTCAGATCATAGAATGGTTTGGGTTGGAAGGGACCTTAAAGATCATNTGCTTACAGATAGGTCCGATTTGTTCTATTCACATACCTCAGTGTCAACTGACTCTTCTCTCAGATCATAGAATGGTTTGGGTTAGAAGGGACCTTAAAGATCATCTCATTCCACCCCCTGCCCTGGGCAGGGACACCTCCCACCAGCCCAGGTTGCTCCAAGCCCCGTCCAACCTGGCCTTGAACACCTCCAGGGATGGGGCAGCCACAGCTTCTCGGGGCAATTTGTTCCAGTGCTTCACCACCCTCAGAGTGAAAAATGAACTTACAAAGCCTACAAGGAGTTTTTTAGGTCCGTTTTCGTCTGTGCAGAGATACAAATTTTCTTTAAGTAGTTTTAAGTTTCAAACTAAAGAGCCAGCTCTTTCATTTATAAAGCGTTGATGTTCTTACAGTGTTTCCAAGTGCTTTTTGATTCAGGAAATTAATCAAAACTGAGCTTTTTTGGTACTTGTATATTTCAGAAAAAGAAGAGCGTTTATCAGAAGGCGACTTTGGTAAAAATAATCTTGCTCCACTCTAACTTTCTCTTTTCTTCATGACTCTTCTTCAGCGGTTCCAAGTTCCCTGTGTTCAACATGTCGTACAACCCAGCTGAGAACGCTGTCCTTCTCTGCACAGTAAGTCAGTTCTGCTGCGTAATGCGCTAAAGAACCTTCCAGGAGGCTGTGAATGTCGGTTCTGTGAAACCCTATCTCAAAATGGGTTTTTCTTCCCTCTCCGCAGAGAGCCAGCAACTTAGAGAACAGTACTTATGACCTGTACACCATTCCCAAGGATGCAGACTCCCAGAATCCGGATGGTAGGCATTTCTTATTTCACATCAATCCTTGTGAGTGTTTATTACTGCGTAGCCGTGCCCTCCTCTGCTCTCCAGCTCTGTGTGTGTGTGTGTTATATATATATAAAAAAGCTTCATTTCTCTAAGCCTCTCTTGTTGGACTCTTTCTCCGTGTTTCCCAGTGCCCCCCCCCAGCACACATCATTTGGCAGGTTTCCTGCTCACTATATCACACGACACTGACTTGAAAAATTCATGTTCATCCCAAACTTTTACTGCTACAAATATATATTTTATAATTTTGTTATTAGGAACTTCCCGTTTTCCCTTTCCACGCAGCAGGCAGCCTTCCTGGCTTGTCAACAAAGATGGATTTTCACCAGATATGTTTTGTTCTAAGAGGTTTTATACTCTGAAAAGTGGCTGTAAAAGTGACAGTGCCAGGGTGCCAGTGGGCATGCTTTCTCTCGGCAAATTCCAGATCAGTTTTGTGCAATTTACAAGTCAAAGCATGATTTAGGAAAAAAAAAATAAAATAATTCTTTCTCCTAACTATGAATTCCATTTGGGATCTGAAACTCCAGCTGGTTCCTCCTGCCTCTGTCGTCACGGCAGTAAAGATTTTGAAATGAGTGGGAGTGATGAATGAGTTAGACTGGAATCCAGCTCACTTGTTCATAGATTTATTGATTTCTGCGGGTCTAATGAAGGCAAGATTTCTTTGCTGAATGCAGTCAGCAGGTGTATTTGGAGAGAGAAAGAGAAAGGCAGCTTTTTAGTAACTTTATATAGGTTAGATGTTACTGAATATATTTTAAATGCTTAGTTTGAGACGTTCAAAGCTGACTTGTCTGGGGACGCCCAGCTTGTCACGTTTTAAATGAGGAAAGGGCTTATTCTTCAAGAATAGCATAAAATTCTAGTGGTTGATATGTATCTTCTCCAAGAAGCTTCTATACATGCAACCTTCTGATGATCTCCAGGACTGTCATGTAGGTATTTAACATGTACCTTGGGGTCACCTTCCTCATGTCCTTCAGCTTATTTACCTGACCTACAAGGGTAGCTAAGCTTTAACTCTTTAACAGTCTCGTGGGTAATATATTTCAGTGATTTTTCTGCCTGATCTACAGTCAGTGCTAAAGACTTAAAGCCTTTAAAAATGCGGAATGGTGGAGATTCAGAAAAATGGGTGAAGCTGCTGTCAGAAAACCCCAAGTGGAGCTGGGACTTGAATTCAGACAAGTCTTTCTCATGTTGGGTAGTAAATGAAGGCCGAGGGGCGAGGCAGTCAGGTTTAAATCGTCATTTGTCGGGATGTAGATCTGCTACGAATGGCACCGTGCGTGGTGAAATAGCACTTGGTTAGTGGGTGAGTCTCCAAAACTGCTTGTGTTGAGCAGCAGGACTGGTGAGAAAAGGCGCTGAGAACTAAAAGAAAAATTTATTTTACTGAAACAGCAACGGCTCTTTCCCTTCACTTCTCTCTTCCCTTCCGCTGCTGCAAAAAGCCTTCTCCACATCTGAAGCGCGTCCTGCGGTACGGTGCTTTCTGCGCTGTCTGACGTGCCGAGTGCTGTGTTTGTATTAGCATTTTAAAACGGGGAGAACAGCTGCGTGCTGGGGAGAGTGCAGCCTCTCTCCTCCAGCTCGTTATATCGGTTTGCAGGGGGGAGAGGGAGAGAGGGGGGCTTACATTGAAGCCGGGACCCTCGCTGCTCCGTTCGTTTGGCCAGCGAGGCTCTGCTCGTTAGCTTGACAGACGGTGCTGTCGCCCAGGATGGCCCGCTCAGCGCCAAGCAGTGGCGTTGGCGGTACAGCCAGCCGCTTGTCTTGTGCCTTGGCTGGAGAGAAGGGCTGGCGCTGGCCACATGGAGATCCGAAAGGACATCGGGGGAGGAAATGAGTCTTGTGAATAGCCTCAGGTTAAACATGAATTAGTAGGAAGCAGCTACAACGGCCAAGATGGGATCAAACAAGACTGACTAATGTGTTGCTGTAAGAGCCTGCCAGAGGTTTTATTCACTGCCTGCGTTTTTCTCTCCCTAGCCCCCGAAGGGAAACGTTCCTCCGGGCTAACAGCTGTGTGGGTAGCTCGTAACCGCTTTGCAGTCCTGGATCGCATGCATTCGGTAAGGGGACAAGCTTAATAGGGTCATCTTTTTAACGGGGTATGTTGTCATTTGGAAGCACGCAGATGGAAAGCGGGGAGATTGGGTTAACAGAATTATTGGAGATCCAAGTAGACTGGCAAAGCATTGTCAGCAGCGAGCGGGCTGCAGACGTACATGAAGAAATTTAATGCGGTGAAAATGTAATGAGTTGAAATATTATTTAACTTCTCTGACGGTAAATCTTAGCTCAGTTGCTGGAAACCTGCTACAGTGGGTGAGTTCAGGAATGAAAGCTGAGCTGAACAGGTCTGGGAAGCCACCCAGGTCACTTTCATAGCATGAAAGTAATGGGGAAATAGTGAAAATACAGGTTAGATTTTTAATAAAGCTCTTTGTTCTCACTTGTGGAGTGTAATAGGAGAAAAAAGGGGGAAAGACATCACGGAAAGTTTTCCCTGCTTGAATTAACTTGATGCGATGGGGAAGAAAAGTCTTGCTCTTTGCCCCATGCAGGATACTGTATTTTTTCTTTTTTTCCTCCTTTGTTTGATTTTTTTTTTTTAATTCATTTTTGCTCAGTAAATTCAAGTTTATTTCATACCTGTTTGTTACTCCTCCCTGCCTTCCCTTTCTCCACTGGCTGTTCTCCCCTCTCAACTTCCTCACTTCCTTTTTCTGTTGACACTGTGTTCCCTCTCACTTTTCCCTAATATTTACTTTGTTCATATAGTCATTGTAGAGAGGGCTTGCAGATGGTATCAGCCAACTGGTAATGACAACATTGGGGCCGAAAAGAAAGGGTACGCTGTGTCTGCGCCCTGGGAAACTTGCGGTTGGGTTTTCTAGCAGACTAAAGTCTGATCCTGCTTCGAGAAAGGCTGCAGCTCTTATTTTGGGCTCTTGTCACTGAGGTTTAGCTATACAAAAATTCGGAGTTAAAATAATCCTGAATTTCTTTGTAGAATCTACCTAACTGTCCTGTGCTCTTCCATTTCCTCTCATCGAATGGCAGATCCTAATCAAAAACCTGAAGAATGAGATCACGAAGAAGGTGCAGGTGCCGAACTGTGATGAGATTTTCTATGCTGGCACGGGGAACCTGTTACTGAGAGACGCGGACTCCATCACCCTCTTTGACGTGCAGCAGAAGCGGTAAGATCCAGTCTGCCGGGAGAAGTTTTAATATTGTAATCCTGCTGGCGTGCGCCCTCTGGGGACAAGTAATAGCTATTAATGCACTCCAGAATTTAGCATCAGCTGCAGGCTGCGTCAGACCGATCCAAACCACGGCTAACAACTGTTACGAAGAGCAGAGTGTAAACATAGCCAAGGTGCAATTTATGCTGCAGGCATCGTGCCATTGATCACAGGGAGATGTGCCATACCCTTGTAAATCCTGCGACTGCAGAGTCGGGTGCTATAAAAGTGGAGAGAAATCAAAAAACCCAAACTCAATCAAGCCAAGCTCGCCTGATGTCTTGTCCCTTAGGTTTTATATCTGCTCAAAATGCTCTTTTGGTAGCACGTTTGTGCTGGTGTATGTGTCGCTAGCCACAAAGAAACAGGCAAGGAGTCGGTGCTTTTCGCCGTCTTTGTAGGCTTGAGAAGGTTCTGGATTATCTGCGGGTAGATACAGTATATGTTCATTACTTACCTCCCAGAACTTGCCTCATTTCCTTATTTGTGTGCCTTTGTCTTTCTTGTATAGTTGGGAAAGTTACAAGTAAATTAAACGATGCAGATGCTGCTTGGAAATACCTTATTTCCCTCATTCTGTTAAATCCATCCCTAAAACCTCCTCAGAAATCTAGGTTTTAAGTCAGTTGTCACTCAAATATATTTGTTATTGCACAGGTATGGAGAGAGGTTTGTTTTGCTGTACTGGAGACCGCAGAGACACTGAGTTCTGCCACATGATTTTATAGCTCCAGAATTGCAAAAAGGGGCTTCAGAGCATCTGTAAATTGGGTTCAGAATGTTGGGCGCTGGTAGTTACCGTACAGCTTTATCACAGAGCTTGTTGCGGAGGGGTATTATTCACCTCTCTGATGTCAGTGCTGTCCTTTCCCAGAACTCTGGCCTCGGTGAAGATCTCCAAGGTGAAATACGTCATCTGGTCGGCTGACATGTCCCATGTCGCTCTGCTGGCTAAGCACGGTAAGCAGCGGGGGGCACAGTGTTCCACCCGCATCCTAGCGCACAGTAGCTCCTCCCTTGATGGAGGCAGAGTCCCTGTGAGAGAATACCCTCGGTGCCATGGCTAGCAGGGAAGGTGCAGCTGAGGACATTCACACTGTGGGCCCTTCCGCTTTGTCTCTTCAGCAAAACCTTTCCACAAGCTTCTAAAACAGAGGGCTTCTTGGGACTCCTCAGAAAGGATCCAGCTAATCCCTTTCCTAAAACAAAGGCAGATGGCGACAATTTTTTTCTGTTTTCCGTCATCTCCTTAGTGTCTTTTGAATATAGTCTCCATTGCTGGGACTACAGAAGAGAGAAGCCGTAACTCAGAGCCAGACGTTTAACAGCAGAGGGTTTCCTAACCTTACTTTTTTTGGCTTTCCTCTCCAGCCATCATGATCTGCAACAGAAAGCTGGAGTCGCTGTGTAATATCCATGAAAACATCCGTGTCAAGAGCGGTGCCTGGGATGAAAGCGGTGTTTTCATCTATACCACCAGCAATCACATCAAATACGCCGTCACCACGGGGTGAGTCTGGGAGTCGGGCGCTGAGTCCTTGAACTTGCAGGCCTTGTGCAGACTACCATGGGGTTGGGTTGTTTGGTTTTTTTTTTTTTTCTGACATCCAAGCTGGTACTTGTGAAACGGCACTTTTATTACAGCGTGGAAGTGCCCAAAGACAGCTAGAGCTAAATACTCGTGTTTGGTTGCTTATCCTGTGCACTGGTATTTTATTGCTGGGCTGGATGGCTGCACTGTTCGTCTGAATGGGGTTTGCTTTTATAATCCTGGTTAAAATAACGTAGAGAGTGTTGAGCCGCCTTTGAGGTAAGGGAGTGTAGCCATATAGATGTGTTGTGTTGGCACGCATGTCACTCGTGTGCTGTGTGTTGGCAACAGGGATCATGGAATTATCCGCACCCTGGACCTGCCTATCTACGTTACCCGCGTGAAGGGGAACAACGTGTACTGCCTGGACAGAGAGTGCCGCCCCAGGGTCCTCACTATTGATCCCACCGAATTCAAATTCAAGCTGGCATTGATCAACAGAAAGTACGATGAGGTGAGGAGACGTGAGAAACCCTGCGCTCTTCCTTGACCTATACCTGAGGGTAAAACGAAGTCCCTTGCAAGGGGTGTTGACAGCTTCAGTGCCTGGGCCTTTTCTTTGCAGGTGCTGCACATGGTGAGGAACGCTAAGCTTGTGGGCCAGTCCATCATTGCCTACCTGCAGAAAAAGGGCTACCCGGAGGTGGCGCTGCATTTCGTCAAGGATGAGAAGACCCGTTTCAGCCTGGCACTGGAGTGTGGCAACATTGAGGTGAGGAGGCAGGCGGTGCTGTGAGAAAGGCATGTCCTTTGGGGCATCGCTTGAAACCTTTACTTTTTCTGCAGGGAGGAGTATTAGGAAGAAGAAGTATGAGTTGAGAGTGATAGAATTGCAGATGACAGCAGCCTTACTAAGGTGCACGCCCTCAGCTGGGGGAATGATTTAGTGCAGTGACCCTTGCAATCCAGTGCTTTCCATCATGGGCGTTATCAACAGAAGCCTGCAGAGAAAACTGCTTTCTGCAAAGCCTTTGTAACCCCGTCAATTCTCTTGTTAGATTGCTCTGGAAGCAGCCAAAGCTCTGGATGACAAGAATTGCTGGGAGAAACTAGGAGAAGTGGCCTTGCTGCAGGGAAATCACCAGATTGTGGAGATGTGCTACCAGCGCACCAAGAACTTCGATAGGCTCTCCTTCCTCTATCTCATCACTGGCAATCTGGAGAAGCTTCGGAAGATGATGAAGATAGGTGAGTGCCAGGCTGGTGGCAAAGAAGAATGAGATAAGAGGATCTGCATGCCATTCCCAGAGGGAATGAGTGGCATCATAGTGGAGGCCAAGAATGCCAAAGTTACCGTGACTTCTTTTTTTCTTTTCATTTAGCTGAGATCCGTAAAGATATGAGCGGCCACTACCAGAATGCCTTGTATCTAGGAGATGTGGCAGAGAGAGTGAGGATCCTGAAGAACTGTGGGCAAAGTGAGTAACAGCAGGCTAACATCTGTCTCTGGGCTGGGGAGAAGCTGGAGAGGTTGTTGGGATGAACAGCAATTTTTGGAGGCAGATCAGTGTAATCCCTTACTTGAGAAACTGAATCAGACGAGCAGAAAGTCACCCGAGAGCTCAAATATCATCCAGGAGACCTGAATCAACTGCAGAGCATGTTCAAATGGTCAGTCGCTGCCTGCATATACCAGTCCTAAATCCAGTGCTACCCTTAAAGGTGTGATTCTACACCTGCTAATCTTTCCTTTGTCACAGTGTGACCATGTGTGCTGGTATGAGAAGTTTTCTTTCTCTAGGCAGTGACAAACAAATGTTTATATTAGTTATATCTCATTTCAGAGTCCCTGGCCTATCTCACGGCTGCAACTCATGGTCTGGATGAGGAAGCTGAAAGCCTGAAGGAAACATTTGATCCTGAAAAGGAAACGGTTAGCAAAGTGACTAATGCTTCCTACTTCATTGCAAGAGCTCTAGAGTTTGGGAAGGCAGCAACAGTGGGATCTGGTGTTTGTGTGACTGGCTAGGCAGCTCCTTTCTGGGAGGGAGGAACCATCTCCGTTCCAGTCACCTCTTCTCAGGCTCGAGACCATCTGTGCTGGTTGGAGGCGGGGGGGTCAAAGAATGGGATTTTCCTTATGTGGCCTTTAACTAGTTTCTGCTTCTCTCTGCTCAGATTCCAGACATTGATCACAATGCAAAGCTGCTGCAGCCTCCTGCTCCCGTCATGCCTCTGGATACCAACTGGCCATTGCTGACAGTCTCCAAGGGGTTCTTCGAAGGAACAATTGCTAGCAAAGGTATTGCTTTGTACTTGGAAAGTTGCGTTAAGCTGAATGGAGATATTTATCTCCGTGGCTCCTGAACCATTGCTGTTAACCTCAGGTTTTTTTATGTGTTGCTACCAGAGGTTGGAATCTGGCTTGGCATTTACGCTGTCTTTGGCAAATCTCTCAAATCTGTGGCCTTTTAGCATGAGATGAGACTTGACAATTGGAGGGGAGGGTGCTGACGTAATTCTTCGCTTAACACCTGACCCACTCAGAGATGAGTAAATGAAGGACCCTGCTCTTTTTGTAGGCAAAGGGGGGGCCTTGGCTGCTGATATTGATATCGACACTGTTGGCACCGAAGGCTGGGGAGAAGATGCGGAGTTGCAGCTGGATGAAGGTGGGTGAATCCAAGAGTTTTTCTTGCAGATGTCTTAAGTGTGTGTCTGGGTAAGAGCTCTGACTATTTCCCCCCTGCCCCCTCCATGCAGATGGCTTTGTGGATGCCGGAGAAGGCTTTGGAGAGGAAGGCCTGAGTAAAGGACAGGAAGAAGGAGGTGGATGGGAAGTCGAAGAAGATTTGGATCTTCCCCCTGAACTGGTAGGAGGCTTCTGGGAGTCTTCTTAAGTAGCCCAGTTGTAGTTACGTGGGAAGGCAATGACAGCTTGCGGTGGTGGAGGTGGGGCAAATGTGTTGTAGGCTTCTTCGGAGACTTGGTCACCACAGCCGTGGCCAGCTCTGATTTCATCTGAGTGCTGGAAACTTCCACACTAATCACAGCTCTGTGTGTTCCCCCAGGATGTTCCTGCTGGTCCAGCAGGAGCAGCAGAGGATGGATTCTTTGTGCCGCCCACCAAGGGCACCAGCCCAGCTCAGGTAATGGCACAAGTCTTTGACTGTCTTTCTCAGAAACTTTCTACTTTGGTGCTTCTTTTTTTGGGGTTCAGTCCTTCTTGTTAACAGTCATCTGTAAGCACAGCATAGGAACTTTTTTTAGGGGAGTTAGGGGTGAGTGATAAGGGTAGGTAAGACAAATGTGTGCATATACACAATTCCTCTTGCATATGCTTCTCTTCCGTTCTTGTAGGTGTGGTGTAACAATTCTCAGCTTCCTGTTGACCACGTTCTGGCAGGCTCCTTTGAGACAGCAATGAGAGTAAGTTTCCCCTGGAGTTCCTAAGGAAAAGATTGTGCCCTTGTCCCTGTGTATTTTCGTCTCTGATCCGGTCTGAAGCTTTGGTTTGTGTCCTTTTGTGAAGCATTTTGTGCCTTGTTTTCTCTGGGTATAAAACACAAGGTGCTGTGAGCCTGGGTGATGTCTGTGCGGCCTTTGTACAGCCATGGCCAACTTCTGCTCAGCGGATTGATGTGTTTCTTTCAGCTCCTCCATGACCAGGTGGGAGTAACAAATTTTGGACCCTACAAGCAGCTGTTCCTGCAGACCTATGCCCGTGGCCGTACGACCTACCAAGCCCTGCCGTCTCTCCCTACCATGTATGGATACCCACATCGCAACTGGTAAGCGATCGGGTTAGCTCCTTTTTCTGTGCTCTGTTCTTCGTGCCGTATACCTCCCAGGCCCCTTGATGGTTGTAGCCAGAAATGTCTCCTCCTCCTGTTGTGAAGGGAGGAACCTTCCTGTTTGCTGGATATGAATAGAGAGCATTCTGTCTTTAGTGGGATTTTTCAGCTGCCTGCTGTTAGATGTAAAGATGTTGAAGCACTGCTTTCCTATATTTTTAGAGATTTAAACCAGGGTGAAGCAGTTGGGGTGCTGTGTTCTGTAGCACTGATGCTCTGCCTCTGACACAGCTGGTCTAGAGGTGCCTAGAGAACCACAGGTGTGTTTTTACAGTGGTGTCTGGAAGCTGCTGTAGCAAAATGAGCCAAACTTCCCAGCCTGCGCTAATGCAGAGAGAGCTGGGCGGCGTGGGTAGCAGAATTATGGATGCACAGATCTCTTTTGTGCTAAGCTAATGGCAAAGAAAACCAGCGTGGCCCTAGGTCAAAACATTTCGGACAAGTTGCAGTTGAGCTGACGATGTGCGTGTTCTTGCTGGTCTCTGCGGTGGTCCTGTTTGTAACCCCAAACCCCTCTTTGGTGCCCCCCAGGAAAGAAGCTGGCTTGAAGAATGCCCTCCCTGCCGTTGGCCTGAAACTCAACGACCTGATCCAGCGCCTGCAGCTCTGCTACCAGCTCACTACGGCTGGCAAGTTTGAGGAGGCCGTGGAGAAGTTCCGCTCCATCTTGCTCAGCGTGCCTTTGCTGGTGGTGGACAACAAGCAGGAGATTGCTGAGGTGAGAGGCAGACTCTTCTGTCCCTTGACTGCGTGCCCGTGGGGCGGGAGGCCGAAGGCCTGACTCTGTCTCCCTCTCTGAAAGGCCCAGCAGCTGATAGCCATTTGCCGGGAGTATATCGTAGGACTCTCGATGGAGATTGAGCGGAAGAAGCTGCCCAAAGAGACCCTGGAGCAGCAGAAGCGAATCTGCGAGGTACAGAAACTGTGAATTTCTTCACTGTGAGGGAGATGAAGGGGATACTTTAAACCCTTTGGGTTTAAAAAGGCGTTGGGAATCCTGAATTCTGTCATTTCCTCCTTTAAAGCAGGTGTGGCTTACTTGGGAGGGGTTTCTTGCAGCATTTTCAGGGCATCCAGTTCTTTGCTTGGCTGATAGTGATTGTATCCCTGTTTTCCCTCCTCCCTAACGCAGATGGCTGCCTATTTCACCCACTCCAACCTGCAGCCCGTCCACATGATCTTGGTGCTGCGTACTGCTCTCAACCTCTTTTTCAAACTCAAAAACTTCAAGACAGCTGCTACTTTTGCCCGTCGGCTGCTGGAACTGGGTCCGAAGCCTGAGGTGGCCCAACAGGTACGTCTGTGAGGTGCACGGGCAGAAATATCTGCTGCGGCAGACCCTATTTGGACTGCTTCCTAGCTGCCCCTGGGGTCAACGTGGTTGCTTTTTGCAGACTCGCAAGATCTTGTCAGCGTGTGAGAAGAATCCCACTGACACCTACCAGCTCAACTATGACATGCACAACCCCTTTGACATCTGTGCCGCCTCTTACCGACCCATCTATCGTGGCAAACCCGTGGAGAAGTGTCCGCTTAGCGGAGCCTGCTACTGCCCTGAGTTCCATGGGCAGATCTGCCGCGTCACTACAGTAAGGGCGTCTTGACTTCTGTTACCACCCACTCCTGACCCGTGATGTTTCCCTTGAGAATCCCTTCCAGCAGCTTCCCCTGTGCTCCCTAAACTGACTTGGCGTGGGTTTTGCCTTAAGTTGAACATCAGAGGGCATGTGGGGAATTGTGAAACACTGTACAAGTGTTTCAGTATAAGTGTTCAGGGACCGGCACTGCAGGGATCAGCAGCAGATGTTCTTGAGAACCATCTAGGGTCTGAACGCCGTGTATGGGTTTGGGCCGTTGAGTTGCTTTTTAGCATTCAGGGAGGTGATTCTTCCCCTCTGCTCTGGTGAGACCCCACCTG
>RSEF01000025.1:781957-797826 GCA_003993805.1 Himantopus leucocephalus | reverse complement strand
TTTTTCCCTTTAGGAGAAGTCAGCAGTGGCAGCTCCAGGGACATCCTCATGGCCAGAAGCTCCTGCTTTCCTGCTGGCAGCAAAGACAGACAGAGTAAAAAAGTTTATCCAGGCTTACCTGGGCGAGTAACAGGAGCGCTGAGCTTTGGGAGCGTAGTCTGGAGCAGATCAGCTCTCGGCCGTCTTATATACAGTTCAGGATCACAGCCTGCATCTTCCAGAGGAGACACCCCTTCAGCAGGGCGACCTGAAACATCTCTCACCCAATTACATTGTCATGCCCCTGTTTTCATTTGTCTCTTTCTCATTAACTTCTGCCCTGATGCTTTTCTCTGGAGTTAACGTGTGATCCTTCCTAAGCTTGCCCCACCTGCAGACACACTTCAGAGGAATTTAACAGAAAAAGCTATTTTTACCACTGGAGGATTTAGTTTAAGATGATGTCTGAGCAACGCCCGTGACTCTTGTGTTTGGCAAAGATGTTTTGTGAGAAGGAGATCCCCCGTGACTGACAGGCAGGGGAGGAGACCGCCCGGGAGTTCCTGCACGGTGAATAAAGAGAAAAGAAAACAAAGGAAGAAAAATGAGGATATTGTGATGCCAAGATTAATGTGGTCCTTCCAGAAACTCCCTCTTCCAGATCCCGATGGGGAAGTACTCATTGAGCAAGGAAATCTTTTCAAACAGTGCCACCAAGTGGCACTTGGAGCAGGACAGAAGGGTGACCTGGTGTGTCCCAGAGCCAGCGAGCAGCTGGGGACTGTGGGCATGGTGGACTGTAATCGCCCCTTTACCAGAAGGGGAAACTGAGGCACAGGGCAAGGAAAGGGACCTCAACTCCTCCTGCTGTGTCCAGCACCAGTCCCTGCTGCAATCCTGTGGGTGAGGCCACCAGTGGGTTAACTGGGAGCCCCACAGGCCTAAATGCAGTTAGTGCTGTTTGTTCAGGAAAATCAATTCTGTATCTCCCTATGCTGTCTCATGGCCCAACCCCCACCCCCGGTGCTCCAAATGCAGGAGGATATGAAAATTGTTTCCTAGACACTTTGAGTGAGACTTTTATGTGTTCTTACTTTCTATTTTTTAAAGTCGTTTTCTTGGCCAATACGTGGCTAATAAGAAAGACTGGGAAAAAAATGATACCCGAAATCCATGTAGCTTTTAAAGTGTTTTGGGCACAGAAAATGAAGACATCCAGTTTTTTATTGAAAAAAAAAACCAAACCCACTTTCAAGAAGATGCCCTGGCTTGCTCTGTGCCTGGCAGGGGGGAAGGTTAATGGGTCCCACTTCAGTTGTGTGAAATCCTTTTGGGTGTGCAGGGAAGGGCTGGGAGGGGATAAATAGGGGAGGCTGCAGGGTCAGGAGGGTTTTGCAGGCTGTGTTGGCCTTTGGTTGTGTGCTGAGCCCTCTTGAGCTCAGGGCTTCTTTTTCTCTGGCTGGTTCTGTCCGAAACCATGCCCTTTCTTTAAGCTGAGAGGTTTCTCGTATATTGTCATTTTAATCCCAGGTGCCACCGAGCAGCTCTTCTGTCAGCCCGAGTGGGCAGTGCCCCGGGAGGAGCTATGAGCTCCCTTTTCTTTCTGTCTATCAATCTATCAACCCTTCGATCGCGTCTGCATGGAAACACACTGCTTTCCTCTAACATGTGGCATGTTTGCTTCTAACCTCCTCATTAAGCTGCAGTGAGGGTGGGGGGCAATTTCTGGGGCACCTTAGAGAGGCAAAAGTGTTTAGGGTGTTCTTGCTGAAGTTATTTCTAGTCAGACCACCCGGACCCTGAGCAGGGAGGTTTCTTCTCTTCTAGAAAGCTGTAGACAATAAGAGGTTTACGTTGTGCGGAATTTCATACGTGCTTTATGAAGCAGGAAAGGTTAGAGAGCCAAACGATACGTGAAGAAGTTCAAAGCGCTGCAGAACAGAAAAGAGAAAAACATCACTTTTAGCAGAGCTTGCAATGAATCAGGTCGAATCCAGGGAGCTGAGGGCCGGTGCTTGTGGTCTGCGATGATGCTGGGTGTGGGGGGGGGGTGTTGAAGAAGGTTGGGATGGGGCTGGGAGGGGTTGCTCTCTGAAAAGGTCTGGAAAGAAGCTGATCTCCCTGGGAGCTCCTCCACAGCAGAAAAGCAGCATTTGTGCTGCTCTTTAACCTGAAAACTGCTCTCCCAGAGGAGCGAAATTGCTTAATACAATTAGTTCATGATGCCTTTGACTGAGATAAAGCTTGAGCTCAAACTTCTCTGTTTTCACCCAATATCAGAAGGGGTTAGCCGCCTCCAAGGCTGTGCCCTGTGTGCTTAGAGACTCCCCGGCACCCTGAGACCTTCAAGCTGTGCTGGTGCTGGGAAGGACACATTAGCACCACAGCTCAGATTTTGGGGCAGCATCTTGCTTTAGCATGATTGATCGCCCTGTGATGCCACCTGCGCTTGAGAGAAGAATAAATACTTTGGGAGTTTGTGTTCGAAGCAGCCAAAATGCATGTTAATTGGGGCTGCTATTCCAAGGCGGATTTATCGTGGAGACATGGAGGTAAGGTGGTGCACGGTGTGGAGGAGGAGGGAACAAGTCTGCAGCGCTCTGTTTACCTGGCAAACTCACTCCACTAATATTCACAAGTCTTTGAGGTGTATTTGCTGAAGGAGCTCCATTTTCTGAGCTCACCTGTATAAAATGTGTCGGGGCACTGGGCAAACCAGCTTGTCTGGATAGGCAGAGTGTGTGTTCAGGCTTAGGCTGCTGGTGAAACGCTCTCTGGTTGCTTCCTTTAAGCAGTTTGATGGCCTAATTTTATCCACATCTATCCAGTCCACCTATTTTCTGTAAGATATCACAAAACGGCTGGTCTGTGCGTTCACACGAGGGGCAGCTGTGGTTGCCCGGGCTGTGGACTGCACAGCTGGGGTGGGTTTGGAGGAGTGATGTGCACCAGGACTGGGTGAAGCTGGAGGTGACACCTGGCTCATTGCAGCACTGGGACATTGGCATGGTCGTTTAGAGCAAAAGGTGTAAAATCTAAGTGTTAAGCAAGAGCTTTAAAGTAATTTAGTAGCTGTTATTACCACCATGGTTATTGCTGAAGATCTACAGCTTAGGTTGTGCTTAAATTTCATAGAGTCATAGAATGGTTAGTGTTGGAAGGGACTTTAAAGATCACCTAGATCCAACCCCCCTGCCCTGGGCAGGGACACCTCCCCCCAGCCCAGGTTGTTCCAAGCCCCGTCCAACCTGGCCTTGAACACCTCCAGGGATGGGGCAGCCACAGGAGAGAATTTCTCCCTGATATCTCGTCTCAATCTCCCCTCTTCCAGTGTCAAACTGTTCCCCCTCGTCCCATGGCTCCCCTCCCTGACCAAGAGTCCCCCCCAGCTCTCCTGGAGCCCCTTTAGGCACTGGAAGGGGCTCTGAGGTCTCCCCGCAGCCTTCTCTTCTCCAGGCTGAACCCCCCCAACTCTCCCAGCCTGTCCTCCCAGCAGAGGGGCTCCAGCCCTCGCAGCATCTCTGTGGCCCTTTCTCCTGCCGTATTTTAATGTGTAAAACTTCAAGTAAACAGACCTTGCCTAAAATTCTTTTCTTTGAAAATATGACTAGGGTTATTTTCCTCTCTTCTGCCTGAAGCCCTTGTGGATCCAGGCAATTGCTCAGCCCCTCAGTGAATGGGGAGGAAAGGAAGAAGCAGATGGAGGCGGCACTGGGAGGGAATGGGGTGCAGAAGATGCATTGCCAGCAGTCGGAGGGGGGTTGCGGTGAGTGTGTGTCAGGCTGTAATGCAGGGACTGGTGTTGGGCGTTAGGACTTGGGGGGTGTTTAAGGTCTGGGGCTCAGGGGGGTGGGAGTTAGGTCAGAGCGGTCAGGTTTCTCAACAAAAAATAAAGGAGGAAATTACTGTTTATTCCTGCGTGGCTGTGATGGTTCCTGCTCAGCAGGGAAGAGCAGAAGCATAGGTTAGCGCTGATGAAGGAGGGAAAGTGCTGCACTGGAGGTTTAATGTGCGAAAGCATTTAAATACGGGTTTCGGAGAGCTGGAAGGCTTCGGGGCTTAAGTGGTTGGGACTTGTATTGGGGGGTTAAAAGAAAAAAGCAAATGCCAGGTTAGCGCCTGCGCTTGGTGCAGCCGTGGGACTCGGGGGTTTTATCTGTGGTTATCGCGTTCCTACCGTGCCTCCTTCGCCTTGTCTCCCTCTTGTTTCCTTCTTTCTTTTGCCTGCTGAGGGCAGTTTACACTGAGGTTCAGACTTCCCTCCCTTTTCTTGCCTCGTTCCATACACAAAGCACAATTCCTAAACTTTCCCAGGGCTGGAGCCTATTATACAGAGAGTTTTATCGCTACATCTATGTTATTATCAGGAATTAAGCTAATTGGAATAAAATGCTTTATTTTCCTACGCTGCCTAGGCATTTCAGCAAGTTATTTCTGTTGCAACCTTCTTTATTGCTAATTCATTGTGACATTAAGAAGTGTAATACATCAGCTTTTCTCTAATACGTTTCCACTTTTTTCATGTTAATAAGCATATTTAACATATTTCTTCAGAGATAATTGGATGCTAAGACTCCCTGTGGTAATGCACTGGAAGCCAGCTAGCAATGGCTTTAATATCTAAAAGACTCTTTCTGCATTTGAATAATCCCACAATCAAAATTAGGAATTAATCTCTTGGCTGAAACAAGGCTTTTGAGGATACTTTTCTTGTTTTGAGACAGTTTTAATACAGATGTTAACTATACTTATGGAGAAGTTAATTAAACACTTCCTTTGCATTTGTACCCCGGAACTCACAAAGGGGCCTGCGTATCTCAGATTATCTTTTTCCTCTCGCCCATTGATCCTCCTGGTGGAGGCAGGATTTTTCTGTGCTTCATTTGCCCGTGACTTATCCAGCCGGCTGTTTTAATTCAAAACACAGAAGCTATCATTGAGTAAATTATTTTTTTTCTGAAGGTGCAAGGGAACTCACAAGTTTACTTAAAGAGGTCTGGGTCTGGAAAAGGAAAGGAAATGGTGATATGAAGCCAGCCAGCGCATAGAGAGCACCTATGAAATTCTGTATCTTATTTTAAGCAAATCTTCAGCAATTAGAGACTGAGACTAAACCTAACATGGAAATAAGGCAGGGAGGAAGGTGAGATAAGATTATCCCATATTTACTGCTACTAAGAATTATTTCGCCTCCCTTCGAAGACACGTGCTTCTCACTGTGAGGAGGAGGAGGAGGAGGAGGACCTCCTGTGAGGCAGCATGCTGTCCTTCATACCAGATGTTTGGGGAATGCTGTTAATGACCGAGACAAAATTAATCACACAGCTACTACTCGTTACCTCCGGCCCAGAAGATTCCAAGTCGTGCTTTTTATCTGTCACCAGAAAGCTTGGACACTGCCTGTGTTCCTTGCCTTTCAACTTCTCCACGCTCCAGCAGGAAATGTTCTCCTGCCTTCCCATGCCATGCACCACCAGAGGATGCTGCATGTGTGCATGTGTGGTCACACGTGTGCACGCGTGCTGTGGGTGCCACGGCCAAGCGTGTGCCTGCACGGACACACCTGTGTGAGTTTGGTGCGGGCAGCTGGGACGCCATCCCTCCCAGCAGGGCTGCTGCCCGCACCCAGCCCTCACTCAGACGCTCTCCCTTAGCCAGCCATGGGCTTAACTTTGGAAAATCGGCTTCTGGGCAGAGCTCTGGCAGTGGACCAGCTTTTTGTGGTAGTACCCAGAGGTTGGGCAGGTCTAGTAGCCCATCTGCGAGCGCTTCTCTTTGGTTTTCTTCCCCTCCTGTATCATCCTGAGCTCGGAGCCATCACTCTTACCATGTGCAGTGACCATGGAGGCAGTGGCAGTTCCCTCCTGCCACCCATGCACCCGTCGAGCTCGCTGCCTTCTCTCAGGGCTGACAGTGAAGGAGGTGGGCTGGGACGGGACAGGGCAGTTGGTTCAGTTGTGGTCTCTGCTGGCTTGCTCCACTCGAAAGCTGAGGGTTTGGTGGAGACGTGAGTCACCTCCTGTGGCTGTGGTGGAAGTGAGTCACGGGCTACACTCATTTCAGCTGCTCCCCTTGGTGGTGGGGACAATTTCAGCGCCTTTGCCCGTTAGCTTCCTCACTGCCCAGTGCATCAGCGGGAGAATTTCAGCTCCTTTTGCTAGCTCGCTTTCAGAGGAAGCTGCAATTTTGACCAATGGCTTAAAGTCTCGGGTTTAGTGTCTTTTCTGGTTGGTGTGGTGTCCCGAAAAGCAGCTCTGGCCACCAAGGAGTGACTGCAAGAGCATCGAGGGCAGGTGGAGAGGAAGCAAGTAAAAAGTGCTGAGGGATGGCTATGCTGCAACATCGGGAGTGTTGTCTCAAGCGGAGGGTGGAAAGGGGCAGAGAGGACATGTTGGGAAACATGACCTGATAGAAACCCCACCAAAGCCAGGCTGGCGGCGTGGTGGATCTGGCTGGGCCAGGTGCCGCCGGGGAGGAACAAGGCGTTGTGTCGGGCTGGCAGCCAAGGACCAGAGCGGGTGCTCTGGGGCAAGATGGAGCTTGCCTTGGCAGGGACACGTATCTGGCGGGGGTATGGCAGCACTCAACGAGGTGAACAGTGCAGGTCTGGAAGCTGCTTGCAGAAGGCTTGTGGGGTGGCAGCAGGGGGGAAAGCCAGGCAGCAAGCGGGCTGATGCACATTGTCCTGCACCGTGCTACCCGCGCTGCTTGCAGGAACGCATCTCCTGCCTGCCCTGCCCACTCCTCTCCTTTCCAGGGAGATGTACAGCCAGGGAAATCACCTGCTTGCTCTTTTTTTTTTTTTTATAGGGGTTCATCTTTCTTTAGCCTGGCTTTCCCAAGAAGTAAAGCTTCTACGCTCCAGATTTTAATATCCTAACCTATTATTTGCAAGCAAATTTGATGCGGTGGTGTGGTTCAGACAAATGCTAAATCTCTATGAGTTTCATGAAAATTGGTAGAGACTTGGTTAACACTGCTGTACTAGAGAGAACTAATGAGTTTTCCCTTCATTGGGCTGTTGGACACAGGAGAGACAGTGGAAACCAGGCTCTACCAGTTCTGCCTGTGGCCTGCCTCATTTAAGAGCAACATTTCTGTTTGTTTACCCTGGAAAGGCGAGCGCAGGGGAAGGTGTGCTGGGCTCTGGCAGACTCCCAGCCATGCTCAGAAACTTCTCACCCAGGTGTACATTTATCGAAACAGACCCAGTCGCAGCCCATGGGCAAAAGTCACCTGGTCCTGAACCCAGCAAGATGCTGGAAGGGAGCCTGAAAACCAGAGGGGAAAAAATGGGATGAAGAAATAGGGAATTCAGAGCCGATGTGGCAATGGCTGAACTTGATACTTCTGACAAATGCTTCACTTAGTGCAGCTCGTGCATGTTTTGAAGAGTTACTTGGACGTGCTAAGGGGTGCTCACCTCTCTGCTTTTAGTAAAGGGTGGGAGATGCTAGTTTTAACTGGACTTCTCAGTCTCCTCTCTGTGCCTGGAAGATCCTCTGGAGCTGGTGACTCAGGCCAGGAGAATGTGGACTCCAGACTGGCACCGCTCACAAGGGCAGACGTGCAGCAGTTGACCTGGTCTGAAAGATCGGCTTCCTAAACTGACTCACCCGGTTCCATGAAATGAGCAGTACCAGCCCTGGGGTACCGCTTGTGGTCCTTCATCTTGGTACCAGCTAAGATGTCCATACACAAGCTCTCGGCGTTGTCGGCCATGCCTGAGAAATGAGGTCCTTGACATTTCTTTGCAAACAAAGTTTGGCCAAACCCAGGTCAGATGGCATCTTGTCCTTTCCTTCCTCTCTGTAGGAAAGGGATAAATTACTCGCTGATATGTTAGGAATGCCACAATCACACCTGATGCCTCTTTTCCAGCTGTACCAATTACACTCCACCCTGATGATGATGAGGTGTCACAAGGCAGGAATAATGACAGATGAGTGAGGGGAGGAGATCACGGCAAGGGGAACATGAGAACCGTCAAAGGAATGAAGAGCTGGAAGAAGGCAATGAACAGGCTGCTCATGAGTTTTGAGATGCAAACACGGTCCGCTCCCAGAAAACACCGACCAGAAAAAGGATCTAGCTGGATCTGGTCCTCTTCCTGCTGTGCTGCTTTATACCCAGCGCTGCAGACCTGGGACTGGGATCAGGGCAGCCCAGTCACAAAGACCTGCCCCGGATTGCTTCAATGAAAAAAAGCTCGCTGAAATTGCAGTTGATGCACCCAACACAAAGGACAAGTTTTTCTAGGTTTAGTTTTCACATAAAACATGACATACTTATGGACCTGGGTGGACTGTGGAGTCCTTTAAAGAACTAAAGAAACCTTCGCCTTGGTCTTGAGGAACACTTCCAGCTTAATGACGCTTGAGGAAAGGAAACTCACTTCCTCACTTGCTGAGCGGCTGCTGTGGTGGAGGAAATGGCTCAGTCTCCAGGTTTTGCTTGATTGTCGTTGGTAAGCACTCGGAAGCACCCAGGATGACGCCAACAAACTCTGATGGGTGTTTGAATGTCAAATGTGCCGGGATGGAGCACACTGTGTTGGTATAACCATAAGTGTTGGGGTTGCGAGGGGAAGCGCCTGCCAGGGAGGCGCAAGTGCGTAATGAGAAGTTATTTTTGTAACTGAGATGATGTGGGAGAGCACAACAATTTGTAAAGGACAGTCTAGTCATGCAGTGTCAAAAGAGCATCTAGTAACAATGAGCTGAGCTTATCTGGCTTTGCAAGGGCATACTCGGTCCTACAATAAACAGTATTCCTCTGCTTATCGTCTTTGCTGGTTCATCCTTCGTTGTCATTTTTACGTTACTATAGGCTATCTCCACTAATGTTTGATTTATAGGTGTTTCCAAAGTCTAATACTGCAGATCTAATCTAACGCTCGGAAGAGTCTTATTACAACATAATGGGTGATATATGTAGTTTCAGGCATGATAATCTGGCATGGTGACTTGAGAATGATGTCTGTTGATTTACTTAATGGGAAAAAAAAACACCAAAACAGCTGACAAACTCCTCAGATTCATCAAGATTTATCCCCTTGAGCCAATAAACTGCAATTGGTGTTACACTATAAGGACTTGTTTTATCTCTTCACAAATACACACAGAGCAGTAACAAATAGAGCTAGTTTGTCTGATGTGCATATGGAGGCAGAAAAATCCTTTCTAACAGAGGATGTTAAAGACCCAACAAACAAAGTGCCATAATCCAATAAAAAATAGCTTTCATTGAGCAGCTGTTCACGGGTGCCTGGGCTGGTTCTCATCATTTTTCCAGGCTGCCCTGAGCTGGATAGTGCTCTTCTTGCAGCTGCAGCAAACTGCTGTATCAGCAAAAAGCAGGTTGTGACCAAGTGCCGCTGGGGTTACAGGGAGCCCTGCCTGCGAGCACCGGGTCTGGTGGGGCTGCTGGGCAAGAAATGTCAGATGATCTATCAATTACACCGCAGGCAGCTGCAGGAATAATTAGCGTATCCTTCTCGCCCTCGTTTTTCTCTAACTTTTAAAAAGCTTTATCCACCTACTGCATCAGGTTGCTGCTAATATTTAGAGATGTAACTCTGGTTCCAGGGAAAGCTGTTATGTGACGAAAACTTTTAATTATACAGAGTTTTACCCAGTCTTCAGCTGGATATTGTGCAACCAAACTCCCATTTCTCAGCATTACTCTTCTCCTGGTGTTTTCTGCAACTTCTGTCTATTTGGCGTTTGCTCTTTCTTCACCCTAAATGCTGTCTGCCATTTTATATCTCCCTAAAAGACCTTTCTCAAGCTATGTTAAAATGATGGCTTTGAGCTACTTTTCTCAATATTCTCATCAAAATTTCAATCTAAAAGAGCATTAAGAAAGAGGATAGAAAACCCAAAGGCAAAATCCTAACTGAATTTAAGACAGACTATGAAAGTAGTTATTTATATGTGGGAATTAAAAAGGTTGAAGATGATGAAACGGGTCTCTGTGAATGCAATTAATACTTGCATTGCACTTTTGCCATCATTATTGCAGTTAACATTAGGCAATAAAAATAAGAGCCATAATTAACAGATGATTGAAAAGTATTTTTTATTTAACGTGAAGCAATTTTCTTTCTTGTTGTTACACATGAGAAACCAAGAGACTCACCAGAGGAGGTCTCGTTTATGCAGGGAAACCTCTTCTTTACTGTGTGCCCACCTATGCCACTCTTTATTTCTTGCCTCGCAGCCAGTTTTGACACCTGGAAAGGCACCGCTCCACGATGGCGGCAGTGCGGGTGTTCAGGCGGAAGGGTGTTCGTGGGGACGGGTGGGCACCGGCATCCTTGGCCGTGCCCTTGGTAGAGCTGGTGTCCGTGGGTCCTGCGGTGCCCTGGGGTGTGCATGTCCCCGTGGGTTCTGCAGCGCTCTGGGACACACATGGCTCCGTACAATTCACACTTTGGGGTGTGCAGGGATCCAGGCATGTAACTGAGCACTGATCGGGGCAGGGATCCACAGTGATCACACCCTGAGCACAGCAGGGTTCCTCCGTGCAGGTCTCGAGCACCTCGAGGGTGCAGGGCTCCACAGATGAGATTGGGTATTGCAAGGGGATGTTTTCCATGCAGGTCCCAACTGTTTCGGGGATGCAAGGCTCCACCGGCGAGATGGCTTGCTGGAGGGGAAAGGTCTCCACACCCACCCCGGCTGTGTCAAGGGGGCAGAGCTCCACCGTCGGGATTGTGTGCTGGAGGGGGAAGGTCTTCACACAGGTCTCAACTGTCTCGAGGGTGCAGGGATCCATTGCTGAGGTCGGGTGCTGCACGGCGAAGGTTTCCACGCAGGTCCCCGCTGTCTCAGGGGTGCAGGGCTCCACTGGCGAGATGGCATGCTGGAGGGGGAAGGTTTCCACGCAGGTCCCAGCTGCCTCAGGGGTGCAGGGCTCCACCGTTGAGGCTGTGGGCTGGAACGGGAAGCTGGTCCCTCCCTTGCTTTGAGGGGGATCACAGGGGACCGCTGCTGGGCACCCACAGGCACCCACGCATGGAGGTGCGCAGGAGTGCTCAGGGCAGCAGGCATCCCCGGGCACGGGGACAGCAGGAGGTGGGCAGGTAAGCCCAACCTGAGGACAAGCATCCAGGCAGGAGACTACACCCTGACACAAGCAGGGGTCCACCTGGAAAGTCTGCTCAGGACAGGGGTGCGTGTCCTGCACAGGGCAGGCATCCAGGTCCACCACGGCACACTGTGATGGGCACGCGTCAGCGTGCACAGCCTCCCCCGTGCAGGCAGGAGGAGGCAGGCAGGACACCTCGCACTGGGAAGACATCCCTCTGCACTGCAGGCAAGCCTGAAAGAAAAAGAGCAATTTGGTGTCTACTAACCCCAAAGCATCATGTTCTTAGCTGGTGAATTCTTCAGCAAGATGCTTGCAGTTTGTGCCACCATTTAGTCATGAAATAGGGAATAGAGAGAAATTTGCTGGGTGGTTTTTTTTGTTTGTTTGTTTGTTTTATTTTTTTTTTTTCCAAATTCTGCAACCTCTCCTTATGAAAAGAAGCTTGGTCATTCTGTTTTTCTGTATAGGCTTCCGAACTTTTCTTATTAAAATCTGTTTTCAGCCAAAAAATTTCACCTGAGCAGCATTTTCTTGTGCAGATAGTGGGGAATTTGATTAACATTTTCAGCAGGTTTATAAACTTCAAGTTAATCCCTTCTCTTTTCCAGAAGTTTTCTTGTCCTGAAACTCCCTTGCAGGAGAATTCCCGTCTCGCGGAGCTGCAAGAGGTGCAGCTATTGCTGTCCCACCTTTACCATGGCTAAAAGCAGCAACAGGCTAGACAGGTAAAAGAAAATCATAGTTGTTCAGGTTTACCATGAGGCTCGGCACTCTTACCTGGGACCTTGGCCGCTGCTGTATGCGATGCCGCAGTCACTTCGCCGCTTAGATGATATCTACATGCAGAGCAGTTTCGGCTCCCGCCTGCCGTGTAGATGCTCGGTGAGCCAGATGATGTTTTAGCCCTCTAAATCCAGTGCTGAGACAACAGGAAACATTTTGCAGATCATCCATGGGAATGGCAGCAAAGTAAGTGCAAAGGAAGAAGATCGTTACTCTTTCAAACCCTTATCACCAAGGAGGTGTGAGAGCCAATAAACAATTTCCCTTGCGTAGCTGGTAGCACTAATCTATTTCGGCAAATAGTAGAAAACTAACGCCAGGAACAGGCTTAGATCTGTACATTCCCGAAGATACTTACCCAGCTCAGTATCAGCAAATAAAGACGGTGAGCAGACACGGCAACTTTAACCTGGGATCTGCCTTGTATATTCAAGAGCCTGGCCTCCGGAGATGAGGTGCCCCAGGCAAACAGACAAGCTCTATCCTTTCCTAACCCGGACCTGCTCCGCCTCTGCCCTGTGATGGATTATTTGCCTAATTATTTTTCGTGGAAACCAGCTATTTCCGCGGCTGTAGCATAACCTCAAGTGAACAAAGATGGCTTGCGAATTCACGTGTCCTTTCAGTGGGGCTGACGTCAGAGAAGAATTTGGGAAATGAATGGACTCTCGGCTTGCTCTCAAATAGTCGGCCACTGATGGCTCAGTTTTTCTGTGACGGTAAAACATCCTCCAGCCCCACACATCATGCGGGCCATTAGAGACAGGATGGGATGTGGGATCTGGGGGATTCTTTTATTTTTAACCGCATCTGACCTCTTTCTGTCACCGCCGCTGTCCTGTTCAGGTGTGGTGCCGCTGGTGGTAGTGTCCTGACGTGCTTCTGGAAACTCTTATATCATCGCTAGTCTCGTGATGTTTTGCATTTTCTCCTAAAGCTCTGACTCAAATAACACAACACTACTCCATTGCCACGACCTTTCCTTTATCCTCATGCAGTTACACCCCTGAAGATCAGACGGGGGATAGGACCCTTTTCCCTTCAGCCCACCACTTTACCAAAATCAGCTGAATTATACTAAAGGGCTAATTCAAATCACTGTGGTCAGCAGCTAACTGGCAACCCTAGTGGTCACACAACCCAAATTTATTTATTTTAACTTAAATAACCAAAAGCTATGACATTGGACACCACTGTGCTCAGCAGCACGGACACGCGCGTTTAGAGGGAGAATAGTGCACAGACACAATAACGCACCTTTGTCTCCGGATGATATATGCCCTCGTCTCTGCATGCAAGTAATACTGGTTCAATGTTTGTGTCACCAGGTGACTTAAGGCTAGTTCGGAGTGAGCAGAGAAGGAAGTTTCAGAGTCTTTGATCTCTCGCAGGCAATGCGCTTGTCGGCTCTCCCTTCTCTCTTACAATGAGGGGTTTTCAGACAAGAACATCTTTACTCGGCTGCGATTGTGGCAGGCAGAAAGCAGCGACTCCATGCCATGGCGGCCATGCATAGTTCCCTGTCTTTGGCGAATGGTATATCTCAGTTCCGGCTTAGCGCTCTGTGTGATAGAAATGTGCACAGCAAACCAAAAAGGGCCACTACCCCCGACACTGCGGTCAGAGGACCAAACACAGAGGGTTCATCACCCAGGAGTGTCATTGCATAGAGATGGTCCATCACAGGAGATGTACTGGAAGGAGTCTATGTGACGTTGAAGATCTTAACACAGTGTGAAGCCTTCCCTGGCTGCCCAGCTGTTGGGAAGTTGTAGATGCCCCATCCCTGAAGGTGTTCAAGGCCAGGTTGGACAGGGCTTTGAGCAACCTGGTCTAGTGGAAGGTGTCCCTGCCTGTAGAGGGAGGTTGGAACTAGATGAGCATTAAAGTCCCTTCCAACTCTAACCATTCTATGATTCTATGAAATTTTGGTTATGCTGGTATACTGCCCTTGATTGAGGATTAGAGATGTTATGAAGCTGCCCAGAAAACTCAGGTGGTCCCATGTACTGGGCTGCACTCTCCAGTGTACACCAGCAGTTACAGGGGAGTAAGTGCTCCCCTCCACCTGGCACACGTGAGACTGCATCTGGACGCTGTGTCCAGTTTGGGGCCCACAGTGCAAGACAGTCTCCAACAAACTGAAGTGAGTCCAGTGGAGACCACCAAGATGGTTCAGGGGCCTTGAGGAGATGACGGATGGGGAGAGGCTGAAGGACCTCCTCACCCTGGGAAGGGAGAGACTTAGGGGAGATCCTGGGGCTTCTTTCAGCTATCTAAAAAGCACTACTGGAGAGGCTCTTCTCAGAGATGCCCANCCAGGGGCCTTGAGGAGATGATGGATGGGGAGAGGCTGCAGGACCTGCTCACCCTGGAAAGGGAGAGACTTAGGGGAGATCCTGGGGCTTCTTTCAGATATCTAAAAAGCACTACTGGAGAGGCTCTTCTCAGAGATGCCCAGAGACAGGGTGAGAGACAATGACTGCAAGTTACAACAATGGAAATTCCGACCAGATTATTGGGAATAAAATTTGCAGTAGGAAGGATATGTGTGCTAGCAAGAGCAAGCAAACTTGCACGCTAGAGCAGTTCCCTGTCCTTCTTGAACGGGCGAGCCCAGAAACGGACACAGTACTCCAGATGCGGCCTCACCAGGGCAGAGTAGAGGGGGACGATAACCATCTCTAATCCCGGTCCCTAATCCTGGTCTCTATGGCTGTCTCAGGGGAAGGTGCAAGAAAACGTACCAAATTAACTTTTATCAAAACAAAGTTTAATCCCGAGGGGGATTGTTTCCAGGCTGTATCATCAGTTCTTTTTTCCCCATCCCCCATAGGAAATACATGGATCAGGAATTCAAGCTTGCAGGCAGCAGTCATAGTGCCGCATGTACCACCTCAGTGGCTAGGTTTCATTAAAAATTATAATGTAACCAAGTAATTTAAGGATTGGCGGTGGAGCAGGTCTGGATTATTATAAATTTTATTTCCATACCCCTGAGGTGTCTCACTTCCGGAGACACGGACACTGAAATCATATAAAAGGATTCATATTGTAGTGTTTCTCAAGCCATTTTGGTTTCATTTGCTTGTTGCTGGTGGTGAATTGGGTAAGTCTCTCTTGGCTTACTGGGGAGTAATGTAGTGGCTGGGGTTATTTAATTTTAATATATTATCTGCAGAAACAAGTTAGAAGTGCTTCTGCTAGTGAGATTTGTGTATGGTACTTATCAGGCAGCTGAGGTAAGGGTAAGTATTAATTCCATCTTCTACCAGTCTCTATTTGCTGTGTGTTTTGCAATTGCTGTGCTTTCTCCATCAAGATGCATCTCAGGGTAGTTGAGAGTGGACTAACCTCGCTCTTTCCCCAACGACATTGCTGCTCTGTTTTAACCAGGAAATTATTGGGTTTGAGAGAGATCAAAAGGCAAGGTTAGGACTTCAAAGGAAAAAAGTGGGAGGGAAGATAAGAAGTGGAGACTCACAGGCTGCAAGGGTAAGCAATGCCTGCAAGGAAGTCTGGATGAGAAGAGCTAGGAGGACTTCTGTGGGAGAGGTGGGGAAGCAGCTGCACTGTGAGCGTCAGATCCTTTCCTTGTGGAAGTTCTCCGGCATGAAGGCTTCACTCATGTCTTCTAGATGAGGACCTGCATGTGGACAGGGCACTATCAGAAGCCTTGTAGTCTCCTTTTCGGGTGGAAATAGGGAAGTAATGTCAAAGAGTTAATCCCAAATCAAGGGGAGCTGCGGACAGGTGGGAGCTGCCATGACTTCAGACCCTGCAATATAATCTAGCCGAGTGCAAATAACACCACTTTTCTATCCTGTTTTGAGAATAACTTCTTTGAAATGTATGTGCAGCCAATAGCTACGAACTTGTCTAAAATGCTCTCGTGGATTTAGTGCCTTGCTATGGATTTCAGGCTGTTTTCCCATTATATTGTTCAGTATTCTGCTGGAAAAAACTATAGTTTAACTCAGTGTATAAAATAGCCTTGTGAAAGCTGAATGTCT
>RSEF01000025.1:759238-779397 GCA_003993805.1 Himantopus leucocephalus | reverse complement strand
GTTTTTTTTTTTTTTTTTTTCACAACCACAGCCAGTTCCTCTTTTTCAGATTTAATTGCATTCAGATGCTCACTTATCATTCTTCACGGAGCACTCACCTTCCTGAGTAAACAGGAAAAGAGGCGGATAGTGCCGTATTTGGGTTCCTCTCAGCCCCAGAAGTAATGATCTAATTACTTGATCAAATAGTCCCTAGGGCATGGACTAGACAAGCCACTTGTTTTCATGTGAGGCTAATTGCATTCCATACTCAGCCTCCCGGCATCTCAGCTATGCGACAATTTCCCAAGCTGCTGGAGCGAGAGACCAGCAGCCTGGAGACCAGCTCCACCTGGAACCTGCCCTGGGTGCTGGATCACGCCCTCGCACCTTCCCCAGGGAGTTGTGGTAGCGAATGACGAGAGGGGAAAGTCGGATGTAATGAAGCCCCAGACTTTAAGATTTAATTGCAACAAAATGCAGGAGAGCGGGCTGGGAAGGTCTTGACATGCTGAGAATATGGGGAGAATCCTTGATTTCTATGAAAACCCTTTGCTCGCCAAAACGTGGGTAGTGTACTCTATGGGATGCTGCACATAAGCGAAATGAAATCCCTGATGCCACAGATATTTACTTAGGAGGCTTTTTAGTTAAACCAAAGGATGTAAAGAAATCCAGAGGCATAATATTTTTAAAGCAAACTGTTCAGCCATTTATGAAACAGTTTGTTTTTGTTTTTTTTTCTAGCAGAAATCCAGCTGAACAGCCCACAATGGTGCATACCCAAACAGTTGCACAGGGAAAAAAAATTCAGTTTGAGATGTTTCCGTCAAAAGTCATGACGTTCGCAAATCCTCAAGTTTTGCATTGATGTTCATGATCATGTCCCCGTGACCATGCGGTGTTTCATGTCTGCAGGCAAATATTTTATAGCTGTAGGAAAATGGCTCCGATCTTGATTTGCCTCCATCTTTGGTGGCTCTTGGTGGTGAAGTACAAAGTCTCTCCTGGGTTATTGGCAGCCAAAAGTGTCGATCATGTTCTTTTTTACTGAATTTTTCAGAAATATCGCTCTGAGCACCAAAATACAGTGCTCAGGAGGCTCCGTTTCTGCAGCACCATACGAACCTCTGGGTAGGGGAGTCTGTCTCCTCCTGGGCTCCAGGAACCTCTTCTGGTTCAGATTTGTGCTGTTGTGCTCTTTTCACCGAAGCACTACCCATCACACCAGCCTCTGGTTCTGCAAGAGACCTTAACATGTGCTGTTTAATTAAATAGATCCCAGAAGTGTCAGGTTTGGAAAAATCACTTCTTTTCAGCTCTTTTGCCGAAGGAGGATGGCCACGAAAGGATGTTGCTGGGGGGTCCTGACTCACTGAAGTTAACATGATTAGTCAAATGACAAAATTGCTCATAAACGTAATAGAGATCCACAAACAGGTGTCAATTAAGAATAATAATAATCCGGCCCTCTGATGTTCCCACATATTACAAATGCAGATCAATTTATGTCTCCTAAAATGTCTATTTCTCTTAGAAGTCGTTACAATTTCTTGCTAATCAAATATAACAATAGGGTAATACAATAACCCACTATAGAAAGGGAGACGTAGGACCGGTCCTCAGCATTGGTTTTAGAGGTGAGCCTGGAGCCGCAGGAAAGCATGAAGAACTGTACAAACCAGACTGTGACAAACTCCTCAGCAAGATAAGTGTTGGAGGCTGCTGCCGTGAGGGAACCTAAAGTACTGGAGGAGAATTGCTTGCTCAGCATCACCCAGCAGGGTTAGCTCCAGGATGAGAAGATGGAGAGAGATTAATCTGTCAAAATATTGGACACCTCAAGCTGAGCTAGTTGCTCTCTGTTCATTTTGCAGTCTGCAGGGTTGATGCAGTTGTGGGTGTTTCTCCTCACCTCAAAGCAGATGTCTAACACAAGCAAATACTGTATTCTTTTTTTATATCCTTATTTCTTCTATAAAAGCCGCCAGGGCAGGGGATGAGTCTTGGTGGGAGAAACTACACATGTTGCACTGAGTCCATCCAGCAAAGGAAGAGGAGTGGAAAGACTGAACTAACCGTGAGGTGCTGCTGGGAGGATGTCGATGCAAATCTGCCGGCTCACATGGGCTTAGGACAAGAATTCCAGTTTCCCCATGTAAACACTAGAAAGGAACCAGGGCCAATGCCTGCAATTCTCCAGCAGGTCTCCTGGTTTCCAGCGTAAACAGGATGCACTGCTTATGCTGAACAGGTTGGGGTTTGCTTTCTGCCCATTTAGCATTTGTGTAAGTGATCTCATTGGGGAATTTTGTCACCTAAGTGTAGTCTGATCATCACATTCCACCTCGGTGATTGGAATATCTTGGAGAAATAAAGTTTTTCTGTGCTGCGTTCCTGATGGTGAGGTATCACCATCAGGAAAACGCTTCAATATGCTAATATGGAGTCCTGCACCTAAATTCTGCTTAAACTGAAGCCCTTTACACTGCTCTGGCAGTGAAAAATGCCTTCAAAATGTGTAGGCCTTTACTTTGTCCCGAATGGCTTGAAGAGGTCCTCAAGGCAACCAGAGTTGTGTCTCCATTGGCATTGCCAAGCATGAATGTTGTTAATAGAGGGTGGAGAGGAATGGGTTGGGTGTATTTAATGGTTCAAAAGATATTAAAGAAAAAGATATCTCAACAGTTTGTAGAAGTGCTGATGGCCCGCTGCAAGATTAGCAGTTTCTTACCATGAGAATTAGGACGTGCTATTTCTCATAATCAGATCAATTGTCCATTTTCCCTAATAATAGTTATCCATTCTTACTGCATTGAAAAAAACCTAAGGTATCATTCAGACATTATGGAAATAAGGACATGAAAATATCCAAGCGTATTTAATCTTTTTTTGAAAAGCAATTAATCAAGTACCTGGGTTTTTTAAATTACTGTGTCATTCCTGTTGGGAACCACATGACTTGCGTATTAGGTGGAAGCAGAATTTGCTCAGGATCACATGTTTTTCCTGGAAGAGGGTTTCCATCAAAAATTAGGATGTAAACAAATATGTAAAGCATGTATAGGTGGAGCCTGTTCAGGTAGTTAGTGGTCAGGTGTCCATACCCCTGGGCTCCCTTGTTTCCGGAGATGACGCCATGCAAGCCATATAAAAAGGTTTGCATTTTGATGCTTGCACCAGTTCATTTGACTGCTCCCTCACTCACCTGCATTTGTGAACTGGTAAGTCTTTCTTGGATTTATCAGGGAATAATGCGATAGCTGTATTACTTGGTCGTTCTGGTCAAAGGAATATGTTACTGATCACAGGAGAGCTTTGCTTCGGGTGTTTCTGTTCCAGGATTCATCCTGGAATGGGGGAGAGAATGTTCAACTCTTACTTGGAGTTTGCTCTTCCTTAAGTAGCTTGCAAATGTCTTGTCACCTCTTCAGAAACTGTGACTGTCTCTCGGTCTTCTTCGTATTCTATCTTCATTAATTTTTTCATACCTCATTAAGTCTGGAAATTAAATAAATTAGTGGATGCTGCAGAGTAAGTCTTGGGACTTCAAAAGAGATGGGTGGGAAGAAGCATTATCTGGAAGAAGGAAGCTGCAGAACACCTGAGGGCAAAGCTGCAGGAGATATCTGGGAGAAGTCAAGATGAAGAAATGAAATGGAACTAGAAGCTGCAAACTCTGGGCCGATCCTTCTTTTATGAAAGGATGAACCTATTGATTTTGATACAACTCCAGTGATGTACCGTGATATACAGCTGGAGGATTTGGGATAGCGTCTGACTTTGTGGTCTTTGGGCTTTATCCTTGGGGATTAGCAGTTCAATATCTACATGAAGGGGGATGTGCTCTGTGGTGCGTGTGAGGAACTGAAGAAGTGATAAGCAAAAGAAGGGCCCTAGAATGTCTGCTGATCTAATTACAAAAATAAATAAATTAACTATTTTCATGTAACAGCTTCTACAAAGTTTAACTGTGGGCAATTCTATAAAATTCAGGGTTTACAGCTCTAGTCTTCCCAACAGTGATGCTTGCAGGTTCCCAAGAAAGGGAGGAATAATCTGGCAGTGTTAGTTGCATGTGTCTGAAGGCAGAAATCACTCACACGTGCAATTTTTTCTCAATTTTCAATTTTCCTTTGCTCAGTCGAACCACTAACTGCTGTACATGTTTCAAGAGCTCAGGTTGTGGATTATGGTTTAAAAAGAAAAGACGAGCGTCCTGATTTTGTCTCTCTCTTTTTATCTTTCTCTTTAGCTGTACCAGCACCTCGGAAGGATGTCTTACTACGAGCAGTGCAAACAGCCCTGCCTGCCCCCTCCCATTTGCGTGCAGAAATGCACCAAGTGCGTGGAGCCCTGCAAGACGGTGTGCGTGGAGCCCTGCGCCAGCGTCTGCGTGAAGCCATGCTCCACGCCGTGCGTGGAGGTCTGCCCAGCTCCCTGTGCCACCCAGTGCACCACCACCTGCAGCACCCAGTGCGTGGAGCCTTGTGCCACCCAGTGCACCACGTCCTGCACCACCCAGTGCGTGGAGCCCTGCAGCACCCAGTGTGTGGAGCCCTGCAGCACCCAGTGCGTGGAGGTCTGCCCCCCTAAGTGCATCGATGTCTGCGTAAAGCCATGTGCCACCCAGTGCCCAACCCAGTGCGTGGAGCCCTGCGTCACCCAGTGCTGCACCAAGTGCGAGCCCTGCCCGCCGCCGTGCGTGGAGGTGTGTGCCACCAAGTGCGTTGATTCCTGTGAGACCGTGTGCCTGGAGCCGTGCAGCACTGTCTGCTCCCACCCATGCTGATGGCCTTAACGCATGAGCCTTGCACCCAGCCCTGATGCTTTGGTGCACTGCGATATCCACAGGCTCATCCACGGAGTGAAAAACAGGTTACAGACCCATCTGCGACGTACCGAGACCTCTCCTGACCTGGTTACCCCATGCTCTTTTTGTCTTGGAAAATATTTTTCTGAATGTTTCCAGCCTGTATCTTTGCTTCCTATTATACTTCTGCTACTGCTATCTCCACATCTTTGTCTTGGTAACTGCAGTTGGCCAACATTATACTGCTAGGCATCTTGGGAAGTTATTTAGCAATGGCTGTGCTGTTAGCAGTTGGTTTTGGAAGATGTCTCCCCTTCTATTCTCTGTCCTCTTGTCTTTTAATGTCTATGTGCAGCAATAAAAATTGACCATTGATGGCATAATATGTCTCCTTGTCTTTCTTTCATCTCCATGTTTCCATGTCTTCGGACCCAAGAACATCTTCCTTTAGTTTTCCTTCTAAAAGCTGTTATGGTCATGGAGGATTTGTACCTGCAGTGCAGTGCTGTAAACAGAGAGAGCATGCATTGTAATGTGGAGCAAAGTTTTCTAATACCAAAACCAAAACATAATCCCGTCAATACTTTTCTGACAGATATGAAAAAAAATAGCATTGCTCTACTTGAAAATAATAATAAAAATTTAATTTTCACCTTTATTAATGATAGAATTTTCATCTTTATAGCTCTGGATTTTGGAGGCACATCTTAGAAACTGTTAAGAGGTAAATGTAGGTGGAAGAAAGCCCCAAATCCAAGAAAGAAGGAATTGAAATATTCTTGCTGGGATTTTAACTGTTTCTTAAAAACATTCTGATGGAGACGAAAATGGTATTTTTGATGCATTCTTCCCATGATCCTCACTGACTAAATACAGAAAGTAGGGGATTTGGCTTCAGGAGATGAATCTTTTTGTGGTTTAGGAACAGATCCAAGCCCTGCAAGATTGCAGTTCTGTTCCCAGGTTTGCTGCAGATACTTCGTGTGGCTTTGGGCAGGTCTCACTCTTGTTATCTGTCCGTTCCCCATCTGCAAGGAGGAGAAGTCACATCCTCGACTGATAGAGTGGTTGGCATTATGGGTTCATTAACGACTGGCAGGTACGATAATATTTTAATTCACTTATGAATGTATCTTCTTTATTTGGAGTCATAATTTTGAAACTGAGGGAGGCCCATTGTCTGGCGGGACGTTATACCCATTTAAATGCTGCATTTCAGAGATAATGCTCCCATTGTCTTCTATACTGCGCACGTGACTTGCTACCTCTGTCTCCGTGATGGCCACACAATTTCCATGTCTGGGATGTAGAGAATTGCTATCCACCTACCGTATCATTACGGCAAGGGTGGAGAACATCTAATCTAGAAAGGAAAAGAGTTATATTTAGGTGTGTGTAAACACTGTTACCAAATCAGCTTTTAATGAAACCTTGTGTGCAGGTGTAGAGAGTTTAACAGATTCCTTTTTGTGTTATTTCTGTCAACACCAAAAGGTGACACCATCAAACAGGGATAATGATAGGTAAAACATGTCTCGGTAAGGCAAACAAATTCTATACCTGAACACACCTTCCAGTTCAGATAGACAAAACAGGGGCAGGTGGGCCAGATATTCAACAGCATGAAGATGGAGGGGAAGCTGAGGAACCTCTAATTCCTACTGTTGAACACCAACCTTTGGGGATTCAGCAATGAATGCTGCCTCGCTAATAACTGCTTGCCGCTGCCACATGTGTAGCGTCAGTGCCCACTTCCAGGCGTGGAAAAAGTCTTCGTCAGGAGGTCATGTGCAGCTACTAATGAGGTCCATCTCATAGGTTAGTCACCTATGACTGATTTCCAAGCATCTTCATCCAGCTCTATCAGCTGTGTTAGTAATTTAGAATTTTTTCTCTCCCTCTCTGCTGCGAGCGTTGCAGCAGGCACAGTAATCATCAATGAGGGCACGCAGCTCGGAAACCCCAGGGGAAGTGGCGGAAGGGACCTGTTGGTTTATGCTCATCACGCTTCCTGCGCCTGTAGGAAAAATGTGTCGCAAAAGCCCTGACACACTGCTCTCCTATGCGTGTGTGGTTAGTTCTGAGCATTGCTAAGATTCTCCTGAATATTCACACCGAATTAGTGACCTTTGGTCTATGTCAGCCTCGGGGACATTAAGACCCCTGGTAAATCAGGCATGAGTGAGGGATATTAAGATGTGGGATGACGTTTTTTCCATTAGCACCTTCTGCTCTCCAACACTCAGCTGAAGCCCTGTCCATCGTCCCTCCGTGTATCACACATCTGTAATGGAGACTGGAATGTAATTCGTAGGGCTGAATATGACTCCAAAGGGCACAGCACTGAGGAATGCTCAGGGGAGGATTGAGTTACCTTCTCCATTAGAGCTAAAGGCAATGTTTCAGTCAAAACTTTTTCTCTGCTCCTTCCTTGGAAAAATTTCAAGGGGATCGACATTTTTCCAAAATGTGGATCCACCCCTAGAAAAAAATAATTTCTGCCGTAACTTCAGCAAGCCAAACTCAGTGTTTGTAAAAAAGAAGTTTTAGTTACTTCAGTGAAAAGCTACATGAAAGTGCAAGAAAAAATAAGGGGAAAACTTCCTAATTTCCTGGCAATATAAAGTGTTTCATTCCCCTTTTGGGGAAGGAAAATAGAGCAGGACGGAAGCAAAACCCAAAAGCACAGATCACCAAAACCAGACCTGCTGCCCTTCCCAGGAGCTGGGCTGCGGCACCCACACCTCCCCACCCCACTCTCATTTATGCCAGCTGGAGACCTGTCCTGCTAATCGCTGACAAATCTATCAGGAAACACCTAAACTTCATGCAAACCTGTTCTGCTCACTCCAGAATGGATCTGAGCCGTCTCTCAAACCTGAGTTCAGTTGTGGGATCTTTGCCCAGGGTCGGGACAAGATGAATTATTAATAAATTAGCCAGTTATTACCAGATTGGGTGTGCCTTGCATTAAAATCAACAAATCCCCCGCACCTGAATGAGGAGGTATCTCTCACAGACCTTGACTGAAGTCCAGGTGTATGGAGGTGTCAGTGGAGCAGGTTCTGGTTGTGAAAGATTCTGGTCATCAAGTTAATCTGTTGTCATCAGCTCCCGGGGCTGACTTCTAAAAGCATATAAAAGCCTCCCGTTCGGGAGGCTCTTTAATCTGAGTGGCTTCTTCTTCTCTTTCTCCAACAGCAGGAGACACCAGGTGAGTCCCTTGATACACTTCTAGCTCTATAGCTGGGGGTTTCTGGTGCTCTTTTCTTAGGAGACAGGGTGTTTTTTCTTTATTTTTTTTTTTTCCCCAGTAACAGTTTTGACTAGTTTCCCTGGCAATTTCACCTCTGTACAGGTGAAAGTCATTTTATGTTATTTTCAGACTTTCTGAGGCTCCAGACAGTGGCTTGCTGACTCTTTGGACCCACAAACCCTTGTCAACCCTCATACTATTTTTTCCAACTGATAAGAATCCTTGTGGATAACCCTCAGGTACTGAGTATCAGCTACCAAAGGATGGCATCCACCAGCAGCTTCTTTTGCATCTGTTGAGCGGCCATGGGCTGATCACTCCAGTGCCCTGGATCTCCAGGGCTCTGAATTTCACTTCTTTGTATAAAAATCAGCTCATGACTGAGTAGGAGGACACTTCACCTGCATTTAACAGCCGAAGACACAGCTCTTCCTCTGAGGCTCTCAATGAACTAAGCAGAGATGTGGCTGTTGCCGGAAGGGATTGTTATCTAAGGATTTTTCTCTCTTTCAAAGCCACTTGCAATACTGGAATGTCCCTGGCTTTCTGCTCCTCTTTGACTAGTTTTAGTTATTACTCTGAGAGTCTCCTTAAACTAAGCGTGCTTTCTCTAAAACTTGTGTTGCTGCTTTGCTTGTCAAAGCTGAAATGTCCAGAAAATAGTGAACAGAGGGAAAGAAGGAAAACTCCTCTTGCTGTTTCTCTTCCCCCCTCAGCTTCCGTAGCCATTTACCTGTTCGGATCATGACTTTGTTAGGATGGTGCTTGCCTCTTAAGCTCGCTTATGCTTATATACAGTTATGCCCTGAGGCCTCGGGAGAGCGGCTGATCTCTGCAGAGGCCAACAGTGACGGGAGCCCAGAAGAGCGATATGGGGCAGCAACAGCAAATTGGAGCCACCAACACAAATTTGGTCTGAAGAGCAGCATCCTCGGGGATTTCCAATGGTGCTCTTTTGTGTGTGTGTGTCTTGCTGGTAGGATTAACTTTTAAAGGCTCTTCACTGTTGGTTTGATGTCAAAGCTGAAGAACTGAGTGAAACTATAATATCCAGAAAGGTGAAGCGTGTAGGGCTTAAAATAACTGAAATGGCATTTGGTTTTCTTCCAGGCTTAGCAAAGATGTCTTCCCACCAGCAGAAACAGCAGCAGCAGATACCTTCAAAATGCCAGGAAAAGTGTCCTCCAAAGTGTGTGGAGCAATCCCAGGCCCCCAAAGGGCAAACCAAGTGTCCTGTGAAGAGTATCCCACAGCAACAACAGCAGCAGCAGTGCCCAAAGCAGAAGTAGCACTAACAGCAACGGCCACAAAGTGCCGTGGAAGACGCAGATGCTCATTTCCAAGCTCCCCTCCTGTCTGCTGGCTCTGCCAGAATAGCTAGAAACTTGCAGGATACCTCCTCTGTTTGCAAGCAGAAATTACTTTACAAACAGATGCAATTCATTAACTTGGATTTATTCATCCTCTACTATAAAAAAAAAAAGGGGCTATTTTCTTCTGATCTTTAATTTGGGATGTGCTACAATAAAATTATGAGCAACCTCGTGACTTGCTTCCTGATATTTTTTTTTTTACTTTACTAGTGTCATCCGTTCTCTTTTGCTTTCTTTTATTAGCCAAATAATTACCTTTAAACATATGCTTGTAGATAAGGCACACATACGCAGGGACCCATGCATGTTTGCCTTCCAGGTTTCCCAAGGAATTACTTGTCTATATTTTTATTTCAGGTAGTTCCAGAAACCTATAGCTATCAATATAATGACCAAGTAGACCAGAAATGGGAAATGTCCAGAGCAAATGGGACACAAAATGATCACAATTTCTAGAAAGATGCTTTAAATTCAGAGTGTTTTGGGGCAGAGCTGCTGCCTGGGTGTTGGAACTGGCTCAGGATTAATGGTCTTCCCATCTTGGGGCAATTCTTGCCAGTTGTTTTCCTCCTGAACTGGAGGAAACTGGGAAAACTTGGTTTTCTGCAAAATGTAATGTTCTGAGGTATATTCTTGTGGGCCTATCAAAACAATTAATTGTGGTTTTAGAGTCTCAACTATACAATAATGGCTGAGAGGTGAAGAGTCTTTGGAAGTTTTGAACTTTAAAAAGAAGTTTTTGCTTGCTTAGAGTGAATAGTTTTGGCTTTTAAAGAATCAGAAAGAGGATTCAGAATGTTCTGATTTCTCAGCAGGACGTACTGGCTTGGCTAATTGATTTCCAGTCAGCTGTGTGGCAGAGGAGATGAGGAAAATTAGAAATACAGAAACTGTTGAGTGATACAATATCGGTGTCTGGCAGACAGACACAAGCTTGCTTTGCAAACCAGAAGCTGTGTGGCTCAGTGTGATTCCGTGATCAGACGATGAGGTTGGATGTATCTAACACCCATCTGACAGGTACAGGGCCAAATCAGATGAGCCCGGAGTGATGTAATCTCTCTGAGGTGTGGGAAAAACTCATTTGCTTGTGCTTGCAACCTGCCTCGTAGACATGCCTGTGCCTTACGTCTGCTGCAGGTCATGGAGTGGTTGGGGATATGTTTAAATTGGGCAGGTTGACCACGGGGACAGCTTGGTGTGAGCTGATGCTGTGTGCCATGCCGTGGGACGGGGTGTCTTGGGGTGTTTTGGTGCAACTAGTGTTTCAGAGCCTTTGGCTGGCCTGTGGACTGACACAGTGCAAGGGGCTCGTCCAGGTTTTCTAACCTGGAGATCAGCAACCGAGGTCCCCTGTGAACACCCGAGTTTGAGTCCTGATTTAGCTTTGAGGCTAAAAAATGGACTGCTGCACCCTGAGGCTCCTTTTCATCTTTTTAAGCAGAAGCTGTTAAAGATCTTCACAACTTGGTATTCAAAGTCATTTTTATTGTTGATTTTTTTCACAGTGAAATAAATCCTGGATACAATATCAGCCTAAAATAATTAGAGATAAGTACCAAACACATACGCAACAACACTGTGGTGAAACATGTTCCAGGGTGTAATTGAGACAGCACGGTGTACGCTTCCTCCTTTATCCTGTCTAACAGATGGAAGCCACGCCTGAGGTTAATCTATTTCAAAACACGTCTGGATTGGATTTAATTACCTATATATTTTCCACAAATAATCTCATCTCATGGCTGTTCTTCTACATATTCTAGAAAATCCAAGGTGAGCTCTCTGAGGAAAGCGCCAATTACTACTAATTCGGGTAAGCAGACAATTAAGAGGTAATGGCTCTTCTGTAAAAGTATTTTGATTTCCTCTAGCCCAATGGATTTATTTTTTAATTGCATATTATATTCAGCACTATAGATTCATGATTCAGAAGGTCTTGCTGCCATTGGCTAGAACCCCTTAGCAGCAGGTTCTGCACAAACCTCAAATCCTATTATTAATAGGCAAAACCCCTAAACGCAAGGTGGGAGATGGCATTTGAGTGCAGGGAGCTGGGCAGGAAGGCATGAAAACCAGGAGGAAGCATGCGAGTCTGGACAATGAGCTGGAGGTCCCTGATTGCGTTTGGGTTAAATTTGAGTATTTAGCTTAATAAACCCTGACTGGAGCCCCACTGCTGGGAGGACAGGCTGGGAGAGTTGGGGGTGTTCAGCCTGGAGAAGAAAAGGCTGGGGAGACCTTAGAGCCCCTTCCAGTCCCTAAAGGGGCTCCAGGAAAGCTGGGGGGGACTCTTTACAAGGGCATGTAGTGATAGGACAAGGGGTAATGGCTTCAAATGGGAAAAGGAGAGATTGAGATGAGATATGAGGAAGAAATTGTTGACTGTGAGGGTGGTGAGACACCGGCCTGGGCTGCCCCGAGAAGCTGTGGCTGCCCCATCCCTGGAGGTGTTCAAGGTCAGGAGCAACCTGGTCTAGTGGAAGGTGTCCCTGTCCATGGCGGGGGGGTGGAACGAGATGATCTTCAAGGTCCCTTCCAACCCAAACCATTCTATGAGTCTGTGACTCAAGTGTGCCATCATGCTCTTTTGTCTCTCTCTGGGCTTTTAAAAGCCAGTGGGGTGATTGGGAGAGGGCAGAAATTCAGGCGGCTGGAAAGTTGGATGCACATGCCTACAACACCACTTGAAGCCCTATTGTCTATCGAGTGTCCCAATGTGTCAGTTAGCATATGGCTGTTAGTATAGGATAATGCTAGCGTTAGCTGCGGGGGAAGCTGGGAGCTGTTCTTCTTAACACAAATTCTGCAGTGAATAAAAGGGTGTTGGAAAATGACCTCTGATTGCTACACGTGTGGAGAGGAGGTCTGGGTTTGCAATCATCTTCTCTCTTCAGGGCTTCCATTGTCAGCTGCAAGTTACTTCTGCGCAGGTGGCCACTGGCTGGGCTGCTTCACCTGCTGCTGCTCAACAGGAGGACGCTTCTCTGGAAGGGAGCACTTCCCTGGCTCAGGGCAGGGAGCAGGGATTGAGATGGGGATCTCCTTGCACTCCTGCTCCTCTGGAGGGTGTGGAGCAGGCACCGGGATCTCCTTGCACTCCTGCTTCTCCTGGGGACACGGTTCAGGTTCAGGACGTGGAACAGGGATTGGCACAGGGATCTCCTTGCACTGCTGCTTTTCTTGGGCGCATGGTGTGGGTTCAGGGCATGAAACAGGGATTGGCACGGGGGTCTCCTTGCACTCCTGCTTCTCTGGAGGGCATGGGGTGGGCAGAGGGATCTCCTTGCACTCCTGCTTCTCCTGGGGACATGGTGCAGGTTCAGGGCATGGAACAGGAGTAGGCACCGGGATCTCCTTGCACTCCTGCTTCTCTGGAGGGTATGGGGTGGGCACAGGGATCTCCTTGCACTCCTGCTTCTCCTGAGTACACGCTGCAGCCTCCGAGCAGGTACCGGGAACTGGCACAGGGATCTCCTTGCACTCCTGCTTCTCCACCACAGATGGAGTTGGTTCAGAGCAGGGAACAGGAACTGGCACAGGTAGTTCTATAGATGCTGATTTATCTTCGGGGTATGGAACAGGGTCAGGGTGTGACACAGGTGGGAAAGTTGGTGGTAGCTTGCTTTGCTGTTGCTGCTGCTGCTCCTGGGGTGGACACTCGGGTATTACGACCACTGGTGTTTCTCCCTTGCCTGGTTCAACCACCGGTGTTGGTAATGGCACTGTTTTTTCTGGTACCACCACTACTGGGACTGGTTCTGGGCAAGGTGTTGGGACTTGGACTTCAGGTTGCTGCTGTGGACGTGGGACCGGCTCAGTGTGTGGCATAGGCTCTTGGCTTTGCTTTGAAATCATTTTGTTCAGGCCAGGTGGGAGGGTGATTTCCTGCTTGATTTGCATTTGATTCAAAGACATCTTTGCAGGAAACAAGGTTATCTGAAAGAAATGTCAGAGTGTTATTGTGTCTGCTAAATGAACTGCTTTGGGATAAGGGTGAAACAATTATAAGAAACATGAATCAGCTGCAAGAGTAAAGTTCTCTTAGTTTGCCCTTGGTTGCCCAAGGCAGGTTGGCTCAGAAAGAATTGTGATTTGCTCTTTCCTTTTCATCCTGCCTTTCAGCTCCGGCTCTGACTCTGTCTTATCTTGTTCCTCCTTTCTGTTCCGCAATGGGGGACAGCCCTGTCAGGTCTGACTGAGGTAGAGCCACTCCTTTGAACTTGGAGCTGATTTACACTTCAGAGCTCTTCCTCCTGTTGCTTAGCTCCTCCTGACGCATTAACTCCCTTTCATTTCTGTGCTGGGGAATTGGTGAGAGGAGCTGGCAAATAACAGATCTGCTGGTTTGATAGCGGTTTCAGAGAGTGAAAACAATAATAATAAAAATAATAAAAGAATGCTGAAGACAAATATTTAAAAATGTTTGGTGTATCAAAAAGTAGAAAAATATAAATCTGGGCCCAACAGGATATTTTATGTTGACAAAACTGAAATACTTTATTTGATTTTGCCCATTTTAAAATGGTTTCCAGATTTTACTTGGACTTAGAAACCTGTACTGCTAAGGCCTCAAGGTGGACCTCACCACTAAGCTGATCTCTTTCTGTATTATTAAGAGTCTTTACAGTAACAATAGGCCAACTCCTCCTCTTGCTCCGGTTTCACTCTGACTTCATTGATGATGTAATGGACTGAGGTTACCTGTGGCACAGTCCTTCCAACTGTCATGGAAAGAATTAGCAGTGGTAATGCGTCCCTGTGTTTCTGGATTATCATGGCCACTAATAATACATGTAGCTGGCATGAATCAGAATAATCAGGAGGGATTTCTTCTCCCAAGGCAACAGGCCATGTGAAACGGCCTAATTTTCCTAACAATTTATGAAATTCCTTCTCTTGTGGGCTGCTGAAGGCAGGCACCAGGCTCACCTGGTGTGGTCTTGTGTCTTTGGTAAAACCTGTGTTGCTGTTTTTTCTAAGGACAATCTAAGGGCACAAATAAAAGGTTGGGATCATGGAAGTGTTGGCTGGAAGAGGCATTTTTAAGTGCCCTCAACGCAGGACTAACACCAACACAGATCAGGTGAGAGCGTGCGAGTTTGTTCTCCCTCCCCCATGTTGCTCCCCCCGCCTCGGCCCCAGCACATCCTGAAAGCAAATTAAGTCTGCTCTCCCTCCTAGATCCTCCAGATCAATAATGCTTATCTCTTGCTATTTTCTTTATAAGGACCTGATAAGATCTTAAGCCAAATTAATATATTGTTCTTGACATGGTTAGCATGAATGATACAGAACACTAGGAATACTTTCACCCTTCTGCTCCTTACAGCCCCTCGTACCCCCGAATCTATCTTTTACAAAATATTTCTTCCATGAAATTGAAATTTTTTAAAAAAATCTTGTTATAAATAGCAGAATCACAGAAAATAGATTTGGAAGGAGTTTTAGGAGGCCATTTAGACCACCTTCTTCCCTGAAGGCAGGATCAGTTATATTTAAACCAACAATTTTATCTAATCTCGTCTTCAGAAAAGATCTAATTTAGCAGTTAACTATCCTCAGATTTACACGCAACCTGAATTTGCCTTGCAGAGTCATTCCAAGACTGCTTGTCCTACCCCAGTGCCCACAATTTCTCTTCTTTGCAGGAACCTTTTGCATATTCAAAGGTATCAAATAAAACATTTCTTTAAAGAGTCTGCATACATTAAGCCAAGCAGCAAAATTATAGATGTCACAAAAAAAGTATCAGTATTCTCCAACTTACCCAACCAGTCAACAGGGAGAAGCACGAAGTTGAGTGGATGGTGGAGTACGGAGATTTGAGAACTTTTATATGGTTTCAAAGCCCTGCCTTCTGGGAATGAGTCCTCCTAGGTAATGAGCTCATTCTTTCACAACTGCTGTTGTGCATTTCCTCCACAGACTTGTTTCACACGTAGGCATTGTGAAGGGAGGCTTTTGGTGCAGAACGTGTTTTAATCCCCTGACTAATCTGATTTAACAAAAAAGCTTTCTGTGGGAATAAAGGTCATAACCTCTGGTTAATACATTCACTGCAGACCCCACCGAGACCAGGGGTCTTGGTGTGGTGTCAGCCGGTGTCAGTCCACTTCAACCCATGCATGAGCCATTTCACGTCAGCTTATGCCCCCGCTTCTTAGGAGGTATTTGTAGTTTAAGATGGGGGGGGGCCTAATCTATACTTCTCTCACCTGCTTTTCATCAGTGAATTCTGTAAAGTGACTTTCTTGTGATTCCATAAACTCATGATGGATGGTTTCGTTTTTTTTTTCCCATCAATATCATCATAGGTATCATTCTTCTTTCATTTCAGAACAGATAATTTTGAATGCGTGGTATTTTCCATGGCGCAGAGGATGCAGCTCCCACCTACCTAAAGGTGACAGAAGAGGGAGCTGAGTTTATCTCCATGTATCATGGGAAAAGTAAAGGGATTTTTTAATAGTGTATGAGATTTGTCGCATTCAAATGGAATTGGGACGCTAGTCCCAATGGCATTTGAAAAGGTGTTTCAATCTACACGTGAAATACAGGGAGCTTGTAGCGTATACAGTTTCATGTAAGTGTATATAATGCATGTAAGCTTTATTCCATGTGAAAAAGTTTATTGAGTGAAAATAGCTCACTGATTATTATCCCCAAAATCTCAGGGAGCTATCAAGACCCAGGCCAAACAGTCCTCGTTTCTGATGGCAGGATTATCTTCAGCAGCGGAGACGACGCGTCCCACACAGAAGTGAATTTCATCATATTTGGTTGTCTTGGGACTATCTTTGTCCATTTTACCAGAGCTCTTATTGGAGCACGCACTCCAGATATAATCGTTGCAACAGGCTGAGCTGGTACCCGTCACCGGTTGGGATTCCTGGGCCGCAAATGTAAGAAGCTGTTTCTAGCTGTGGTATAACTTCCTCTGTTAATAATAGTTTGGTAACTGAAGGACAGAACACATCTTCTCATATAGCGTGACTTCGTCTGGGCAACTTCTTTTCTTACCTCATGGCAGATGGGGCCTTGCCTGGCTCTGGAAGACGCTTAGCTTTAGTCGCCAGCCTTTGCTAGTGAGGGGAATATCCCAGCCCAAGCCCTAACCCTGACTCAGGTCTCACCCGCTGCTCTGCTAGTACAAATTGCAGTGGCAGCTCTGCTGAAGGCAGTAACTAGGACACTTTCCAGCAGCGGAGAACCTGCCTGTCTGCTTTCTAGGTAGTATCATGCTTCACGGTTATCAAAACAGCCCTTCTGCTGACATATGCTCCTGGAGTACAGCCCTTCAACGCAGATGATAGAGGGGAAAAGCTCAGACTCATAAAAAAGTGTTTTTTATCATTGTACCTGTTGGCCTGAATTGGACAGAGCGGCTGGGTTTGGAAGGAGATGGTGCATTTCATTAGATCAAACGTTGCATTTGAATATTTGTGCAATGTTCATAAGTGAATACGCACCTTCAGTTCAGAGCTTCAGTGACCTTTGTTATGGCCATCAATTAGAGCACCTGAGAGCAACAGGGCACGTAGCACTTGTGGAGCAGTGTTGAGGCCAAGACTGTTACAGGTCACGGCTCTGTGTTGAGACATTGCTTTTATTTAAGCAAGCAGTGAGGTTTCTGGAATGTTTAGGTGTCAAATTTCCAGCCTCAACTTGCAACATCAAGTGATTAAAAAAAAAATCACTTTCCATAGCTGGAAGGGAGACGACCTGAACCCTGTCTGGAGATCAGAAGGTGGGGCCGTCCTGACCTTAAACACTGGTTTGGATCCAGGTCCGGAGCGGCTTGGGGAGGTCACTTCACCTCTATGTCAGCAACCTCAGCAGAAAAATGATGGTAATTATCATTGAAGAGTTTCTGAAGTCAGCCTGTGGAAAGGGAGTGAATGTTTTTCCCATAGTAGAGGTGTAATTGCTTTCCCCTTCCATGTGAATTGCACAAAGGCTATTTTTAGAGGCAAATGCCATATGCAGTGAAACCTGCCTTACTGAAACATTTGGGAAGCTATAGGAGAAACGTGCGTGGAGTAAGGCGGCTTCATAGGCAACGTGGAGCTCAGCAGCTCCTCAGCTCTCGCCTGGTGGAGCCCGGCTCAGCTCCCAGTTGATACTGAAGTTGTACCACTAATTCCAGGGAATGTAACACCACAAGTGAGAAGAAGAATACTGGCCCGAGCCCATCCTTCTGCCTGGACAGAAAACGCTACTCCAGCTCCCACACGGCTTGGGAAGCTCCTGTGCTGCTGTCAGCCCATCAGTGGCCTTGCAAATGCTGATCAGATGAGGCAACCTTTAAAGGTCCCTTCCAACCCAAACTGTTCTATGATTCTATGATCAGGTAATTAAGTCCCCCAAAGTCTAAAGCGCCCTAGAAGGTATGCAGCAGTTATGCTAGCAGTTCCAAATGGAGGTCTGTAACTGTCTACTCTATCTGGTTTATCGTTGAGATGAGTGTCTCAATGTCTCTAAGGGTCCTGAAGCTGTATTGTTTCAGTCCAAAAAAAAAAAAAATCAGCTTTTTTAGAAGTGAAGACCACTGCAGAGAACCTCAGCTCAGGACGTGAAATGCTTGCGATGATCCTCACCTCACATCTGCATGGATGCTCTTTGATTTTTCTCCATCCAGTGCTTTTAACCTTTGTGCACAGAGAAAACGATCTGAGGAAACTATTGCACTCCTGGATTTCGTGTCTTGGTGTGATTCAGAAGTTGCTGAACTGGATCTCCCAAGACATGGCTCGCCCTGATGGCTTAATTAGACGCTGTTTCGTTAACACCCCATCTTGTTCTTTATTATTGTGTCTGTCATCATTTTAGGGTGGACATCTTGATTGACTCATCTCACAAGACAAAAGACATAATTACCTGTTACTGAATTTCCTAGTATCGGTCTGTCTGCCTGTAAGTCCGGTCACTAAAGCAGCCGCAGACTCTATCTTGTCTCGTACTGCTGGAGACTGGGCGTGAAGTCATGTTACAGAAGAAGAGAAACTGTTCACCCACAGGAATGGCCAAATGTGTTAGTATCCAAGTACTGCATATGAAGTATCCATGCTTCAGTATTTTTTTGCCTACTTGTTATTCCAGGAGTGATTCCTCTTCATTTTTGTTGCAATACAGTACCTGAGCTTTCCGGGAACCAGAGGGTTTCCCATTAGAGCTACATCAATGGATTAGTTTAACAACTCTCAGGAGACGTACATGGCTGAATCACTGTGTGAAGGCTGCGACTCAGTGTTCATAGTTGTAAAACCGCTTCCATAAATTCCCCAGCTGCCATCTTAAAGCTGGTTAGCTATTTTGATTCCAGTCTTCTCATTTGGCAGCCTCTTCCAGAGCCTCCCTGCACTGCTGCTTGAAAGTCTTCTCCTTATTCCCTGAGTAAATGTATTCCTACCTGCTTCTGCAGAATCACAGTGCTTCTCTAGAACAACACCTCACCTCATTGAAAACACACTGGGAACAACAGGAACACTTTCCAGTCAGCCATAGCATCAAAGAGCCTAATTCTCAATTGCTCCGTTCACGCACTTGAGCTCAGGAACGAACCTGTTGAAGTTTAGCCTGTCATCATCCTTTTCTAGCCCATACACGAGGCTGTGCAATTGTGAAGTAGAGCAGCTTGGGGGTCCCCCTCGCTTTGTGCTCCTCTTGGCAGTGCTGCTGCTGGAGAACAGGGAGCAGCTGGGGAATGGTGCCGTGTTTCAGGTTTCCCTGCATTGGAAGGGGTCAAAATACCAGCTTGCTGGAGTGGAGAGGAATCCTTTATCAGGGAGTGGAGCGATAGGACGAGGGGGAACAGTTTTAAACTGAAAGAGGGGAAATTGAGATGAGATATGAGGAAGAAATTCTTGGCTGCGATGGTGGTGAGCCCCTGGCCCAGATTGCCCCAAGAAGCTGTGGCTGCCCCATCCCTGGAGGTGTTCAAGGCCAGGTTGAACGGGGCTTGGAGCTACCTGGGCTGGTGGGAGGTGTCCCTGCCCAGGGAAAGGGGGTGGAATGAGATGGTCTTTGAGGTCCCTTCCAACCCAAAACCTTCTATAATTCTGTGTTCCAATGGTGGTCAGGCAGGCAACTGGAGCAAGTGGGAGGTTCTTGGGGAACAACCTGCATTTGGATTAAGGTTGCTTTTTGAATCTAAAGAAGTCAGAAGAGACCTTGAATGTCACGGAGCTTCAGGACACACACTTTCAATTTCTGTATGTATTTTCTGTCTCCGTTATTTTTGTTGGTGTTTCTGGCAAGACTAAAGCTGTGGAGATTTAGACAAAAGCATTTGGAAAACAAGATCATAAAACTACTCTATGAGCTGAATTGCTGTGGAAAGACGAAAATTATAGAGCCTAGTATATCCTGAATATCTGATTTAATAACAATTTTCAGCTGGTAGAATAAAATAACTTGGGAGGATAAATAATAGGTAAAACCCAGAGTAGAACGGAAGATTTTGAGGAGCCTCAGAGCCATGAATGAATGCTGCATCTGACAAAAGAGACTGTGAATAAGATTTGCCTTACACCTCAGAGGTGTAAGAAGTGTAAACCAATGACATAAAGGATGAATGCCACAGAAACGACAATCTAATAAAGTCTGTGTAATAAAAATGACATTGAGCAGGTAAATATACAACAGGAAGATGATGGATGGTAGGTTAGTTTGAGACAGGAAAGGGGGAGATGGAAGAAAGGTGGTTTTGAGGATGGAGTGGTGAGGAAGGCCCTGA
>RSEF01000025.1:739323-759138 GCA_003993805.1 Himantopus leucocephalus | reverse complement strand
ATTTTGCACCACATCCTTTAGTATTTGCTCGTGGGTTCACCTGGTACAGAATCAAACAGGTAAATCAGTTGATGCCTTCCTAGAAATATGACCTAGTGGCAGACATGCTCATCTTGAAAACAGGAACATACTATATAAGTTTTAATTAATTGTAACGTAATAATCCTTGCACGTGAAGGGCTCTGGTTTTTAGATTTTTCTTAAAGAAGCAGTGAATATTTAGATTTGTGTGCACACATGCCCTCCAGCTCTCTCTCGATACAGCGCTCCCTGCTCCTCGTAATTGTTATGAAGATACTTTCCCGTAACAACATGACTCATCCGTATGAATCTGGTCAGACTACTCTGCTGACTAACATGAAGCACATGGATGTGTCTGTGTAAGAGCTAAATGTGAATGAGAGAAAAGACAAAAACAGAGTTACAGAAATAATAAGTATGATTTGCTGCTGTCTCTTCCGTGCCTCTGAAGGTCTGGAAAGGCAGTGGAGAGAAAAGCAAGGCCAAAGCGGTGAGTCCTCACAGACTTCTACCTAGTGAAAGCAACAGTGGCAGGAACATGAGTCACGGGTCTCTGCCCAGATTTTAAGATCATGGGAAAAAATTCTTTCGATGCCAAAAGTAGCCACACTGGCTAAGTTGAAGCGAGGTCTACTGTGTTTATACGAAGTGTAGACACTATTTTATTGTCAATACAGTCATAACTGCACAGTTTATTGCATAATTGTCTAACCTTCAATTTATTTTTTTCTTAATTTAATCAAAATCTTGCAATACCTTCTTTCCTCCTGGCATGTGTGCACATTGGTTTTCCTTCCCTGCTATTTGTGCTATTCTGCCACTTGGAACGAAAACACGGAAGTGGCAGGTTCTGAGACTGGGTGCTGGTGCCACATTGTACCTTGAGTCATAACAGATATTTTGTATTCTCCTGCCTCCAGATTTTTTGGCCAGGAGGGACCTTCTGGACAATATGAACCAGAAAATATTACCCAGTACTTTCTCTCTATTCCATAATTTCTCTGTAAACTATCATACGCCTTTTGACTGAACACTCACACACTTTTGATTTAAAGTCGGTATGGAATCACTCATCTCTGGCAAATTATTCCAATGGTTAATTATAGTTATAATTAAATGCTCACACATTATTCCTTCTCCAATTACAGTGTTTCCTAATTAGAGAAATCTCTACACACACCACCCTTTGCAGTTACTTGTATTTGTTTAAGTCTCTTCTTGGTCTGATTTCACAGAAACTGTCCTTTATGCTTTATTTTAGAGAGTCTCATAAGAAGGAAAATAAAATCATAAAGCGCTGCTTTAAGGAGGAAGGCAATAAAATCCCCTTTATTCAGTGGGAAAACAGGAGATGAAGTCATCATCTCATACTGCGACAAAGAAGACAGATTAGTTTTAGGGAAAAAGGCCACCCCACTTTGCGATTGCAGGAGCAGCCAGGTGCTGACAGATTTGCAGGTGAGATGGTGGAATCGCAATACTGAAACACTTTTAAGAACAGCTTAAGTAAATATTTTCCAGCAATAATTTAGGGGAGAGTATCAGTTGGGCAACCCCACCATTTCTCTTCCACAATGATTTCCTATAATTCTGTTTTATTCCCCAAAAAATTATTTTTTAAGCCCACCACTGTTTTTGAAGAATGTTCACCTTCTCAAGCAATTCATACTCATTTAATTCACCTGTTCACAGCAGCATTTGTTACTTCACCGGTTTGAAGCCTGAAATCCTTTACCAACAGTATAATTACTTCCTTATCGCTGATTTTATACATGTAAATAAATGAATATATGCAGGAGAATAAATGCATGTACGTGTGTGAAAGTTGGGCTCACTCAAAAGCTACCTCTGGAGCTGCTCTGGGTAAGCGAGCTCATGCCAGGAGGGCAAGAGCGGCTCTTCTTCCAGCCCCGCTCCTGCCATGGGGCTTCTGAGTCAGACACGGAGCGAAGGATGAACACCTGACACTGGAGATGCCCCTTAGAGAGCCAAATACAGGGTTGAAAGGGAAGGGAGGATGCTTCCACGCCAGCTGAGCATTAGCAAGAGTGCAGGAGGAGTTGTGGCAAAAATTGCCTGGCAGGGTTGGCGCCGCTGGAAGGAGCTGGAGGTGAACGCCAGCCACTCCACGCATTTCCAAAGCTGCCAGAGGTTGATGTGTTGGGCTGTGCCTATAAAAAACAGCACCTGTCAGACACTATTCAAATCCTCTCGCAGCGGCATGTCTCATCTCCCCTGCATAGCTCCAGACCAGTAAAAGTCAGGTGTGTAGCTCTGGCTGGTTAAGGGTTCTGGTCGTCACCGTGATCTTGGGACCTGCCAGCCCAAACAAAGTCTACATGCACCACACGGACCAGTTTCTGGGTTCATTTCCCCTCCCTCATTTCCGTACATACGCAACATTTTTGCTTATTGTTGTTGCAACTTCTGTGCTATCAATTACCTCTTGGAAGCAGGGTGGTTTTGGAGGATCCTCTAGGCAAGAACACTTATTGGAATTGTTCTGAGGAAATGCTTTCAGATAGTTTTGCAAACACCCACTAATGTTTTATACATGCAAAGTATTGTGGTGTTATGATGTTAATAACAGGCTGCCAGTATTAAACTCCACAGCATTGAATCATAGCGTCACTTTAAAATATATATGTCAGGGCCACCCATGTGATTCTCTGAATCAGGCAATGATAAACCCCTTGGGAATTTGGATCCCTTTGTTTTATTTTTTTTTTGATTAAAAGCCAGCTCTGCATTTGTTAGCCCAATCATACTATTTAAAACAAGTCGGCCAAATATTCACCTTTCCAAATCAGCGCATATTTGCTGATTTAAATAGTACTATATCACCTGAGAGGGCTGGGTCCGTGTTTCAAACACAGCAGGAATTGCTGCTTCATCACAGCAGGTCAAGTTGGGCACAAACCGGTACCTGAGACTCTCAGTACTCTGAGCGGCCGAAGCCCTCCTGAGCAATCTTAAATAAATCGGTTGCTCCTCTTTTCTCTGGCCCAGCTGTTTGTTGAAAGGGGAATGACCGGCTTTGCCACGGCATTGCTCACTTACCTTGAGTTTCCCGCCGCGCACTTCTCAACGCTCATAAACATTTTTCTGGTGCAGCCATGACCATAACCGCTGTGAAAGGGACAGGGGGGAGGGTGATTTATTCCAAACCAGACTGAGCAACTCCTAGATCCCTCTCACCACCCAACGTTAACCAAAATGAGCTTTCTCCCCTCGTGTTTCTTCCTGGGTTTGGCCTGGAATTGTGTTGCAGAGGCGGAGACCTTTCATGCTCAACTGGGGCTCTGGCTGCCACGTCAACCCTTGCACTGTGTTATATTCTTGCCTTGGAAGAGACTTGAACATCAAACGAGGAGCCGGGCCACCACGGGCAATGCTGTGCTCTGCTAGGAGCGTCTCTCCAAGGCGATCCTGACACTACAGTCATGCAGTGACTACAGTTTCTGTAAACACGTCCTAACAAGCTTTAAACTAGCAAGCACACTTACTACTAATACTAGGTTAGGCTCTTATGCATTCTTGGAGGTCATGATGTTAAGCAAGGAAAACAAACTCCTGTTTTCTAAGGAATGGCAAGGCTGTGTCCTGGGAAGCCTCTGCCCAGCTGCAGCACTGACAGGGCTCCCACGCGAGCCGGAGAGCCATCCTCCGGGCAGCTGTCCCGCCGCAGGGCTGCAGGAATGGGTATGATGCTGAAAATCGTGAAATGAAAGGAATCCGGGGACGGGACCGCGCAGGTCACGTGCTGGCGAGAATAGGGTAATCAACACAAACAGTAAGCAAAACAATTACTGTAATTACGTGTCAAATTTTGTTTGGGGAGTAATGGAACCTAATGCACAAATATGACGTTATTTTCTTGCATCAGCCTGGTGGTCCAGGAAGGTATATAAAACCATTCATGATTCAGAAACCTTCCAGCAGGTTCTCTTGACTTCTCCTCGGTGAACTGAGTAAGTTGGATTCTGATATAACTTCTTCTTCCTAAAAAAGCAAAGAAGTACCATTTTTGAAATCTTTGCATTTACTTCAGGGCTCAATTTTTGGATTAATATTCTGCGATTCTGGGCAATATTCAGGAGTTTATTTTCATGAAAGATTCGTTTGCTAATTGTTCATCCAGAGGCACTGACGGATTGAGCTTTAAAAATACATCTGAAATCTAGATAATGTTAAAGACACCTAATTCCATTGCTTTATGGAAATTTAATGCATATAGCCTTTAGGTAGCCTTAAAATATCTCAGCCAGCAGTATGCATCTGGCAGTGTTGTTCTGACCTTATGGCTTCCAATTTTTATCTAATTTTGGACAGAGGTATCGTGTAAATATTGAGATAAGCTGTATAAATATTGAGATGGTGAGATCGCTGCAGTCGCCTTTCGGACTGGAGCCACCTATTAGGACACAGCGTCTCTGTGGATGTGGCCCTACAGGGTTCCTGGTCTGACTTTGGAAATGCCCCATCTGGGACCCTCTCGGGCACTCGCTGTCAGCCGGAATGGCCAGGGCTTTGCTAAATCGTCTGTCAGTACAGCTACGCAGAGAAACGGGACCCCAGAAAATGTCTACTTAAGGTGTACGTTCCTTGGGAAGTTGCTTTGGGTGTTTTTGTTCTGTTTATGCAAAGCAGTGGTCTTATGCAAAACATCCAACAGGCTGTGTAAGAATATATTATCCACTATAAATGTTTTGTGCTATATGTTATGTGTTCGGGTGTGTTTTTCGGCTACCCATTTTCTCTGTCTTGCTTTCTGCTGAGGGATTCACAGGTCAAATCAAGAGAACAGCATTAATATATGCAGTAGAATGTAAGGGTGGGAACCTAAAGATAGTGTCTGGATTAAGGTTTAAGGTCAGGAAAAGTTTAGGTGAATAATGGGTATTTTGACATTGTGTCTAAAGCAACAAAAGGAAAAAAAAATCTGAGAAAAGTTGCTTGAGTCAAACTGAGCCCCACCCAGGCTTTTCTAATATGCAGCTCAGTTAGACAAAAAATAAGTAATAGCCTTGACTGAAAGCAAAATATTCCATTTAATCTGAAACAACAGATTAACTAGCTCCTTCATTTGGTGCTTTGATTTGGAACTTGGATGAGTTTGAAATGACATTCTGAAATGTACTTTTATGACATTTGCCAAATTACCTCCCCACCCTTCAATTTATTTCAAAAGAAATAAAGATGTGTATAAGTCAGTCCAGGTTTGTGAGCAGTTTTACTCCCTCTGAAATTTAAATTCAGGAGACCTGCTTTCAGGTTTTTGCTGTGCTTCAGCTTTTTTTGCAAAAGGCTCTTATTTATTTAATTTTTCCAAGTGAGCTTGATACTAAATATGCTGTGTTAAAGCCACCTGTTACGAACTAACTGCGATAAAAATGTAGTACTTGGTATCCTTATGGGATCGATTCCCTCATGTACAACATAGGGGTTACACACCTCTTTCTGCTTTTTGTCTGCTTAGCCCAGAGAAGAAGTAAATTCAGTACAGCAAAACCTCTCATGTGTTTTCCATTTCTGCAATCCTTGGTGCTGTATCACCTTAATTTTACCACACTCCACCTCCGGAGCCCATATTACGTGGAAGACAGCAGAAGTTATTTAAGGAGCAGCCCCAAAGAGGCTGTTTGGTGTCTTGCAAAGCAAAGCAGAACAGGATGGGTATCTACTTATCTACCACCTTGTGTCTCTTCAGGGCTAACCTTAGCTTAGCTCAAGTGTTGATCCTGTCCTACCGGCTCCTTTGGTTTTATATTTGCTCCTTCCCATACCTTGCAGGTCTACAGCACAGCTAAAAGATGTCCTGTGAGAAAACCGTGTGCGCCCAGCCATGCTCTGTCCCGTGCGACACAAAATGCCCCGAGCCCCGCGCCGCCGCCTGCAATGAGCCCTGCGTCATCGCCTGCCCAGACTCACGTGTGATTATATTCCCACCTCCCGTGGTCGTGACCTTCCCAGGACCCATCCTCACCACCTACCCGCAGGAAACTATCGTGGGCTCCACGGAGTCAGCTGAGCTGGCTGGCGCGTTAGAGTCTGGCGTGGGGATTGCTTCGGGGCAGAAGGGCGCTGAGTGCCTGGAGCCCTGCATTGACCGCTGTGCCCCGCAATTCGCCACGAAGTGTGAGCCCCAGTGCGCTCCTCCATGCCCTCCTCCATGCCCTCCTCCATGTCCTCCTCCATGCGCTCCCCAGTGCGCTCCCCAGTGCGCTCCCCAGTGCGTGCCGGAGTGCTCCTACACCTATTCCACCCGCTGGAAGCATCCTTGCCAGAGGGGCTTCTGTAAGAAGATCTAATCAGCTTAAAACAAAGAATAGTCACGGGAAAAGAACAGGCAAAGAAGTGAAAGAATATGGCAAGTGATTTACAGGCATGGCTACCGGAGAGGGAAGCACCCCTGAAAACCAGGACCCTACATTTAATAGTGCTTTAGCTTAGATTAATGCTTTCTTTATTCTTGTGGCTTTGCATCTTACGTCTGTGCTTTTAGCTTTCTCTACCCAGTTTGACATTGACCATGGTTTTAAAACAAAGCAGACATAGGGATTTGAATGTCAGGCTCAGAGAGAATGAGGAAAGTGAACGTCTCGATGAAATGCGTCACACTGGAATGGGTAATTGGTTTTAGCTTTTCTTGTCTCTAGAAATATGCTTTTTCTCGTCTGCATTATTCTTTCTGCAAATGTTTACTCCACTTTGCATTTACATTAAAATGCTGCTGCATCAAACCATTGGCCTTCTGAATCTCCTTTTTCCTCTGCTACTTATTTGCAATGCTCTCTTGGTGACACTCAGCCTTGTATAGAGGAACAGAAGGTGGCCTGGAGACTCTTCCTAGACCACTCAAAACTTGATGCCCAGGTAAAATTAAGGATTTGGTTCTGCTCTGCAGGCCCCCTTGTGGAAATGGGATGTCAGTCGTATAATCCAGGTTGCAGTCTGGAAACCAGTGAGCAGAAGTGCCATTCGTAGAGAAACATGGTTCTGCATTTTCTAGGTATACACCTCTAGATTATAGCAAAATGTATATTTTTAGAGTGTCCTGTTGTAGCTCATGACCAGTCCTATTTGGAAGCCGCCTTTTCTATAAGCAAACCGAACTGAGCCAGATTCAAGATATTCTTCATATTTCTGCATCAAAACTTTTCCGGCCTGCTTTTGCAAAGAACTCTTTTTCACGTGTAAGTGTTAACAGTCACGTGTGGACCTGGAGCACCAGCTTCTTACTTGCTTCTGGATGTCCTGGCCAAAGCCCCAGGTACCTACGTCTGCCCGGCTGGTGCCAGCACTGGATCCCTCTAGGCAGACGCCGTTTAGGACATCAGGTGTGTCCTGCTCATGCCAAGCAATTTCAGATGCTGTTTTTGTACTAAAGATTATGTTAATTTCATTCTTCCTTAATGGCTACGTACACGCGTTTGCTTCTTTAAGTCACGGTCTTTTGGTGCCTAGGAAATACCATGTCATTCTTGCAATTATACCCACCCAGAAATATCCCAAGACTTCCGCACAACAAAGGGAGTCAGGGTGCTTCACAACCACACACTGATGTATTACACGTGTAAAGTGGCATGTTAATATAATGTTAATAGTATATTACTTGGGTTACATTCCCCAAGACTCTGTAATAACTGATTTGGGAAAAAAAAGGTCATGATTTCACACACATTTATCTCCATATCTTCTTAGGATATTTTTTTTTCTAGTAAACTGATGATTTTGACTATAAAGTTGCTTTTCTTTTGTTTTATGATGATACCTCTCCTGTCANAGGTCATGATTTCACACACGTTTATCTCCATATCTTCTCAGGATATTTTTTTTTCTAGTAAACTGATGATTTTGACTGTAAAGTTGCTTTTCTTTTGTTTTATGATGATACCTCTCCTGTCAATGATCAAGACATAGGGCTGTTTCCAATCAGCCCAAGTTTAAGAGAGGGGCTCACGAAAAATCCCTCAGCCCAGTAGCTCCAGAAGTGCAAGTTCATTCTCCAGGTGACCACATTTTAAAACAAGATGGTGTTTTTAACATTTTCAAAACAGCAAAGCAGTTTTTATCCCTCTATTGAGTAGAGTTTGGTAGTTCAAAGGGATAAAACCCCAGGATCCTAGGTGTTTTTATTAGGGAAACCACTCAGATAACAACCCTGTCAAGTCCCAAGCTACCAGGCTAGAAAAACTTAATGCTGTGTGTTCACAATTAGCAACATTGTCCCCCTCAGCTTCCCACCGCAAACCCAACTAATCCTAGTTGGACATTTGAGGAGAGAGGTAAACACAGGAAAACAGGAAAAGCTGATTGATAAACCAGCTCTAGAAAAACCACCAAAGCAAAGACACTTGGCAGCAGCCAGGAACCCATCTTCCCATGTCTGGGAAGGTCTGATGGGACAATTAATATACGTCTCCACCAGAGGATCTGGAGGTTCCACTGTATTCCCAGCTCCCTTCCCAGCGTGGGGGGATGTGCTGTGGGGCAGGCTGGTCTCTTCTGCGGGGTTGGGGTGAGGATGGTGGGGCTGCGGGACCCAGCTGGGATGCAGGTCTGGTCGACCAGCTCCGAGCCGCAGCTGCTGCCCTCCTGTGGAATGAACCCTGGGTGACTCAGACCCTGATGAGAGGGAAACTCAGCAGGGACTGCAAAACCTACCTGCAAGTCTAGGTGTGTGCTTCAGGCAAGCCTCGGTACATGCTCCCGGACAGGGTCATGATGAACCAGCCATGAACGTGGCCTGGGTTGGTGTCTGGAGCCCTTGCTGCCGACCACGTGCCCAGGAGAGCTGCTGGTATGCCACGGGCTCTGCAAAGTCTTCATCAATGCCTGTTCATGAAGATCAGCCCAGTGATAAGCCTGCACCAGTCCCTTAATCTCTTTTTCTCTTTAACAGGGTGAAACAGCTCCAAGCCTGCTGCCTATCACTTTCCTGGCTGTTTTGCTTTTCATTGCTTTTAGCCGTCGCTAGTATTTTATGGAACGTAGGTAGTTATTATGTCAATTTTATAGAAAAGATAATTGCTGCCCTAAAGCTAAATGACTTGCTTCCATGGAGAATCTTGGATTAGGCTCAGCTGTTGCTATCTTTTGAAACGTCTAACATAAATTATAGTATTTCTTAAACACCACAGCTAAGTTTTAATGTTTGGCTGCCCTGATATGAATGAAACAACAGACAGCTTTGGCCTGGCAGCAAGGAAAAACTAGACAAGGAAAAAAAAAAGACAGATCATTGGGAGGAGAATTCATTCATATTTGCAGTTGAGGTGGGGACACTCGGTAAGTGGCAAACTTTCCAAACATCTTGTTAAATATGAAACCTTTGGAAAGTCTGAGCCCTGTGGATCTGCATGGGGTCCCACAAAAGCCCCACAAGGTGACGGCAGGAGCCTTCACCTTCCTGTCACTCCTCTTCAGGGTTACCTGGCCCTGAGCAATGCACTCAGTTACCCGTGCCTATGGTTATTTATTTGAGCTATGCTCAAAATGGAATACAAAAGCCAATGCTGCGAATGTATTAAAAGGATTGACAAGTATCAACAACTATTCCATTCTGAGCAAGCAACATTTTCAAAGCAGTTCGGAATGTTTCACCACACATTTGGGGCAAGCACAGCGCTCACAGCGCCGTATCCCTCATCAAGATTTAATCTTTGCACATGAATCAGCCCGGCAGAACTTCAAGGCAATACTCTTTAGTTTCCAAAACTTGAGTCAGTAAGACATGCTAATGAACCAAAAGATATTATTTTGCAAAGTTAATGCATAAGAGGTAGATCCTCCCATGATGCAAGTTACTATTCCCTTCCTGTAACAATTCTGTGCCAGCCTACAAAAGTCAATTACCAGGCTGTCGAGTGGCATAAGCAATAGATGTACGCCAAATAAGAAAGCTAGAGAGACCTAACTTAAATATTACTTCAAACATGCACGTCTGGAGGTGAACACCATCCAAAATCCTGGCTAACCACAACACGTCACATACATGCAGACCAAAACCTATTTGGGGACGGAGAAAAAGGCCTGGTGTAATTACCATGGAGGAGCCAGGAGGGTGACAAAGTTCATGGCTGCACTTCATCACAAAAGGTCAGGATGGAGCTCTGTGCCCTGATATTACTCATCTCTCCTCGCCATAAAGAATATTTGTGTTTCTGCACTTAATCTGCTCATGTTTTTCTCTTTGTTGACCAGTTTGCTGCCAGTGTGTCAAAATGATCTCTAGATTATGGTGAGTCACTACGGAGATCCCTGGAGCAACAGCCTGGGAAAGTCTCGGGCTTGCTCAGAACAGGCATTTCAGGAGATGTTAACAATGATGGTTCTCTGACTGCGGTGATGTGCAGGGTTATTACCGTCCTGGTAATTGCCGGAGTAAGACGCCCCAGTGTTGGCTAATCATTCCTCTCTAAAACATAACACTGGTGACGTTTCCCCAAGGAGGTTATGACTGAAAGCCTTAGAACTCATGGTCACGTTGTTACTTTGTTTTGGGGGCTTGTTTTTTCAACCCCGTGGGCCAAGCCCTCCCCTAGGCATGGAGCTGAGAGGGTGGCTATGGCTAGGAGCCAGCACTGTTGTGGAAGAAGCTGCACTGCATCGAGATGCTGCATGGAGGATGCTCCTATGTTGTACTTCACTTTTGCCTACCACTGGTGGGAGGGTTGCGCCAGGGCATTTGCTGCTCTGACATTGTGCTGTTCCTGAAGCTGGGCTAGGAAGACCGTTTAGCTTCCCGGGAATGGGATGAGGAACGGGAAAGAGCCGTGAGACAGTCAGAGGCTGAAGGCTCCCCATAATGACAGCCTGGGATCCGTCCCAGTGGTGACTCCATTCTGTTCTAATTGATGGGTATTTGGAGGACATAAAATGTGTTATTATGCAGTTCATCAATTCTGGCTCTTATACTTTCTTGAGAAGCTTTTGATGCTACACACGATTGCAGCACCTAACCTGAGCTGTGAGTGTGTGCCAGGACACTCCTGGGGTCCTGAGTCAGGGGCTGTGCACCAGTGTGCCCATTCTGACCTTTCCAAGGCATGCGGGGGGGTCAGGGAAGGGCAGCTGGCTTGGTCTGATCTGAAAGGACAATGTATGTGTTCCCCATTATAAAAACAAGTTCAGTTTCTCCTGGCAGCTGTCAGCAAACCATCATCGAAGCTATGGGAACTCTGAACTCACCCAGAAAACTCATCCCTAAAGTTGTATTTTCATGCTATAAATTATTCATTTGTTATTGCTGCTGACTCATAAGTGCTAGAGACCAAACCACTGCCCAGAGGAAGCAGGACTATTGAAGGAAACATTAGTAAAAGCATTGCTAAATGCTGTTAAAATCAGCTTTAAAAGGATTAACATGAGCTTTGTTTCTTAAAAGCCACTGCTGTTCTTGCACCTATTAACTGTTAAATATGACTATCACTGCTAGTTCTATAAATCTGTCTACTGCAATTTTGCATGCTATTATTTTATGCTTATATGGTAAACCCCTCAGGAAATGCAATGTCTCATGACGTGCCTTTGTGCGGTACCTGTCCCTTTAGGGTGTCCAATGTAACTGGAGCATCTAACAGTTACTGGACTTCATAGTCTACGTAATAACAAGTACGTAAGTGCCAATCTGGAATTTTCTGCTGATTCCTCAGAAAGGGCATCAACCGTGTTGAAGAGTGGTCAGGAATTCACTCGCTCCTGTCCATTATTTTTACTGATTTATCCTTACAGCCCCTTGCTGCATATTTCAGGCTTACAGAGACTCAACCCTCCCTCCTTCAAAGAAGCCTTTCTGTGCAAAGTGAGAGAAGATGTAGGAGGGATTTGCTTTAGGCACCTAACTTAGGGCTAAGCCAGCCAGCCAGACTCCCTCTGTAGTCTACAGAAAAGGATGTTTTGGGACCTCCAACCTCTGGGTGCTCTTCCGCGTTATTGGAGGAACGGCCCACTCTCCACCGGCTGCAATGGCCAGTTTTTAACCAGCTTGGCAGGTTTTAGGCCAACACATCACAGGCCCCTCGAAGCTTCTGCCCTTGCAAAGATCTCTGCCTGCTGTGGTGGATGATTTGGTTACTTCTCTTTAAATTTCTCAGGTGATCACCGTAGGAATGAGCCCAGGGCAGTAGCTGGTCAACCTAGGTGCTTGTAATTGGTGATGTTAACACACTCCTGGCACAGCACATGGTACTTCACCATCCTCATCTACTTTGGGGCTGCCTGAAGGCACCATCCCCTTGAGATAAGGATAAAGGATGACAACAAACCCACAGTTGTCTTGGTTTGCAAAAATGACAGACGCTCACAGAGGCTTTGGTTGTGATAACCATAGTTACGAAGGTCTTTGCAGAGACCTTCCATTCTCCAGCCACAAACTCTCCCGTCTTTTTCTCCCAACCTTTGGATGAGGCCCATTGCCGTGGTGGCTGTGAGCTGCACTGCTGACCCTGACAGGTGGGTTGGCCTTTCTCAACTCCTGACTTTCTGAGTTGGCATTTAGCCGTTTGGTTTGGCGGGATGAAACAGTGCCTGGTGCACAGGCTGGACCACAGAAACATGCCTTGCTGCAATTCATTCCTTTCTCATTCTTGTTTACGCTCTTGACAATTTAAGCCTTGTCTTTTCTGGCTTAGATTATACTTAAATTTTGTGGGATGGTTATGAGGAAGTGCTAGGCAACACTTATCAGGGTTGTTCTAATTTTTTCCACAGAATAAAGGACTTCAAAGCATCTCCGTGTGATTAACATGTTGTAGATACAGAGTTCTACTGTAATAAAATTAATGACATGTTGCTGCAGTTTTAGGTCTTGATAGTGAGTAATAGTTTCATGTTAAAACATGATCTTATCATCCTCCTAAGCAAGCCCTTCATAGCTCTGCAGGTCAAGGTTATTTTCTCTGCCATAGAACATAATTTTTGCTGCTATACTTAAATCAAAGTCTTAATTTTTTGAGCTTTCTGGTCTTTATATGGTGTTAATTTTTTCTATCAATTGAAGAGGTACCTAAGACTATTACCCCACACAAAATCTGGGTTTATGTTGTTTAAAAAAAGTGTGAAAACCAGCCTTGTAGTGTGCTAAATTAAGCTCTCCTAATTAAACATACATAGTACAAATGACATAAGGCTTCCTTCTCCAGTGATAACTTTGTTATTTCATTGTGTAAAGAAGTTATAACTCTCCATAGGAATGGAGAGTTCACAGATTTATTTCGTCTCCAGCTCTGCTTCCAGCTGGAGGATTTGGATTTCTTCACCACGTTGACCAAAGAATTCAAGCCAAACTTTTCAAAATCTATTGAGAGATTTTGCGCACTTCCTTTGAAAAGAAACGTTCTGTGTTGTCAGCTACAACTAGTGATCATGGAGAAGCCTAAGTCAGTTGTCAGATGGATATCACACAGTATGGGGCGCAGAACCGACAACTAACCCCAAGAAAGATAATTACAGCAGTTGAAGGAATGAGCCAAGCAGCAACATCTGATATGCAAGTAAATGAGATAAACACCAACAAATAGGTCTTCTAGCCTCCGGGCAGCTGGAGGAATTGTATAAAAGCACTTGCAGCTCAAGACTGTTTACCTGCTTCTCCCCTCTTTCTCTTGTCCTGTTCCGCCTAAACCACGACATCTCTCTTCGGTGGATCACGTAAGTCTGATTTGCCTTATTTTTTTTTGACTGTTTCATTTTCAGTTTGAGTTTTGGTGTAAAGCTTTCTTACTCTCAGGATTGCTGTAGCTGTCTGCTATGAACAAGTCTCTACTGCAAGCAGTCTGTTGTGGGCTTTGACAGATGTGGATTTGGGGAGGAAATGTGGGACTTGGACCTATATGAGGTTTAGATAGTTTCCAGTGAGTACACACAGGTTTAAATTCTCTCCTCTGCTTTGTACAGTCTCACTATATAAATACTTTGATACTGGAGATTATTTTTCAGGTCGGTTATTTAGCCATCTAATCAAATGTTCATTCTTTCATATACAGCTACTGAAGATTAAAATTTTAACCCTTTTTCTCTTCTCATGCACACAGATTCACGTCTCCTGTGCGTGTTTAAGGTCTGGGCAGGCGGAAATACATAGAAAGACTCATTTTTTAGGACAGGGCTCAGTTTTATCCTTGAAAAATAACTCCATAATTGAGCGTAAAAGCACTAGGTATTTTTTACAGAAAATTAGAAGAAACTAGAATCTCTGTAAGTGAGAAAGCAGTAGGCTAGGCTCAGCCCAGGCCTGATCTCAAACAGCAGCTCTCACCTTTATAGAACAAGCCATTTTAGCTCCAGACCCTGTCTGGTGCCATTTATTTGTGCTAATTTTTGTTGTGGTGGGCTCATTGACTTCAAATATTTCAGTGAAAGGAGCTTCTTATTCTGTATTTAATCTATGCCTTGAGGCAAGAGGACGCCCCGCAAATGGAATAAATACAGGGTACCCCGTTAGAGAGCTCCTGAGGCCAAGCTCCCATCTCCGCACTGGCTCCAGGCACCACCACCGAAATTTCACACAGTTGTGCTTAGTTAGTGCTTCTGCCCAGCTCTGAACTAGCCAGAATTTCTAACAATATTTTGAAACAGAAAGAATCAGGTCTAGCTTGGAATTAGGATGAAACTTGCTCTTTTTTTTTTTTTTTAAGGCTGACTAGTCACAGAAAGCAATCAATCCCCATGCCTTAGCACAGCACCCAGCTGCCCTCCAAGCTTCTCAGACGCTCATTGTCTTATGTTCGTCCCAGGTGCAGGAAGGGACTGGTGGGTGACAGCCTCCCCTGCCAGGAGCTGTGCACCAGTTGCAAGGGATCTGGCGTTACTCAGATCTCTTCCCTGTGTTTCAGGCTTACCTGCTTTCCAGAGCGATGTCTTACTGCGGAGACCTGTGCATACCATACAGCAGCCCGTGTGAGATGACCTGCCCTCAGCCCTTGGCCAGCACCTGCAACGAGCCGTGCGTGACGTCCTGCGATGACTCCAGAGCTGTGATTTACCCACCACCCGTTGTCCTGACTTTCCCGGGACCGATCCTCAGCTCTTGTCCACAGGAGAGCATTGTGGGCAGCTGTGGACCACTCGGTGTTGGCCACTCATTCGGTTCTGGGGGCTGTCTTGGTTACAGGGGCTATGGAAATGCTGTTGGCTTAAGGGGCTCCATCCTTTTTGGAGGCTCAAATTGTTATGGGGGTGCATGCAATTACAGCAGGTCTTACAATTCTGGATACTCACCCCTGGGAAGGGGAAACTGTAGCCCGTACTCTTACCGCCGGTACAGCACCTACAGCCGAGGAAGCTGTGGGTCATCCTAAACATGACATGGGAGTTCACTGTGCACACATCAACCAGGAGATGGAAAACGCGGCAGAAAATCATGGATGGGAAACTGAGTCTGAGCAGAGCTGAGAGCTCGCTGCTCTGACTGAAGCCAGCAGGAGCTGTGAGCTCTCAGCAATGCCCAGAAAAACAGGCTTACAGGTAGAGCTGGGCAAACTAAAACTACACACGCACACAGATGAGAGAAAAAGAAAAAAAAAAAAAAAAAAAAANAGGATTTAGTCAGGGTCCAGCAAAGAAAAAGAATTTTTCAAGGAAGAAAAAGAAATCAACCTGAAAAACAACTCCCTTTAAAAGCTCAACTTTTTCTATTTTAAAGCAGAGAGTAAAAGCAATTTCTCTTAGAGAGATGTCAAAGTTAAACAGTTCAGAATGTTTTTAACCACTTTTGCTTTTTACAACTCTTATTTTCTCCCCATTTAGATTACTTTAGTTGAAAAATTTCATTGCCCTACAGCTCCATCTTGGAGCAAATTTGTTATTTATTAGAAAAGTATAACCAGCTCAACCTATAAGCCTATTTTCCATTTTACACTTTAGGCTTTTGGCATTTTACACTTTAGGCATGGCTTTTGGGCCCACCCGTGCATTTATTGCGCTGTTCCTGGGGATGGGCAGGATGTTCAGTTGCAAAAAAAAATCTGTGCACTGCGAATACTGAGGTGTCCTCAATACCCATGAGGTTAAACAACGTTCAGTTTAATGTACCGTAGGAATTCGTACACTGTTTGTGACCTTCCACAGCACTACAGTACAAAAATAAAGGAAACCTCGTTTGCCTTAATATAGTCTGCTTTAAAATGAATTTATTATAAAGGGATGAAAATAGGACAAATAACAAATTACACAACTGTAATAATAAATCAGAAATTCTCACACCAGATGTATGACTTGGTATGACAAATTTTGCAATGTAAAGGGTCCTGAAGTGTCTGTCTTTATTCCCTGTGCTACTGCAACTGTTAGCTCTGCTTCTCATGCCCATTAAAAGCCATATTGCATAGCACTGACCTGGTGTTCATTCCACTTACCTCTGTTTCAATGAAAAGACTTCTCTTCCTTCTGAGCTCCCTGGTTTCTCTTCCAGATGATACAATGAGTTTCCAGAAGTCACTGAAAGGCAGTTTTCTTCCACTCACAAGTACTCAGTTCCTTTGGAAATAAGAGTTTTTCCACCCTTCAGTTTTAGCAAAAAGAGGACGTCTTAATAGCCAGAGGAAATCACGCTACCTACGTGCCTCTGCACTGTTGGGGTCCAGCTCCATGCCGAAGCTGAAGCCAGGGCTTTCCCAAGATAGAAATGGCAATCTATTCCTAGTACTGGCATTTGCAATTAGCAGGAGACCTTCAGCAGCAAATACGCTTTTAAAATGTAGTGAAGATACTGAGGGCAAGTCCTTTCTCTTTGTACGCTAGTGGAAGGATGAAGATAACCTCTCATCCACAGTCTAGCATGACTGTTTAATCCCACAAGTTTCACCCCTAATCCTTACAAAAGATGTTAGGGACGTCCACATCTTGTGGATAAGTGAACAATGCACACAAACCCAGGACATCTTGTCCTTTGCTGTTGATTAACACCCAGAGGAGTCTGGGTCTCCAATGAAGCATAATTTTAGCATCATTGTCCAATAGTTTTAATCTGAGCAGAAAAGGAAACCAGCAGGCAAATGTTGTGATGCAATATAAATTTTAATTGAAACAGGACAAGGACTTCATAGCAGCAGAACATAACAATCCAGAGAGTACAGAATACATTTGCAGGCTTTGCTGGGGATGGACCTGGTTGTCTTCTTTGGGGGTTGCAGTTTGTAAGATGATCTTCTGTCTTCATTGCATTTGCAGTGTTTGAGAGTTGAGTTTGGTTTTCGTCTCTTTGTATTTTCTATTTCTTTTTTTTTTAATCCCAGACTGTGTGAACAGGGCAGCTCTGAGAATGAAACTGGAGCTTTGAGAAGTTTTTCCACTATATCTCAAAAGCCATGAAAAAACAGTCAACATATCAAGAAAGGCTAGAACGTACAGAATCTCATTTACACTGTTGCTTAGTCTTCTATAAACCACTTGAATCTCAACTAAGACCTTGTCTATACTTCTCAAGTAAACAGCCCCTCAAACACAGAGTTGGGATTTTGTTAGCAGATTCCTAATACAACAGGAAGGGAAATACAGTGTCTGGCCTTGTTTCTCAGGGTGGCTTAGTGTGCCCAGCCCCTGAGGACCCCCGCTGCAGCCTGGTACACTGCCCCTCTGAAAGCCATGTCCCTCTGCTCACTCATGGACTGGGACTTTGCTCTGGTCCCTGATGGATCTGGCTACCCATGGGGCTTAGCAGGGCCCGCAGCTCCCACGACTGTAAGTCGTGTACTTGCGGGAATAGCAGGGGTAGGAGTACCTGCCACCCAGGGAGGCGCCAGACCCGAAGGAGCTCTGGGCTTCCAAGGAGCCCCCATAGCCAAAGGAGCTGCCTATCTCCAGAGGGGCTGAGGTGCCCACGATGCTCTCCTGAGGGCAGGAGCTAAGGATGGGGCCCGGGAAGACGATGGCCACAGGTGGTGGGTAGACCACAGCCCGGGAATCCCCGCAGGAGGTGACGCAGGGCTGGCTCCAGGCGTTGGCGTATGGCGTGGGGCAGCTCACTTCGCAGGGAGGGTAGCTGCTGTAGTTGCAGACCTGCCTGTAGGAAGACATCGTTCTGGCCGGGAGTAAGCCTGAAACACACAGGACGGGGAGAACATGGGTCAGGGGTGACAGTGCAGGTGCATTTGCAAAGGGGAGCCCTCATTTATTCAAACCATACAACATTCAGAAAGTTACTCTTCTATAAAGTGTGATTGCAACTCATATGCAGAAATAACGAAGATTAGATAACCTGACAGAAGTCAACAAAGCCTCATTAAGGATAGGTGAGGATTAGCCTAGCAATATTTATTTAAAACTGTTCCTAAAACTATTGTCTTCATTTGAAAGCACTCCCAGGCACAGATATAATAGTTAAGCATTCCTTCTCTGAAACATGCCAGCAGCTCTTGAAGCCCCACACTCTCCATATCAAGCCCATACCCTCAAAAGCCTCCATGCTGGAAGGAGGTACAGAATCTTGTTTTATGACAGTAACATTCTTCCAATAATAAGCAAAGACACATCAAGATCTCAGACATAAATACATCAAAACTCTTATTAAAGCAGCTTTTAAACTCACAGAACAGATTTAACAGAAGTCAGACTTACTCAGTTCACCACCAAGGAGAAGTCAAGGCTGAAGAGTGGTTTGAAGAGGTCTGTGCTCCAAGCTCTTTTATAGGGTTCCTCTGAGCGGCTCCAGGGGCTGAGCCATGCTTCGGGCATGCGGTCCTTCCTAGTTACAAAACAAACTTTCCTGCATTTGTTACGTCAACGGGTGGAGGAATCTTTTCGTATTGTTCACTGTTAAGCAACTATTAGTTGAATGATGTGAATCCATGTTGCAGCCTACGGAAATCTTTCATCTCAAAATAGGGCCGGTATTCACCCTTAGTTTCTTTCTACTCATTGCAGAACTTAACTTCCTTCTTCCACTTGTCCAAGCTTCAAAGCACATAGCTCAGATCAGTAAACAAGAGGGTTGCTGATTTGACAAAACAGATTATTATTTTTTTTTTAAATAATGTATTCATTTTGTCATGCTTGGTATAAATGTTTTCAAACCTTTTAGTTGCAAAGGGAGATAAAACTTAGGAATCTTTTTACCGAGATACCATTCTGCTCCCTTTTTATCCCACTCTCTTTTTCCTCAATAGGTGAAAAAAAATCTACGGACCGTAGCCCTCAGGTGCTTCAGTTACAGTTATCATCCTGTTCACAGTGACAAAGAAGCAGCTCTGCGATTTAAGGGCCGTTCTGATGTCAATAGTGGGTTTCTACAGCCTATTTTGAAGAGGTGGTGGAAGGAGGGAAAACAGGACTGACATGCTGCAGAAGTCTTCTCATCCCACTTCAATCAGGGTGAATATTATTACGTATTGCCCTAGTTAAAAACAAGATGAAAAAGGGCAAGGAAACCCTCCTTAGAAATGCTAGGAAGCAATTAGTATCCTGCACAAGTTACTCCAAAATGTACTGCTTTTAACTCCTTTGTTCTGAAGCATCACGTCGGGCTCTTTCCGACAGTGGACCCCGGTTGAGCTGAGTACAGGAGTTTGTAATGAACAAATTTACAACTGGAAATATTGTACCCATCCCCACACCCGATGCAACAGACCACAGANAAAGGGCAAGGAAACCCTCCTTAGAAATGCTAGGAAGCAATTAGTATCCTGCACAAATTACTCTAAAATGTACTGCTTTTAACTCCTTTGTTCTGAAGCATCACGTCGGGCTCTTTCCGACAGTGGACCCCGGTTGAGCTGAGTACAGGAGTTTGTAATGAACAAATTTACAACTGGAAATATTGTACCCATCCCCACACCCGATGCAACAGACCACAGA
>RSEF01000025.1:725872-739223 GCA_003993805.1 Himantopus leucocephalus | reverse complement strand
TGTCCTCCTCCTCCTCCTCCAGCAATCTCTGGAGCCAGCGCTATGGTGGCTGTGGGCCATGCTAAGCATGGTAGAAGATGTGGACATCAGGAGAAAGAATGGGGGAGCCTACAGCAAGACCTGGATGCACAACTGAGCTGAGGAGCTCTCCAAAGCCTTGGGCACCCACGACTCCCAGATAATCTATTAGGACCTATGGGTGCCGCTCAGCACCCACAGGAACCATTCTTCTGCTTGTCCTTCTTATGTTTTTTTTGCTTGTGATGTTGTTGTGTAAATCTGTACCAGTTTCTCAAAATGAGTGTTTTCCATTCCAACAGAATGGGTGAGAAATTGGGTCATTTTGTGCTTTAGCCTCTCTGTGAATGCATGTACTGGTTTTCTGTTTTTCACACTCAACCTAGAAGATGTAACAAAATTTATCTCAGGGAAGTTGCTTTGCTCTCCTATGCGTTTGGCTTTCGTGCTCAACAAAGCCTTCCTGCATGCTACAAAACAGAACGTGGTTGGCAAAAGTAGATTTGCCACAGGGAAAAAAGAGCACCTTGTGTGAAACATTCTTTCCTTGTTGACAAATTGCTTGTAATCAGGTCTGAGAAACTGGAAACATTCCTTCAATTTTTTTTTGCTTTGTTATTAGCATAAATGCCATTTCTTGTTCTTAATAAAAATCATGCTGCATCCTAATATTAGCATTCTCTTTTTGTTTTATTCCAACCTTTCTTCACACCTCTCTCCCTTACATCCCTTTATTAGTTGATGATTATAAATGCACTAACATGCACAGGGCCAGGTTATATCCTGTGCAATGCATAATTCCTCCTTCCCAGCAGCTAGAACCAGAATCAACATCTTACACAGTTAATGCCATCATAAAAATGCCTTTGCTCTGGGAAGTATGTGTGCTTCAGGACTCAGTCAAAGCATATGTATGCAGTGTTGTTATTAGGGTTAGAATATGCCGATATTTAGCATAGATATATTTTATATTCAAGTAAATATATCCACTTTACTTTTGTCCTCACATTATACCTGTGTTGTCACTGTGCACAAGGAGCTGGCTGAACCTTGTACACTGTGTTTTTAAGAAAATAGCAAAGTCATAGAATCATAGACCGGTTTATGTTGGAAGGGACCTTAAAGCTTATCCAGTCCCATCCCCCTTCCCTGGTCAGGGACACCTCCCAACAGCTCAGAGCCCCGTCCAACCTGGCCTTGAACACCTCCAGGGATGGGGCAGCCACGGCTTCTCTGGGCACCCTGCGCCAGTGCCTCACCACCCTCACAGTCAAGAATTTCTTCCTAATATCTGATCTAAATCTACCCTCTTCCAGTTTGAAGCCATTTCCCCTTGTCTTATCACTACATGGCCTTGTAAAAAGTCCTTCCCCAGCTCTCCTGTAGGCCCCCTTTGGGTACTGGAATGTCTTTGAGATATCATGTCTTTGGGACGCAGGGGAATATAGCCTAGAAATACTTTAATAGCAGACTGCATCAAGATGGCATCCTGTGCCTGATTAGGCTGTTAGGGTTGTATTCCACTCATATCAGCCAAAAGAGTCTGTTTTTACATAGTGACATCATCAGAACTATACAGGCAGCTCTGACATTTAAGGAAGATTTTTTAAAAGGCAAAGCCTCTAAGAAAAGAACTGCTGGAAACCGGAGAACCTCTCTGCTCCCAAGCAAACTGGGGAGAGTTTAGCGTCATCTCAGAAAAAAACAACGACCACCCCCAAATAGACACTTTCACCTTGGCAGCAATGCTATCTCAGGAGGTCTCAGATATGCAAGAATAATTCTGATCTGGAAATGGCACCACAGTTCTCATACAAGCTGAGGGTACACCAACACTTCAGCTCAGAGACATGAATTCACCTCGTCCGGAGATGTCTGTGATGTACTCAGCTTGAGTCATGCTCTCAGCGAAGCCACAAGAGCGCAGTGCTGAGTCTTGCGTTATCCCAGTGAATATATTTTACGGTCCCAGCTAGGTTTTGTGGCCATTCCAGCAACAGAGTTTAATGTGTCAACATCAACAGCAGTCACGCTTTTTGGTTTGAAGCATAGTCATATCAAGGCATAAATACTATTTTTTAAGAACTTAGAAATACTGTTCTTCAAACAGAAAGTGCTCCTCAACCCCTCCTTGTTGGCAGTTACTCCTTTTTCATTGCATTCTCCCTTTGCTGTTATTTGGCTCCTCCTAGGGTGTAGTAGACATGCCAGTGCAACCTGGGTGTGCTGTGTGATCAGATGAGACAAATTCCACCCACACTGTATGACATGCACTCTTGGATGGATGACTCCAAAGCCGTCCGCCATGGGCTTGGAAGAATTGCACAGAAATACCTTGGCATCCTGAGCAGAGTTTGGATTTCAATTACAAACGGAAATGAAGGATCTACCTTTTCTATTCTTGATTGTCATGTTCATTCAAGCTAGTCAGGAAGAGGTTTTAGTCACGTTTGTAACAAAATAATCCAAAATCTATTCATGGAAGTTTTTGTAGATGCATTTGAATGTCTTTTTTTCTTTTTTGATGGTGTTGCAATAAAATTATGTGCTTGATACAGATAAAAATATTTTGTGCTAATTTAGTAAATGGATTCGATGGTTGTACAATGGATCCATACGTGCCACAGCAGTTCTGTGATTTGTCATACAAGGAATCTGTGCAAAGGTAGTCCACATGTCACACTAACTTTTCTTGTCATGGAGCTATTTGTCTCAGAATACTTCACTATACCATATTTAGAGTAGATCTAGATTAGATATCAGGAAAAAAAATTACTATGAGGGTGGTGAGACATTGGCCCAGGTTGCCCAGAGAAGCCGTGGCTGCCCCATCCCTGGAGGTGTTCAAGGCCAGGTTGAACGGGGCTCTGAGCAACCTGGGCTGGTGGGAGGTGTCCCTGCCCAGGGCAGGGGGGTGGGATGAGATGAGCTTTGTAGCCCCTTCCAACCCAAATTCTGTGATTCTATGATTTGCACTGGCAATAATGGCTGTGAATGCTTTAAGTCAGTAAAGCACATGAAACTCCCATTATGGGAAGAAACATTAAGACAGCATCCAGCTGCCACTTTGTGGGTCCATAAAATTACAGAGGCAAAGCATGGAGGTGTAAGTTTGAACACCATGAGTCAAAAGAAGCTGTTTGGGGTGTCAGCAGTATTGATAGTATAGTATTGATATTGGTATGTAGCTCCCTTTGCCCTATCAGGAGGGTAGGATGGTTAGAAGAGGGATGCATCTCCAAGAATTATGTGATTCACCTGTAGGTATCTGTAGGTATATGTCATCACTGTCATCACCTGCTTCCAGACAAAGTGAAACCAGGTGTGGTTTGGGCAGGAGGAGCAGACCAGGTGGGTTGTTTCCCCACAACATCTTCTTCCCTTTGTTTCTATTCCTGTTTCTTGTTTATGTGAATTGTCTACCATGAACTATCAGCAGCTTTAAAGGGCGTCTCCGCAAGCATTGCTGGGAAACATCACTGAAGGAAATCCCAAGGCGGCCCCGGAAAAGAGGTTTCCTCAACCTTCTTGCGTGGGTCACCTGTACAGCATTACGCTGCAGTGTTGGTGACAGTTACCAAATGCCAATGGAGACACTTGACTAAAATTAACATTTTGGAATAAAAGTCTCAAGATTACTCAAAACCAGGCATTTGACCTTAAATTCCTTAGAAGGGGATGGATTTTAGAGGGGAAGAACTCATCTTCTTGAGGTTTAAAAAGTGTTTGTAAATTATGTCAATTTGGATACACAAAATTAATATACCCCACTGAAAATAGTTTTATCAGTAAACACCTGAAGAACTGAAGAGAGGGTACTGGATCTGAGGAATAAATCTGCTGAAGTAAGCAGCCAATCTTCCGCATCAGCTGAAACCGCACGTTAAGATTCCAGCCCAACGTTTCCCTAGGGTGATGCACAGCTTCACTCCCTGACCTGTTTCATCCCAACCCATGAATCGTTCATCACTCAGGAGCCCCGAGGTCTTCAGCAATGATCCCATGGCGTCCCTGACAAGGAAAGCTGAATGGGAATTCAGCCATTATCTGAGGTTCCTGTCCCCCATGCCAGGGCTGGATAACAGCAGCTCCCTGCTTATAGGTTACTCCACCTGTACTTTTAAAGTTTGAAGTGGGACATGTGCTTTGGGTTTGTTTCTTGGCCCCAAACGCTTCCCATTTCCAAACCCGTAACTCAGTAGGAAGGTGTCTGTGGAGTCTAATGTGCCTCATATCAGAGTCATAAGAATTAATGACTATGATGGTATGATGGGATAAATTGCACAAGGCCCCCTTACTGCAACATGACTTGGAAAAGTGGGGCAGTATCTCAGGTATGTCAGCATATTGTGTTTACGGGTAAACTTGTGAGCAATCTTTGCTCCATGAGGCAATCAGAGAAATAGGAAAAAGCAATAAAAGAAAAAAAAAATTACTCTGCCAGCATAATGACAAGAACGCAATAGTAATCACTGTGGCTGAGCAAAATAATTGCATTATCTGGGGCAGTTACAGGTGGAGTGAATTTTTGTTTGATAATGCATTAGAACATCATACGTGAGGAATGTTTCATACCCTCCTGATTGCCTAAGAAAAGATATAAAAGCGCTCACGGTTCTGGGCTGCTCTAACCATTTCTCCTGACTTGCTCTTCGCTGTGAGAGGGTAAGTCTGAGCCTGATGCTATTGCTGTTCATATGTTGCTGTACCAAGGCAGGATTTTAACTGAAACAAAACTGTCATTCTTAGAAATGTGTGAAAAGTTTGAAGCTTTCTTTCAGAAAGAGCAGTTTCCTACTTATTCAGTGGCAGGCTGTGAAAGGGCAGGAAAAGGGTTTTCAGAGCAGCTGAAAGTTTGGGATATGCAAACTTATTTACAGTGAGATTTAGTGAATTCCTATTTCCTCCAGCCTGACCGTCCTGCCTTTATGAATCTGCCTTTACTTGCGTTGACTTGTAATGGTGACTACCGACTCTCAAACTGAACTAGGAAGCCACCATTAACAATAATGTTTTGTCCTGTTCTTTACAATTATTTCTGAATTAATTTGAAGCCTGTCATGCATTACGTCATGTACTTGTTATGGTCAGGACTTTGTTCCTTTCAAGGCCAGGTTGGACGAGGCTTGGAGCAACCTGGTCTAGTGGAAGGTGTCCCTGCCTAGGGCAGGGGGGTTGGAACAAGATGAGCTTCAAGGTCCCTTCCAACCCAAACCATTCTGTGATTCTAATTACAATATTCATGACTGACCTTTATTCCCAGCCTTTTATTTTATGAGGTTTAGTAAGGCAGGACAGAGATCAAGAGGAGCTGCAAATCAATTTTATGAGTGATCAAGTGATCTTATGATTAAAGAAAAGGACTCCATAAAATTATGCACAGTTCCTACTTCTGCCGGTCATCTGTCACCTCGGCCATCTTTAGCAGGTCCACGTTCACAGGAGTCCTAGTTACACTGCAAACCTCACTGGCGTTGCATTCTCACCCGAACGTGGGGTATTCTGCCAAGAAAACTCCCTTTATGAGCTCTTCAGGGATATGGCTGCTGCTCATTTTATCTTCGTACAGAACATGCAGGGGGGCCCTGGTGCCAGCTGTAGCATCTGAGAGATTGGGGAATAACACTGTCATTAACAACAAGGCTTGCCTGAATTTTAACTCCATCTCTCATGTTACCTCACCAAATGGCTCTGGGCAATGCATTCACTTCTAACCCTCAGTTACCTCTTCCTTAAAGATGGAATAACAATGAATTACCTCATACAGTTGTAGTGATTACAGGTGGTGCAGAACCAGCGCAGGATGTTACTGCACAAGTGATAGCCAGTGTCAAATCTGCTGCATAATTAGGAGACAAAAGAAATAGAGATTGTTCAGGGGGAGAGGAGGAAACATGAGAAGATGAGAAAAGGCACATGGCTGCTGAGACAAAACTGGAATCTTCATCCTCCTTCTGTCTTCTTGCTATCTTTCATTCTTTTCCAAGCACAATCTCCATTATATTGGTCTCTGAGCTTTCAGCCTTGTGTCATCTCGGTTTTGTGTGTTTCAGATTTATCTCCATTCCCAGAAGATGTCTTTCTACAGACAGATGATCAGCTCCCGCTGCCTTGCACCCTGCGAAGTGACCTGCCCGCAGCCCATCGCAAATGCCTGGAGCCAGCCCTGTGTCACATCCTGTGGCGATTCGAGAGCTGTGATCTACCCACCACCCGTGGTCATGACCTTCCCAGGACCCATTCTCAGCTCCTGCCCTCAGGAGAGCATCGTGGGCAGCTCAGAACCATCCAGCATTGGGAGCTTTGTTGGATCCATGAGCTCTCTGGGTCCCAGTGGCTCCTATGGCTCTAGGAGCTTGTACAATTATGGGAGGGCATATTCTTCCTATGGATCCAGTGGTTATGGGTTTGGGAGCTGCAGACCATGTTAAATATGCAGTGAATAAGGAGCAAGGAGCAATCACTCAACACGGAGGAAGATGTGCCTCCACGACCCTGTTACTGCCACTTCTTTCCTGGAGCGTGAACTGTGCATCTCTGAAAATCATACTTACATGTAATTCTCAAGCTAACGGTTTAATTTAGTTTTCTGACTAGTCTTTCCATTGACTCCTGATGATAATGGCCTCGAATTAGTTATATCAATGATCTTGGGCTGGTTGAAAGTGGGATGAGATTGTGTAAGTCTTCCCATGCCATGAAAAAGAAAGAGTAATGTATGTGGAATGCGCAGCCCTGGAGCAATTCTTTGCTCGCAGCCTCTAATGAGACCCTGGCAATATTTTCCCTGTGTTTTTCATTCTCAGTAAGATCTTCTACTTCTTACTTTCTCATTAAATTATTATGCATCAAAATTTTGAACTTTCTTGTCTTTCTTTGTCCACCGTTTTTTGTTTATATACCATTGTTGGTGAGCATCAATCTCTGTAGTGAAACATGACAGAGCGTGTTTTCTTTCAATGCCTGGAGTTGGAAGGTGACCAGGTTCTTTAAGCAGGAGCAGACATAATGACTGTCTTCTGCACAAAAGTAATTTCATGCTGGATAAACATGTTTTGCAACCCTTAGAACGAGGTTTGAAATTTCCTCCAGGACAGGTGTGGTTACAGCGTGTGTTTGGTACATGCCAGAAAAGAAAGTTAAACAGACAAGTAACTTTGAAGACCTTCCCTGTGGCTCACTACTTGCCCGAGGCTCCAATTTAATTAAGTCCCCATACACTGGGCTTGTGATAGTTTTCATTGTTTAAAAATAGCATGTAACACTCTGTGGGTAGAACTTTCCTTCAAATAGCCAACCGAAATTTTTAACTGAAAGGCAAATCTTTGCTGAAATGCTGTGCGTTTTTTGAACTTTCCCATGTTAATACCTCTAAATTCTTGGCAGCCCCAGTTAAAAATAAATAAAAGAATAATTCTTAAGTCATCCCTGCAGAGCAATACATGTCAGTCAGGCCAAATAATATTTTCCATCTCGGCAATTTTACACCTAAATTTCAGGCTACTCACAGATGACTGTGGATACTGGGCATGTTCAGCGCTTCTCTTTGTTCAACAGCAAGGTGGTTCCAGGCTGCCCAGTATGTCCTGCAGAGCTGTTTTTCGAGTAGTGTGATTTCCATACAATTAGCACGGCTGTTAAGAGGCGTCCACCCCGTCCTGGTGCGGACGCGGTGGGGACACCGCTCAGCACTTCTGCTCTTCCCTGTGTGAAGCTGCTGGCTCTAGGAACACCAGCAATGCACTGACAAACTTCACAGTGCTGGAGCAGACTCATTCCAGGCAAAGCCCGGTCTCGCCTTGCAGAGATTTGTTTGGACAGCATCAAGTATGTGGTAATAACTTCAAAGGGTTGGGAGGTGTGACTTCACTTGTAAAACTAGCTGAAAGGAGATGAGGCTACAATGAGGTAGCCAGGCAACACCTCTTGCTTGTCAGGATGTGTTTGAAGGCTTTGCCTTGTTTTCGTGCTCCCTCTGTCTCCAACATGTTGCGTGATTATTCTTGGAGTCACTAGGATGCTGTCAAAAAACCAGTACTTATTTGTGCAGGTCTGCAGAGCACTAAAGCAACCAGACCAGATATTTTCAAGATGCATTGCTATGGTGTTGATCACTATAGATGTCCTCTTTTCAAGATTTTTGTTTTCATCCCACACAGAACAGCAGAATTACATTGATCCTGTTCTCAGCTCGTCTTGCTGTACCCCCGCACTGGACTTTGAATAGCAGCTGGTTTCTCCTGCTGCAGTCAAAGGGTGCACTCAGACATCCTTCAGTGTGGATGTTGTCAGCAGACCTGGATGACGCTGCTCTGCCCACGTACTTGTTATACTACAAAAAAGGCACACGTAGGAGCTAGAAGTTAGAGGCCAGACTATAAATAGATCCCTGTAGTGTGTATTAATTGATCGATAGACTCTACTGACTTTGAATGGTGCTTGAAGACATAGAGCTCCACAACACCATTATTTGGTAAAATGACCTGCAGAGTTTGTCCCTTGGAGAGAAGGAACTGCAAAATTTGCATTGCTGATTCTCATCTGCCAGACTGAATTTGCATATTGTAATCATAGACCAGAGCAAACACCAAAGGACGGTTCTTTAACTGCCTTCCATTGTTCTGTACTGCTCCTGACCATCAGCGATCCGCCACTTCCCAAATGCCCAGCAGGCTGAACTTGGATTACACTTTCATGGAAGTGTAATCACAGATGAACACAGTAGAAGAGAAGAGAAGAGAACCAATTTCACCATCAGACCCAACACATCTCAGGTCACACGGCATGTAGATACGAGATGCAACACCAGCTGCTGTTTATCGTGATCACAGAATCAGAGAATCACAGAATGGTTGGGGCTGGAAGGGACCTCTGGAGATCATCTAGTCCAACCCCCCCTGCCAAAGCAGGTTGACCTAGGTTGGACAGGATCACATCCAGGTGGGTTTTGAATATCTCCAGAGAAGGAGACTCCATGACAATCTGGAAGCAGTGCTGAGATTCCTATGGTTTGTTGGCCGCTGCAACACAGGGATCACATAGAATCACAGAATGGTTTGGTTAGGAAGGGACCTTTAAACATCATCTTATTCACACACACACCCTGCAACGAGCAGGGACATCTTCAACTAGATGAGGTCCAACTGTGAGATCTCCTGCAGTTCTTGGTCAGCCATGGGAAGTCCAGGCTCTTGACAGCACTCACAGCTCAGACTCCTGTTCCTCCTGCGAGGGAAGCAAGTAATTATCAAGAACAGGAAGCAAAAATAAATGAAATCACACTGTCTCTTGTTGAACTATAGAGGTCACTACGCTCTCCTCTCTTTTGTCTCGGTGTGCTCTGAGCATGTGTTCATATCCCAGTACAAGGTAACACTATTGGTAAATGAGATGCAATCAGAAGGTGATTCATGAAGATGTTGTAAACACAGCCTGAAGTATATGTCCTCCCCACGCACTAAATTACCGTTCAAGACAGACATCTGTGGGAGTTAAGCCATTCATGGTGGAATTAAAGAGGTGGATTCACTAAATATTTAGTCACTACTAGAGCCTAATGGTTTTTTATATGGTTCAGCCTCGTACCACTGGTAAATAGCCTGCAGGCACAGTGGTTCAACATAACAGAACCAGAAATATGCCCTGCTGAAAGCCAGCTTCCTTCCAGGGTTTGACTCTAGGGGAATTAGCAAAGTGACTACTTGCAGGCTACCTTTTATCAGTTTTGCAACTGGAGGATCTGAACTCGAATGTTTCAAATGTTTTAAATTAAACACTCTACCAGAGAAACCTAAAGAAAGGAATCCTTTTTTAACTTACTGTCCCCTTTTACTTAGAAAACAAATTATAATAGGCCATGTCATGAATCCTTCGGTCACTGTTTTTTGGAAATGCCCAAGGCCAGGTTGGATGGGGCTTTCACCTGTTCTAGTGAAAGATGTCCTTGCCTGTGGCAGGGGGGATGGAACTAGCTGCTCTTTAAAAGTTCTTTCCAACCAAAAACTTTCCATGATTCCATGATTCTATGACCTGTTAAATTTTCTGTGTCATGCATACTACTGGCCGTGCCACGTACAGTCTTTCAGCTAAAATAAGCAAAAGTCCATGCAAACATATTGGTTTGACTGATTATCTCATTTTCAGAGTTCTGTCTGAAAAAAAATAAAAAGGATCTTTTCAATTTTAAACACCATCATTATTGACTCACACATAGCAGTCACAGTACTGACCCAGATTACGGGCAAATTTGAGTATTAACATGGAAGTTAGCGTTGCTGGAATTCTGCCCATCCCAATATGTGCCAGTGTTCCTGACACCAGAGCAAAGAGACAGACAAGAATATTCCATGGCGTGCTCCTCATCTGCTGTTATTTTCCTCTTTTCCTAAAGGAGATGAGAGTAACAGTGAAAAGCAAACCTGAAGCTAACCAGTGGAATAAAAAACTGGAAACAGAGACCACATGTCTATAGTTAGATGGGGATATTGGAGAGAGGAATTCAGTTCTGGGCTTTGCCAAGCGGTTCCTTTTTCACCTGGGGAAAATACTAATGTTTTTATCAGAATGGAAAACGCTGCTTTTAATCTCTGTATGAAAGATGCCTATCTGCACAAAAGGGAAAAGAGCAATGACGCTTATGCTTTGCTTGTCTTGTCTATTTACTCTGAAAGCACTTGAGGGCAGGGATTGGCTTTATTCTTTGTTTGTGCAGCACTGAATGTGCCTCATTTGCAATTTGAACTGATTATATTACCAGAAGCTTAGAAGCACTGGGTCTCTGCTGCTCCTGAAACTTACTGTATTACAGTTATTTCTTAGAGGGAACAGGGATTATTCCTCTTCCTTACTGAGGTGGAAAGGCTGATGACTGCAAGGATGAATAAGAGCAGTGTATTGGCTGCTTGGGATGTCTGGAGTTTAAGTACTGCTGAGCAATGTCAGGGCTGTAGATTGAGTGTTGTATCTGTGAATTTATAGGTGCAAATTTACATTTGGGAAAGTACTCTTCTGGGCACAACCTTGGTGGCATTTGTGGTCATGCTGAGCTCACCATGGAAACCCGCAATTCTCTATTTGGATGCTCATGGAAAGGCCCCGCTGAAATCATGTTTAAATAACAGGAGTTATAGTATGTTATTTTAAACTTTTCATATCTTCAAAGGGTGGAAAGCTGCTACTCAGGAGTGTCATTATGGAAACATTCATGACACTGTGTAAATTCAGTCTGGGCTAAATGTCCCGCAGTACTGCTTAGTTAGCAGCTTGGTCCTGCCCGTGGGAAGATATCACCCAGGACAGGCAGTGCATGAAGGGAAGAAGGGAAACCAGAAGGCTGCTGTGTGATGCAACAAAACTTTAATGAGCAAGAAATGCCGATGTTTGCAAAGCGAGATATCACAGAGTACGAAAAAACTGTTTCCAGTCCATTTCAGAGAATGTTCAACAAATGTCCTGCTCAGAGGTATTGCTGTCCTCAGTTGGCTTCCTTCTCTCTGCTGTGCAACTGCTGATGAAGATACTTGTCATTATGAGTGATGTCCATATGGAACAGACTGCCCCACAATGGTTCAAAAAAAATGGGAAAGCTGGAACAGGCAACAATAGAAACTGAAGGGTAAACAAGAAGTAAAAGAAAGATCAGAAATGCTAAGTGGCAGTAGCTCCACCACAGGACTGCAGGAACGCTGAGCCCCCGTCCTCATTGCTCTGCGTTTGGATCTTCACGTGTGGCTCTTCTGAGACCTCTCTGCTGCCTTTAGCAGGGTCCACAGCTGCTGCGGAGGAACCGGCTGTACCGGCGGGAGGAGTACGGGCTGCAGTACCCGCTGCCAAGCGTGGAGAGGGCTGAACTCCCATATCCATACTGGGCCCCATAACCTAGAGAGCCTCCGGAACTGTAGAGGCTCCCAGAGCCATAGAGGCCCCCCAGCCCCAGGGAGCCCCCAAAGGCGGGTGCTCCGGAGGAGCCCACCACGGCTTGCTGGGGGAAGGAGCTGAGGATGGGGCCGGGGAAGGTGACGACGACAGGGGGCGGCTGGATGAGGGCTGTGGAGTCGGGGCACTGACGGACACACGGCTCGTTACAGCTGTTAGCGATGGGCTGGGGGCAGGCGATGCTGCTGGTGGTGGGGCACAGGTCGTAGCAAGACATTTCTTTGCAGGGGTGAAGGTGATCCTGAAAAACAGACACAGAGCTGCTTAAAAACAAAGCCCAAGATCTACTGGAACAACAGGTCAAGGTTTGGTGCTGGGTTCTTGTGGAACAGGGAAATGATCACCAGAGGCAAAAGCAAAATTCACGATGCTGTTCACAAACCTTCCTGTCAATCAGCATTGCTGTGATCTTCCCCATCCAGTAATTCCTGCACGTGTCACATCTGCAAACCTTCTGAAATTGCTGCTGGTTTGTTTTTTGTTTTGTTTTGTTTTGGTTTTTTTTTTAATTCATGTTCCCTCCCAGAGGAAGAGAGTGTTGGCAGCACATTTTTTACTAAAATGCCAGCGCTCCTCCCTGGTGAATGTGGGTTGAAAGCCAGGAGCTACACTAGAGCCGATCTCCTCGTTACACCAAATGAGACAGAAGCAGGTTTTATCTTGGGAGAGATGGGATGGAGTCAAGAACTTGGCACTGCTTTAACCACACATTCCCTCCTCCTTTCCTGCCCCTGTTTCTTTCCAAGCTCTTTGGGGCAATCTACTTCCAGTTGCTCCCTTTTAGTTCTACGTTCTCTTAACCTCTGTAATCCCCCTGGAAAATCCTCCAAAGCATTTGAGGCTGAGGGTAGATTAATATACTTGATGTAATAACTAAATATACCCTATAAAATATTTCTATCCAAATATTTCCTGGCATAGCAGTGGAATTTCATTTAGAGTGTGGAGCAGGTTGGTAAAATGTAAGGAGCCGGTTTCCCTCACCAGATAAAAATAGAGTTTGCAAACTACCAGCTCAGCTAAATGTCTGGTCACAAAAGCTTGTGGCTTAGTACTTTTTCCAGTAAAAAGGGGGAAATACTATTTTGTTCATAAAGCAGCCCCGAAATGCAGAGAATGAAATCACTGACCTCAGTGTATCTGAACAGCTAATCTGGATCTGGATTTACAAAGGGACATATGACAAACACACTGGATCAGACCACCGGTCTACTTCCCTTATCACCGCCTCTGGTGAAAATAAATAGGGGTTTAAAATAAGCAGGATTTAGTTTTTAACTAGCCATAAAAACTAAATACAAACTAGGATCATTCTGCAGTAAAATTCCCATGGAGGTAATGCTTTTTCCTCAGCTGGGTCATTAAACAGCTTAGCATATGGCCGTCTCTCTCTGATTCC
>RSEF01000025.1:696525-717309 GCA_003993805.1 Himantopus leucocephalus | reverse complement strand
GGTCCCTTCCAACCTCAACAATTCTATGATTCTGTGATTCTCTGCTGTGTTAGATACGCAGGTTGACCTCCACAGGAGAAAGCTATTTTGCAACAATTGCAAATGAATGATGACTGCTTCGGAATGCTCCCCCTTTGATCAAGCAATAGCTTCAGTTGAGATGGCAAAAAAGTATATTACAGGTTTAATCCAGACCAACTGTCTGCTGTATTATAATAGCAAACTGCTAACTTTCCATTCTCTTCTGTTGTGTGTTAATAAAACCTACTGCTTAAAATTATTAATTCTCTCATGGAACTGATGTACCTGCTTTAATTTAACTCCACTAATGACTGTAGTCAATATAACTTTGTCAACATCTTTCCCTGGCTTTAATTATAGTTCAGCATCAGTCTGTACAGACCCAGACAAAGACTCCAAGCAAGAAATTTCACAGATATCAGGCTGTGAGTCATATGGGCTGGCAGGACACTGAATCATCCAGAGCCTTCAAGTAGAACTTTGCAAACCTTCTTCCTTTAGAGACTAAAGCTCCCAGTCTCTAAACACCACCTTTATTGCAGCACAGATGATCAAGCTAGAACAAAGCAATGCCTGATAAAATTCACATCTACTAAGTACAACAGGTACGAGTCAGTTTATAAAGACACACTGAGAAAGGGTTAGAACTTAAAATCTTTTAATCTCTTTCTCCTGGATGTGCTTTTTTTTTTTTTTGCAGGCAGCAAATTTTAAAGGCCAATTCCCTTGCAACACCATCACGAAGCCTTCTCTCCTCCCCTCCGAGACTTACCAGAGCCTGGTCTCAGCTGCCGAGATGTTCTGCACCCATCAGAAAGCTCTGGGCTGCACCAGTTTGCTGCCTCCCTCCCACCACCTCTGCCCTGAGCCAACTCAGCTGTGCTCAGGGAAAAGCATCATCTCTCCCTTCTTTTAAAGGGGCTTTCCTAAATATCACAGATAGGGTAAAGAGAGCCACAATCTTCTTCCAGGTTGCCCAGGTAGCAGCACACGTACCCTATTTGTGCAGCAACCTGAGAGCAGCTGAGTGGTGGCAGTGTTTCAGAAAAAGTTTTTTCCTATAATTTCTAGTGTTCCTCATGCTCCTGTAGATTTTCCTGCAGCACCTCTCTGTCCTCTTTTCTATGCAGATACTCTTGTCTGTTACATCTACAGAAGGACAATGAGAAACAGTGTTCCCCTCAGCGAGCTTTCCCCTGAAGTCAGGCTATTCCACTTCTCAATGAAGGGGAGCTAATTCCCCTTCTCAAATCACCTTATTGCCCCATTCTCATCCCTCTTCAAAGACATCCATCTCAAAATATTTTCTCATAAAAGAGCAATATTAAAACAGTTAAAGGCCCTTTTCCCATCTCTGTGGTGCAGTAGGTAAAGGGTCTTTAAAGTGTAAAGAGAAGCAACTCCCTTACTTTAAGATTTCCTGCTTATGCCGCAATAGGATACGCACCCATTGCAGGTGAGCATCATGTCCTTCTTTTGATAAATTATCTCACGCTGGATTTACCATGTATAGATAAAAGAAAAACTTTTTCTACAACTGAAATCTGCCTCATTCTCCCTTGGCAGTTGGCATGAAGTTATTTGCACAGTGTTTTCTGGAACGGATGACTTGCAAAGGGACCTGTTTCACCGCAGACAAGCTAGAAAAGGGGCCGAGAGAAGAAAGAAGTACAGGCAGACTGGGACTATGATGCAGCACAAATTTAATGAGGCTGAGGAGTGGAAGGAAGCAACATAAAGTGTAGGGAATACATTTCCATGGTCCACGAAGGACGGTACCCACTTATCCCTCTCACAATGATGCACGCAGCAGAATGAGATCTTCCTTCTTCATTGTTTAAGGGGACTGTACTAACTCAGTCATGCAGAATAGTTTCTAATAATTACATATTTTATCTAGTCATTTTCAAATACAAAAAAAAAAAAACCCAGCATGAAAGAACAAGACATTTGATCAGAAATATAAAGCATAACAAAAGTAAGACAAGCAAAGGCCTGATTTTAGGAGATGCCAAGCTCCCACAGCTCCATTAATTTCAGATTGTGGGTGTCTACCATCACTCCTGAAAACCATGGCCGTGAGCTCAGTCCTGCATCGGGTCGTGCTTCAGCGTTCCTGGTCTTTTCTTCCTGCTTGCTCCTCACACTTTAGCACGGCCCATAGAAGCCACTGCGATAGCTGTTGTAGCGCCGGTAGGGCCGGCTGTAGCCACTGCCCAGACCTGGGTAGCCAAAGCTCCCGAATCCCAAGGAGCTGCCGGAGGAGATGGGGACCCCTCCAGCACTGAGCGCGGTCCCAACAGCCGCGGATGCTGAGGATCCCACAGCGGTGTTCTGGGGGAAGGAGCTGAGGATGGGTCCGGGCAGGGTCACCACCACGGGAGAGGGCTGGATCACCACAGTTGAGTCCTGGCATTGCCTGACACAAGGCTCGTTGCAGCTATTTGCCAGCGGGGTTGGGCCACAGGGGGTAGGAGTACACAGGTCGTAGCAGGACATGTCTGTGGGGTGGAGGGAAGTCTGAAACACAAAAGAAAGGAAGAAATGCAATACAAGAATTCAAATAAAACTCTTTTTGTACAACTGAAATTCTCTGATAAAGAGGAGTACATAACAAACTAACAAGAGATTCCGTGGGGAGCAAGATGACATTTTTCACCAGATCCAGAAGAAGTACTTCAAAAATAGGGTTGAGCTTGCATTTTCTTTAAGGAGACTGCCAGGGAAGGTAGCACGGGTGCATCTCAGTGAGGAACTTACCCTAAAGCCTCCATGGTTAGTCAATTCACCCAGGAACCAGGGCACGTGCTGGTGCTGACAGCGGCTTCATTCCCATTGCAGAGTGCCCTAACCATGTGGCCGTAACACTACCCTTGGGAAAAGGCATTTTCAACACCTTCCCGCGCAGTTGTGGCTGCATGCAGGAAAACTATTAAGGTTCTGTGTGTCCTAGAGAAATGGAGGTTGACTCTGTAACCTTCAGATGAAGGTGCTCTGCTGGAACAGGCAACACTTAGCTTGTTATTCCTGGTCCAAGGCTTGCCTATTTGCTAAACAGTCCATGACAAACATCCTACCTGACACTAATACAGCCTTCCCATTTCATTCGCTTCCTCTCATGCCTGTTCCATCTTGGAAGTCCCTTCTCCCAGTTTTAGAAAGTGGGAAATAGAAGCTTAAGCACATAAAAATCTGTTCAGTAAGAAATGGAAGGACAGGCAGCTTCTCTTTTTGTGTATTGCTGTATTAAAATCATCAGCAGATCTCAGAAACTACAGTGCAAAGCTGTCCATAGTTGTTTGGAGGATGGAGAAGCAACTGGTTAAAGGTCACTCCTTGCCTGTGGAAGAACTATGAATTGCGTTTCAAAGCAGGCATGGACTGATGATTGCTTTCCATGCAGAGAACTGGTGACCCAGGAGTGCCAGTATTGGCCAATATCCCCGTGTTCTTTTGATCTTCTGGCCCTAGCTGAATTTTCCACAGACCAGCACACTTCTCTGAACAGACCCAAGAATTCACTACAGATATTTTATGTTCAGCTGCAAAACCTGAAAACTTGTTAGGTCTCTTTATTCAACTGTGGAATCCAAACTGGCTAACCTGTGGCTAATTGCCCCATTCAGTGATTTTTTCTGACCACGTACAGAAAACTTCATCTTTCATATGAAAACCCCTTCCTCCCTCAGAGAAAAAAGCTGANACTGAAAACTTGTTAGGTCTGTTTATTCAACTATGGAATCCAAACTGGCTAACCTGTGGCTAATTGCCCCATTCAAAAAACTGACCATGTACAGAAAACTTCGTCTTTCATATGAAAACCCCTTCCTCCCTCAGAGAAAAAAGCTGAATGTACTCCAACATTAGCGAGGAAAAGCTACAAAATCAGCAAGGCCACAGTTCAACATATAGAGCACAAATGGATTCAGACTTACCTTATTCACCAAGGCAAAGAAGGCAAGAGAAATGGATGGAAGAGCCTTGAGTTGCTCAGGTTTTTATACTGAGTCCCAAGTTGCCCAACAACTTGGGACATTCTTTGTGCATGAAGTTATTTATGAGCCACTACTGATTACATGTTTTTTTGCCTCAGTATTTGTGTTTATTACTGCTTCACTTCCTTATCTTGTGGTATGTCTATCTGACCACAAGCCTCTTTCATCTTAAAATATTCTGGGCCAAGTTAATTTCTGGAAACACTAGAATGATTAATTCAGAAGAATTTATTCTGCCTTCAAAACCCTTTTGGATCTGCCTGGTGTCATTAAAGGAGATTAAGCATAATTTACATAATACAGTCCCTTGTACCCTACTCTGCAAGGTAAATACTGTTGGAAATCACGAAGAGTTTCGACTTTTGGAATTCAACCCATGAGCACTTGTAGTTTGGGGATTCAAGCTGCTTTTAGGGAAAAGAGAAAAGAGACTGATTTTTACAGAAAATGGCCAGGAATACACGCACAATTTTCACCCAACTCCAGCCCCCAGATGAGAGAAGCAGCACAAATACAGTTAAAAGAGAAGGATACCAGAGAACCCTGTGAGAGTTGGGAGGAACTAAAAAGTGTTATGGCTGTGTGCAAAGGCTGAGATATAGAACAACATTTGATACTGCTGCTTTGACGTGGAAAAAAGAAGCAAAAAAAAAAGACTATTAGAAGTCCAGTCTAACGAGATTAACATCAAACGATAGCACTTCTGTGGAAGAGTTTGAAGGCCAAATCTTACTAATACAGGATCTTTCCTGGCTGTTTCTAATTCTGGGCCTGATCTCTTAGGAGTTCTTTAAAGAATCCACAAATCCACTTTTATTCTTATCTCAGACCTCAAAACATCAGCAACTGGTTTTAGGTTAGCTTCCACATGCATAGCTACATTGCATCGCTCAGTGACATTTGTTCTCAACGAAGAGCTCTGCAAACAATAAGGCTTTGCAAAACTCAGCTGCAGAGGCAGAAGAAACCACGTACAAGAATTCTTCCTTTCCTATTGCGCATTCATCTCCCCAGCTGTCCCTGCAGCGTCTGCTACAGACATGTTATAAATCAACGGTAGCCAGTTGGAGAAGTGTCACAAGTATATAAAGTGTTGATAATTTCTTTACATGCAGGCAATTTTGCTGTCACTTTACAGCCATCTTTGGGTTGCCCAATAACATTGAGCCTCTTCTATAGGGGGGGCTTGCAGGATAAAGAGTAAAGGGGTAAAATACATAAGCAATCCTAGACATGGAGATTAGTACAGAGGGTTTTGTTCTCCTAGCACTTTAATTAGTGAGACATGTAAATCACCTCTAAATTAGGAGTGTCTTTGTGAAGATCCCCTGGGAACAGAAACTTGTTTGGCTTGGTCATAGGTTCCTGAGAACTTCAAAGTTTATCAGAAGCTTTTATTAAAGTGCTAGGTATGCAAAGTATCACATTATGTGCAAATTTAAGATATGTGACCCATATTTGAATTCACATATCACTTCTGTAATAATGTATTATTAAGATTTGGGTGCACAGGTCAGTCATTGGGTTCTAAAATTTATGTCATTGTTCCTGGCTGCAGGAATTACAGCTGTTTTATTTTTAATTAAAAAATAGCTCAAGGTTTGGTTTAAGCCAGCTCATATTTCAAGGAGATTCTAAAATAAATTTCCCTAGCCTTTTTTAGCTTCAACTGCCCTATTTCTCAGTATTTTCCCATATTCTAAAGGATTAGCAGGCTTTTTCAAAAATAATTTCCTCTATAGCAGATATTTGACAAATTAATTTGCATATCAATACTCATAGATTATTTTCATCAACATGTTTTTATTCTTCCTTCATCCAAGCTCTGCTTGGAAAACACAAAATACATTTAAAATCAGATTATGAGTTTAGGAAAAAAAAAAAAAAAAANAGGATCTAGCAATATTTTTCAGAGATGTCTACAGCCTTCCGTGAAAATAATTGCAATAATTATTGTTCTGACTCCAGCCACTTTTTGTACAGTCAGAATGACTTAGCGGCCTGATCTTTGAGATGAATTAAAGTGAGTGAATCAGAAGTTCACAGCTTTTTTTTTTTTTTTAGAATCAAGGACAGACTTATATATTCACATTATAATTAAAACTTTTTGCATAAGATGAGAACATCGTCCTGAGACACCTGTGAGTGACTAAATGTCTGAGAGAAGATCCTTAATCAAAACAGACCTGGAAAGTTACTCACAGTGATCACCACGTCACGGCTCCAAACACAAAAATGACCCCAAAACTCTGTGCATGGAAAAACAGACATACAGAAAATGGCAGTTTCCCTGGCAAGAAGAGTGCCACCTGCAAGAAATTTTGAACTGTAATTAATTAGCTCATTATAAAGAAATAGATGTCTCAGAGGCTTTGAGCAGTTGAACAAACCCATGAAAGTTCTTGCAACTTCAAGAGAGAAGTTCTTGCAACTTCAAGGAGAGCCCTCCTATGCTATTCCCTTCCCTCACCTTTCACACCATCTCTGATAGTTCTTGCTTTTCTCTCAGACCTTATTTGTAGCTAATTGTACTACTATAGATGCTTATTGACTGTGTTAGTAACAGCCTGAGTGTCCTACACCACCCTCTGAAGTTTACACAATAATTAGGGCACCTGGTTCCAGGCCACTGTGAGTGAACTCTGCTCATGCCCTCACCTTATTAGCAATTCCTGGCTTATTGCTTAAAAAAAAAAAAGAAGATGTATCTATAGTTTCAAGTTGTTTGGTTCAGTCAGACCGTATGCCTCTGTATGGCATTGCTGGTTCTATTGTAGCCCACCACTAATTATTGGCTGTAATTAGTTGTTTGGCCCTGGCAGCTGAGCAGCACACGCTGCGTGTGAAATCTGAGTTGCCTTTTGGTGCAGGCAGAACCTGTGACTTGAGGTTCACAATTTCAGCTTCTGCTGCTCAAATAGTTCCCTGAAGGCAAATGCGTTCAACCATCGGTAGATACGGAGTCCTCAAAGTTCATACTTTACCATAGCTATTTTCATTGTTAATGTTATTTAAATACTGTTATGAAGAACTTTAAAATGACTGAAGTTTGAGGTTTGGTTTGGCATCTTACTGTGGTCTAATAAGCTTCAACTATTTATGTCACAATTTCCCTTTTTGTCAAAAAATAAATATAACTAACTACTGCATGCAGATCTGTGGAGTATGTCTGCAAAGGGCCAGGTGTAGCGCAGTTGTTATGCTGAAATCCAATGGGCAACAGTAGAAGAAAACAACAACAAAAAATTAAGTTACCCTGAACGGAAGAAATTGTTTACTCACCAGAACCTCTGCGGAGCACCACACCCAAGATGGGTGGGCTTTAGTTATTTTTTAAATATGTTTGAATAATTTTTCAAATGCAGATTTTAATTATACTCCCAATTGTAAGGTACAATTAGTATTTCTCTACCCATGGCCCTACGTGTCAGATACACCTTCCTTGCAGAAGGATGCCTTGGTGCCACCAAGACTGATGAATGTGCACTTGTAACCCAGCACCTCAGGGCAAGGGATTGCCCATAAACATCGCTACAAACCCTTTTCACAAAGCGTCGTTTCTTTCTGCCAGGGGTGACATGAGATATAGCTCACCTGCATTTTACTGCAATTACATGCCAATTCCCCGATTTTACATTTACTTTCATTAGTCATTTAGGAAGGAAAAGATCACACCCTACTTGTTCGCAGCTGGAGACCCAGGACTAAGACACATTCATTTAAAACCTTACCATCCCAGTAAGAAGAAAAGGGTTTTCGTACTCAAAATAAACTCTGAAATTAGACACTTTTGTGTGGCGTGAAAATTCAGCCTCTCATTTGACTCCACAGATGTCTGCAACCAGCCAGCACGCACGAGTACCTCTGCCAAGCCCAACCGTTTCAGCAGCAGCCCATGAAGAACTACGCAGAGGCTCCAGAAGCTCAGTTTACAACATGACTTACAAATCTACATTTGAGCAGCCTTAGACAGCTTGGCATTCATTACCAAATAAACCACTCAATATAATTCTGCAGGGGGAGCAGATCTCCTCTTAGACCATTTGCCCCAAAACTCCCTCTGGTCATTTCTCTTCGGGGTCCCACTTGGCGCAGACGGTGGCCATCAGAAACATTTTCTGATGAAGAAGAGCAATTTGATAACAAGCACTTTTAAGTACGTGGTCTTATTCCCATGATCAAAGCCAGAGCTGGGAAAGGAAATATAGCAAATCTATAGCACTTATATACAAAGTATCGATTCGGGGGGGGGGGGGGGGGGGGGGNTGCTACAATGTATCTCATTCATTTCCACAAACATCCTCTACTTTGCATACTTTGCATATACAATTTAGATACTTTGTAACAACATTCCCAAAGTTTTGCGACTGTAAAATGATTTCTTAGCATAAGAGGTCACCAGCCAAATCCTTATTTCTAGGCGGCAAGAAAAAGTAGCTTTCAATTAACAGCACAGAGGAACAGTACGAAATTTTACAAAAAGTCAGCTGCTAAAAGTATTCAAACAAACACCAGGAGACGGGGATTGTGATGCTGCATAACTTTAATGAGAGCGAAAAGCAGAATAAAAAAGTACAAAGTACACGTACATATTTCTAGGATTCAGTAAGACAACAGCTAATGTGTCTTTTCATCCTGGGTTTCTTTTCTCAGGGCTTCTGTGAAATGAGACAATAAAATCCCATCTACAGCAATAGAAAAAAAAAAAATGTTTCATCAGAAGTATGAAGTATTCAAAGAATAAGACAAGCAAAGGCCTGATTTTAGGAGATGCCAAGCTCCCACAGCTCCATTAACTTGAGCTGGAGTTGTGGGTGTCTACCATCACTCCTGAAAACCATGGCCATGAGCTCAGTCCTGCATCGGGTCGTGCTTCAGCGTTCCTGGTCTTTTCTTCCTGCTTGCTCCTCATGCTTTAGCACGGCTCACCGAAGCCACTGCGATAGCTGTTGTAGTGCCGGTAGGGCCGGCTGTAGCTGCTACCCAGGCCTGGATAGCCAAAGCTCCTGAATCCCAAGGAGCTGCCGGAGGAGATGGGCACTCCCTCGGCGCTGAGGTTGCTGCCCACAGCTGCAGAGGTGGTGGATCCCACAGCGGTGTTCTGGGGGAAGGAGCTGAGGATGGGTCCGGGCAGGGTCACCACCACGGGAGAGGGCTGGATCACATACGTCGAGTCCTGGCACTGCCTGACACAGGGCTCGTTGCAGCTATTTGCCAGGGGGGTTGGGCCACAGGGGGTGGGAGTACACAGGTCATAGGAAGACATGGCTGTAGGATAGAGGGAAGTCTGAAATACAGGGAAGAAAGTAAATGCAATATAAAAGCTCTATTAAGTTTATAAAAGTCAAGTTAGAGGATAACATATGTGAAAGTACCTAGAGAAGGTGGTCAGACAGGATTAGAGGTAAGGGGGTAGGACAAGGGGTAATGGTTTTATGCTGAAAGAGGGCAGATTTAGATCATATATCAAAAAGAAATTCTTTACTGTTAAGGTGGTGAGACACTGGCCCAGGTTGCCCCGAGAAGCTGTGGCTGCCCCATCCCTGGAGGTGTTCAAGGCCAGGTTGGACGGGGCTTGGAGCTACCTGGTCTACTGGAAGGTGTCCCTTCCCAGGGCAGGGGTTTGGAACGAGATGATCTTTAAGGTCGCTCCTAACTCTTACCATTCTATGTTTCTATGTTTAGACCAAAATCCACAGTAGGTGGTCTGAAAATAGCATAGAGGTTTCTCTTGATTTTTATGAGGATGTCTCTGCTTTGCAGCTGACCTCTGAACTGTGGGGCCAGGCTTGGTACAGTTTGCCCTAACCCTCACTGGCAGAGGCATTTCCCGTTCTTTGGTAGTTTCCCTTCGTACAGTCCCTCTGGAGAAGGTGCAGTTATGACTGTACCAGGGGATGGAGAGCAGCAGCTGGAGCTCTCATCAGGCAGCGAAAGTGGCCCTGAGCTGAACATTGACACATAACTGAATTTAATGCCTTAATGCTGGAACTTACTTGCTAATAGCCCAGCCAGCGGCATCTGCAGAACTACAGAAAAGTGTTTTAGAAGCATCCTTTGCTCCCAAATGTCGTATGACCAGAACAGGCAAAGTTGGAGTGCAAAGAAGGATTATTTTCCCAATCAGAGGTTTCTGCCTTGATTTGAATTCAAAGTATTAGAGTCTGCTGGGACCCCTGCAGAAAAGAGGACTTGGCAGTAGAGCCTGGTACTCAGCACTATTTTTTTCTGTTTTGCTAGTCCCAGTTTCTTAAGATGAGACTATATTTCCAACCAGGTTCATTGGCAAGCGACTCCCTTAGCGCTGATCTCTAAAATGGAGCATGAAGCTGTTTGCTCCAAGAGACAATATTGCCAGTGTCCTCTAAGTCATGTCTCATTACACCCTGCTTCACAAGTCAATAAAGCCTTTCTTTTTGATAGAAGTAAGCCTTTCTAATTTTCCTTCCCAAAAGCAAAAAAGCTAGCAATATTTATAAAGAACTAAGAATAACAAAAAACAAAACAACAAAAAAAAAGCAGTCATCAAAGTAACAGTTTAGCATTTAAAAAGAGACTGGGTAGATTCAGACTTACCTGTTCACCTGGGCGAATAAGGCAAGAGAAGTGGATGGAAGAGTCTTGTGTTGTATAGGTTTTTATACCGTGTTCCAGACTGCCTGCAGACCAAAGACATATATTATGCATGAAATTATTTAATGATCCGTACTTTTGCATGCAAAATCCCCCAAACTGATCAACCCCCCCTTTTTTTCCCTTTCAAAATCTCTTTTAGTATTGCTCTATTTTTTTCCCCTCCCCTTATTACATTCACATTCCAGAATACACAAAGCTTTCATCTTCACCAATGTGCACCCACTTAATTGCTTGGAAGACTGTGGCGACTCGTTTGAATTACAGCAGTAATTATGTTCCTACCTAAGGCCAGTGTACATTTTATGCTTCATTTTAGTCATCAAGACACTGCTTAAGGGAAGTGTATGTGATGCTTCGTCCTTATTCAAGACTTCACTCCTTTAGATGAATAATCATTTAGCTCTGAGCTGGGGGCCTGGGCTCGATTCACAACCATTTCCATTTCAAGGACTCAGCTTTACCACAAGACAAGCTGTATAATAGGTATTCCCAAATTTTGCACTTCTGCACTCTTTCAATCCCACACAGGCATATGGCTGAGAACAGCACCAAATTTCCAGGAGGACTGCAAAGGTTAAAGAAAATTAAGACTGGCGAGAAATGCTGACCAGAGACAATAAAACACGTTCTAAAATTGCTTGGGCTAACCCACAGTTTTTCCACTTTGCATGAATACAAACACATATAAGACTGCATCTCTTTACTCAGTCATAAATTTTGGCTTCATTTTCCATGCCAAAGTCAAACAATTACACTTTTAATGAAAGCTCTTGATTACATGATCTTATTGCTTTGTGACATTTAGTAACTGCCTCTAATTCTCGATATGATTTCTGTGCAGTCTCTCATCTGAGGAACCACCATTATTCCTACCTGAAATCCCAGTAAGTCGCTCAGACGTGCAGCGATTTTCACATAAAATTAAGTATGAATGTGCATGTTAAAGATTGCTTTCAAGTATTGGTTCTTAGAGGCAGGGCACTGCCTGAGCCAAACTACAGCGTCAATCGGAGTTACACCCAGCTGTTCTCCATTACATTTATCATTACATGATTTTTTTCACCTCTGCAGCCTGCAGTAGCCTGCCCTGGCTCTGGTCCAACCTGCTGGAAATACTGGCACAGATGGAAAGTATGGAAAAAGCAGGGATCAGGTCTCTCCTCTTAGCACCACCGTCCCCCAGCAAGAGATACGAATTAACTCTAAATGAAGAGTGTCTTTATACACAAGTTGGTCTTGGTCTTCAGAAGAACAAAGGACTTCAAAGTTCAGAAGAGCTTTTTCGCTAATGGCTCAAATATGCAAAGTTTCATGCTACCTAATGTTCAAGGTACGTGACAAGATCTCAGCATCACCTGGCTAATAACCTAATTTCAAAGTGTGTGAGTCAAGATCACTCAAAGGACTTCACAAACTAATTCAAGGTAAACACCTTCAGAAACTTTAATTATTTTATTAAAAATTTTCATAATTGATTAAAAATATAAAGCCGTGCCTTCATCTTCTGTAAAATCCTATAACTACGTATTTTAATGGTCCTCCAGAAGAAAATTCTCCTCTTATTTTCTATAAAAGGAGGAGAGAGGTTTTTTCTTCCCTTTCCTCAAAAACTCTACTATCCAACATACTACCTGTCATCTTGTTATACATTTTAAAAAATTATTTCCTTACAGTAGATGAAAACAGTCAGTCTCCTGGAGAATTAATTTCCTTTTCATCTGTAAACTGAAATAGCCAAGGAATGCTAACTTTTCTTCATTCTTCCCTCTAGGGACATAAACAGCTTTTCTTGGAGGGTATATAATATTTTAGAAACAGACTCATTAACAGCCTGGAAATGTTTTCATTGATATTCTGCCAGTTTAGCCTAATTAGCACCTAGAGTTCACCCAAAAAGTTGAGAGCCTTTGGATTTTGCTTTTTGGGATTCTTAAGGCTAGTGAACCAGGATTCTCTCGCTTTTGGATCAGAAATGGAGTTTCACATTCCACACACCCAATTAAAAACCCTTTGTGTAACAATAGAGCGCTCCCATGACAGGCTGGTGAGCTACCAAATTGCTCAAGAGCTGACAAATTACCTACAAGAACTTAAATTTGTATCATCTTTATGGTGACTTCAGAGGCTTGAGTGTAATAGGACAAGGCATTCAAATGATCCACGGGTCTTTGAGATGAAAGAAGCTTTGAGGAAGGCTTTTCATCCGGGGCCAGGATGAGACTAGACTGGTACCTAAACCATAAGCAATCTAACTACTGGGAATGACTTAATTATTGGGGACAATTTAACCAGCTGCAACAGAATTATTGGAATTATTTGAACACCTCAGACCTCCCCAGGATGAGAATCTCTTCAAATTTTCCCCCAAATCTATCATGTTAGTAGCTGCAGTGGCTGTTGCAAATCTGGTTTACATCTTATGTCCTTACTTTTAGCAAAAATCTTTTACTTGCAAGGATTTCTAAAGGTTTTAATGTCTACAAATGTCCCATATATATTTTATGTTGCCACGCTTCTTTTCTTGACGTGAGCTTTTTTTTGGAATTCTGGAGGGCTGCAGCCAGGACAGTAAAGACAGCCAGGTTTTTATAAGGAGCCCTAAAACACACAGTATTTATGCTGTAAATACCAAGTAAATAGATCAAACAGTTTTGCTCTCTGTCACAAAAAGCTGTGTGTATATCTCCTTCGAGACTTCTGCTGCCGTTCATGTTTTCCTTCACCAATCCAAGCATTCAAGCAGTGATTTGATGGTAAAAGTATGTAAATCTTTCTTTGCACCCTGCAGCTCCAGCTCAGAGTTATCGAGAGTGTGAATCACCACAGGATTCCTTAAAACAAATATCATTACACGCTAGATGAGATACCTTGCCATTCTGTTAGATCACAAAACGCTTCCAGCCTGGAGAATAATTTCTTGGCAGAGATGCAGAAAGCCAAGTATTGTGATGAGTCAGTGTGGAGTCAATATGCATTTCAGATGCAAAATTAAATATTTTCCTGATCTTGAGCACTAAACATATGTTCTTCTCCTCTTATTAGTGTCCCCAGTGGCATTCATATCATGTCTCTGTCTGGTAGTGGTGATCTATGCAGTGATGAATTTCACCCAGAAAATGTTTCAAAAGAAGGTAGGAGGGGAAGGAAAAAATAACAGAAGACTGGAGATACGATAAAAGCATAACTTTAATAATACCAAAGAGTGGATTAAAATACTGCAAAGCAACAGGTTTCAATATGGGAAGAACGGCACATCTCATGGTGATGTATTCCACAGACAGAGCTCTTCTTTCAGGGTAGCATTGCACCTTGACAATCAAGTCCCATCTACTGTCTAAATTAATAGTTTTACACCAGGCAGTATCAAACACAGTGATGCACAGCAGAACTACATACTTGGTTAGAAATATAAAGTAGTATAACAAGAGAAGGGGCCTCATTTTAGGGAATGACTAACTCCCACAGCTCCATTAACGTGAGCTGGAGTTGTGGGTATCTACCATCACTTCTGAAAACCATGGCCATGAGTTCAGTCCTGCGTCGGGTCGTGCTTCAGCGTTCCTGGTCCTTTCTTCCTGCTTGCTCCTCACGCTTTAGCATGGCCCATAGAAGCCACTGCGATAGCTGTTATAGCGCCGGTAGGGCCGGCTGTAGCTGCTGCCCAGGCCTGGGTAGCCAAAGCTCCCGAATCCCAAGGAGCTGCCGGAGGAGATGGGCACTCCCTCAGCACTGAGGGCACTCCCAACGGCTGCAGACGCTGAGGATCCCACAGTGGTGTTCTGGGGGAAGGAGCTGAGGATGGGTCCGGGCAGGGTCACCACCACAGGAGAGGGCTGGATCACCACAGTTGAGTCCTGGCACTGCCTGACGCAGGGCTCGTTGCAGCTATTTGCCAGCGGGGTTGGGCTGCAGGAGGTGGAAGGACACCGCTCATAGCAGGCCATGTCTGTGGGGTGGAGGGAAGTCTGAAACACAGGACCAGAAGTGAATGCAATGTAGGAGTTGTTTTGCACTTACATTTGCTCAGCTCAGGTATCAGGACAACAGGAGATTCCCAGGGATTCTTTTAGGAGTTGAGTGGGGAGTGAGTTGAGAAGGAAACCAAACTCTTAAATACGCTACAAGAAGACAGAGGCTGAAATAATCCTCTCTCCTTTGTTGGTGATCCAGTAGAATAGCTGGCAGCAGAAGAAAAGGACACATACATGTATCATTACTTTAATTTTAGTATTTTGATTGGCTGTACGTCTGGAAAGACACTACTGAGATCCAGCCCCAGGTATCCAGAGCACCGTAGAAGTAGTAATTATGAGTAATACCGAGCCACAAATGTATTTATGGATAGAGTTCAATAGGCATCTGGAAAATGAAATGAAGAACTATTTTCCAGGTTCCAACTTTGCCTAGGAAGAGGTACAAATTTCAATACAGTTAAGCATACTTGAAGCTGAGGTCTTTGGAAATCTTTCCCAGACAACTTGTCTACGAACGTGCCATCCATGAGAAAGCCAGGAGTTCCCTGCATCTGGTTCCAACACACCAATAAACACAAAGTCACTGTCTCCTGTGCCCATCTCAGTCTGTTGGGTGCTCAGCTCTCCTCTAGTTTTTTCTATTCTTTCCCCTTGTCCTCACAGTCCCTGAAATCATTTCTCTAAACTTGCAGGTGTCATTGCACCCTATAATGTAGTTTCAAAACTTGACGACTCTAAGACACCAAGCAGAACTTTTTGACGATGTCTATCATAATGAAGTCCATGTTGGTTACTACAGCAGAAGGTGGTTGAGGATACGTGATTAGAGCCAATATCCTTGCTGAACTCAGTATGACTATTCCTTCTAATCTCAGTATGCAGCATCATTTTGTCTTTGTTTCGAAAATGGTATTTAAAGCTCAAAAGCTTGTGGTTCGACACAATTGATTTTTAAAACCCACAAACCTCTGCTTTAAATCTCCTTAGTTTCCTTGCTCTCCAGCTGTTTCTTTTAGTATCTGGCTCATTTTACCCTCTTTTTTTCCACTGTGCCCAGTAATAGATACATCATAACAAAAACGGCAACACTGAAGAAGCCTCTCATGGAATAAACAGCAAAGAAAAAGATTTTTCTGGATGACATTTCAGAAGATACATGCATCCACATCCTTTGCAAATACTGTTGTTTTCATATCAACCCAGATGAAATTTCAGGCATAACAGACAATGGATAAGACCTTTAAAAGATATAAAATCCACATCGCTACTTGAAAGATGACTGAGCACATAGATCTCTGTAATCATAGAATAATAGAATGGTTTGAGTTGGAAGGGACATTTAAAGATCACCTAGTTCCAATCCCCCTGAACAAGTATTCTACTCATTTAGTTTGTTAATCTACTATTATTATTATTATTAGCAGTAGCAGCAGCTAAGTCACTCAGCATGTCTGAAAGCCAATGTTTAAGTAAATTTATAGCACCATTTCAAGGATCCTTACGGCCAAGTCAGGGCTCCAGAAACACCTGCAACTCTAACAGCAAAAAACTCAAATTTTAAAGAGAAAAACTTCCCTCCAATCAATCCAGCAACAAGCAAAATACTGTGGAGAAAAAAAGTAAGTAATCAAATTGCTATGAAGGCAAGAATTCAGCAAATAGAAAAAGAGAAGTAGATTTGAACTAACCTTGTTCACAAAAGAGGAAAAAAGTAAGAGAAGTGGTAGGAAGGACCTCGTGTTGAGTTAGCTTTTATACTGCATCTCAGATGGCCTGAGGACCACAGACATCCTTTGTGCATGAAATTCTTTACCAACAAGTATGTCCTGAATGCAAAATGCTCCCAACTGATTAAATGTCTTTTCCTTACTGTTTATTATTTTCTTTTCATTTCCTTATCTTCTGACATACATATTCCGTCATACAAGTTTCTCTCATCTTCTGGTATTATGGACAAAATTTATTCCAGTGCCACCTTTCAGTCACAACAAAATTTATGCTCTGGTGTATGTTTCACTTCAGCCATAAGGAAAAATATTAAGAAGAATTTATACAATACATAATTCATCACTGAAAGGTGTTCTTTTATTAAGAATATGGGTGTAAATCCTTAATAAATTCTAGTCTCCACCAATGTTTACAAAGCTCTGGCTCCAGCCAAGCATAAGAACAATCTAGACTGAACTTCTGTGTTTTGTAAAGGCCCTGCAAAAAAACACAAGCAAATGCACACCTGAAATCCCACTGAACCCAGCGAGAAAGAATCAGAGCCCTGTGTGAAATTCAGAGAAAAATACTATTATATTATATCAAATTCGGACAGTATCACCCTATTATACTTCTGTAATGCAGTTTGTAGCACAACTGCTAGCACAAGGGGACATTGAAACCTGATTTATCATTTCTTTTATGAAATGAACCTATAACTCCCCTCTGTACCTCTCAGACCACAAATATGAACAGCACTTCACAACTCATCTTGAGGACACACATGAATTTTAAACTATTTTGAGGTATTATCCTTCCACAAGCTTAACTGTGGAGTCATTGGGAGAAAAAACCCACACAATGACCTGTTTGTCATTGTATTTTTTCCCTCGCTACAGACAGCAGTACAACAGTGATTACTCTCCAGATTGATGGATGTTTATTGCATAAGTGGAATATATATACAAGTTTTTAATACGTTTTTTAACTTCACTTTGCAATCTCTCCTGTACAAACTGAAGGTTGGAACCTCTCCTTGGAGAAGAGTTATTGAATACTGTGCATTCATAGATAACTGGGAAACAAAAGTTCTCAGTCTTGGGTTCCTAAAGAAGAAGGGCTTCAAAGTTCTTCAAAATTTTCATTAACAATGTGCATATTCACAGAATTAAGTTATCAAACTGCTCGCAATATATTATGAGGTTTTAATACCCTCATCATCTGCCCAACAGGATGTCTTTAAAACCTCTGAACCAAGAAGTTTATACCTTCACAAAGTGAAGTCATTTGTATTTTAAGACTCTATGAATACCAACCCCAAACAATTCTTTAAAGAAGAAAAAAAAAAATCAACATTTCACAAATTTTTAAACTGCTTTTCATATTCCAATAACATTATCTGAAGTGTCCCACCTACGCTCTTAAATATTTCCCTTCCTTTTCAGATCTAAACAGTGCTACAGACCCATAAACGTGTAAACACATACATTTTTTAAATACAAACTCTTGTGTCGTATCAGGTGCTCACTGGCAACTTGGAGAATTATTTTTCTTGTAAAACTTACAACAATATCCACAGAAGTTTTCAACACTTCTGTTCTGCTTCCTTCTACTAATACAAGAGCTTCTATTTGGAATATTACCTCATATTTTAAAAACAGACTCATCAGAGATCACGGAAGTGTTTTCAAAAAGACTCCTGAACTGTCTCCTGATCACTCCAAATTTGTCTGATTGGCTCAAAGAACTCATCCAAGAGGCTGGAAGCCTTCCTTGGAGATCTCCTCAGGGATTTTTTTGAAGATGGTGAACAAGTTAACTGGCAATTGTTCTTAAGTGGGTCAGACAGGGAATTGCACGCAAAGAGCTTCAGTAAATGTCTTGAATGTGATCTTAGATTGTGCTCCCAAGACAACCACAAGCTAACAAATTGCTGAGGAGCTGAAAAAAAGTCTTTATTAGGCTGGGCTTGGAGTAATTCATATTGACACTAATAGAGTCAGTATAAAAGTAACAGAAATTAAAAGTACCCATAAATGGTGAAGATGAAAGAACTTTTAATGGGTAGAGTATGCTTCTCATGCAATGCCAGGGTGAACCTAGGCTGGAAAACAAAGCAAAATAATGTCATTATCAAGAAAAGGTTCCACCTGCAAAAATGTATGTGAGAACTAATTCATGCAAAAAAGGAAGCCTCAATAGTTTCATAAATTTGTGAACATCCATATGCATCATTATCGTTCCCATTTCTCCAATCTTAACATACAAAGGGGACATGGCCTTCAAATTGATATTCACATTCTTCAGCAACTGTCTCTCTAATAATACTTTAATAAAGGCTTCAACATCCTGCACAAACAGTCCATGATGCCATGCTCTCTGAAGATGGCTAGTTCCAGGACACTGCTTTTTTTTTTTTTTTTTCTCCTTTTAAATCAGCAAGATAGACTTAGGAGCTTACAGCCGGCTTCTCCAAGCCTTTTCATTCACAACAAGCACCACAAACAGACCTTTCAGGACACGCTGTTTTTGGACACAGGCCACCTAACCAGACATTTCATTCTCCTGAAATTCATTTCTGGACTCTTTATGCTACAAGTCCATTTGCATCACAGAAAGACGCCTTCGTGCCACCAAGAACGAAGCCATTCTTTGATGTACATCAGAGTGCAATCAGTGATTCCTCACAGATCTGAGTGAATAACTAATTACTTCAGTCATACCAGTTCTGTCAACAGGGCACCATATGCTTGTGTCTGTATTCCAGTCCCTTCAGTTATTTAGAGAATACTCATGGAAACCAACTCTAAAGCCAAGACTCCACTCAGTCTAGTACCTATTGATTTACCACCTTTCATACTTTGCTTTAGCTGCCTCAAGCTACAGCCTAAAAGGGGACATAACCCATCTTCTCTCTAAACTATTTTTTCCCTCTACTCCGGTAACTTTGCAATTAGGTAATTCTTAAGTAAAGGGAACTCAGAACCTAAGTGTAAAACACGTGAAAAAAAATAAACCTACTTCTTTTCCCCCCACTGTGTGGGCATCTACACTGGTTCCAGCACTGAACCTCAATGCCATGTATGTTCCCTCTGCTTCCTCCACTATTTCTATCCCAGCACTACAAGACTTGAATTTTCAAATAGATTTTAGGGGGCTATAAAAGAAAATGCTACACAAGGTACAGTCATCAGAAATTACATAACTCTCATTCTTATTGCTTTCCTGTGCTATGACCTGTCAGACCCCACGTAGCTCCAGAGGCAGAGCAAAGGATTCAACGCAATTAAAAGCTTGGATAAATTTCTCAAAGCTACCTACAGACAAGGATATTCTTTACTATTCTTTGATGTCTCTTATTTGCACACAATGTGCTGAGTTTTAACATCTTTGACAAAATTCCTAGATGGTGAATTACAGGATTAAAACCAAACTGTTCTTAAGGGAAACAGCTATGGCCATTTGTCTAGTTCTTCACTCATGTTCTTTTGTGAATTAGCTCAGGAATAACATTTATTGCATTTTCTTTAAGGCATGAAAGAGGACATCAAAACCCATCATAAAAATTTATTAATGATACAATCATATGAAGACTCTTATTACTCCAATGAGATTTGAACACTCACTTCACCTTTGAAGCCTCAAGTCAAGATCACTCAAGCCTTGCCAGGGTTAAAGCATCAGAGTCTGGTAGTATTCAATCTAACCAAAAATAGAAACCCAAATAATACTTCTGAAAATCTTATTATGCACTTTGAAATTCTCGGAGTTTCAAAGATGCTAAATAGGTGGTAAGATCAGAAAGCTCCCAGACTGAAATTGTATTTTTATACAGACATGGAAAAAATTTTACAAAAAACTAGCAAGAGAAATATATATACACCTGTTCAAAGCTTTACAAGAGTGTAAAAAACAATGAAATTATATTTATGAGGGTGATTGTGGTGAATATTCAATTCATATTTTCCACAGAGAAGGCTCTGTACATAGATTTTTCTGTATAATGACACATTCCCCATCAATGGGATGAAAAAAGGAGAAGAAAACCACAATGGAACTCAAATTCAGATGCAATATCAGTTTAATGATAAAAAGTCAAGTAGCATTGTACAAAACAAAAGGAATAAATATATTTATATAAGGGAAAGAAGCCATGTAAACCATTCCAACTGCAAGACAGCAAGCAAGACTCCACTTTTCCTTAATTCCTGAATAAAATTCCTGAATAAAACCCCTCCAATGACCATTTAAAACTACAGAATTATAGCAACTCAATGTGAAACTCAAAATAACAGATGCAAAGAAAGTCATCAAAGCAGGAATTTCAAGAAAAAGACATCAGCTGGTCATGTTTCCAGACAGACATTACATCCCTCCCTCCTTCAGAGCAGGACACAAGAGTGCTCAACCCCTCTGGAAACCCTGGCCAGCGGCTCCGTCCTCAATCCGGC
>RSEF01000025.1:680431-696515 GCA_003993805.1 Himantopus leucocephalus | reverse complement strand
ACGGGGCTTGGAGCACCCTGGGCTGGTGGGAGGTGTCCCTGCCATGGTCTAGATGGTCTTCAAAGGTCCCTCCCAACCCAGCCCCTGTGATTCCCCCCAGCACCAGCACAGGTTCCAGAGTTTTCTCGGCCAGGCGGATGAGCCGGTCCCCTGCGCACCTGCGCCTCGGCACCCTTACCTTCTCTTTCCCTTCGGGGGCCCCCTCACGAAGCACCAATCCACGCTGATGGGCTGCCCCATCAGCTCCTGCCCGTTCAGCCCCTCCATGGCCGCCTGCGCCTCTTTATAGGTTTCGTACTCGACCAGAGTGTACCCCTGCGGGGGGAGGGAGGGAGCGTGAGCCGTGGCTGATCCTGGCAGGGAGACGGGAAAAATCCCTCCCCGAGCCCTGCTCGATCCCGGCCTCCGCGGCGAAGCCGGGGAAGGGGAAGCAAGAGCCTGTGTCGCATCCAGCCGGTGCCACACGGACAAGTCCAAACACCTCGTAAGCCAAAATGGAGGCGGGAAAGCCACCGAGAGGCTCAAGGGTCAAACGCAGCTCGCACCGAGCCCCCCCTCATACCTTCAGGTAGCCCGTCCGTCTGTCGAGGTTCAGGTGGATGTTTTTTATCTCGCCGTACTCTGCGAATTTGTCGTGGATGTCTTCTTCCGTTGCCTCCTCGTGCACCCCCGTGACGAAGAGAATCCAGCCCTCCACCGCTGCGGTGCGAAAGGGATAAGGGTGACGCCAAGCACAAGGGCGTGCTCCCACACCGGCTGTGGGGCCTCAGGGAAGGGGTCGCCCCCATCCCAAAAGAGCGAGGCGTACGCGGGTGGGAAGGGGAGGTGGAGCCCTGAAGACCAACGCTCCCGGCTTAGCCTGAGATAAATCCTGGCAAGGCAGGGAAAGGCTCCTTCCCAACCAGGTCCGAGCCCCACTACAGAGCCAAAGACGCCACATTCCCCCACGGTCTCCCCGTGCTAAGGGCTGAGGAGGTGCCTCCGGTGATACTCACACCTCTGCGGGCCTGGCTCGTCCCCGTCCTGCTCCACACTGTCGTAGTCCTCACGCACGCGGGCTCGCGAGCCCTCCTCTGGGCACGGCGAAGAGGGGGAAAGAGAAATGGGCGACTGGTGCCATCGCCCAGGAGGACAACAGGGCCCAGACAACCACAAACCCGCTTAAAACTCCCCCAAAGCACAGAGGCAGACGGGGTTTCACGGCAGAGCCCTCTCCGAAGCGTTTAAGCCAAACCGGGAGAGCGAGGCCCAGAGGGGTGCGGGCTGCCCCACAGCCATGTCGGGTGCTCCTCACCTGAGCCGAAGCCTCGACCTTTCCGTTTCTTGGCTTTCTCCTTCAGCTTGTGGATGCTCTCTGCGGGCGAGAGGGGAGCGGGTCAGAACCGGGGAGGGGACCCAGACCACGGCCCTGGGCCGGGCAGGACCTCCGGTCCCAGCAGGACCTCTCGGGGCCAGGCAGAGTTCCCCCCCCAGGGCCGGGTAGGATCCCCCCGGGACCGAGGAGAACCTCCCAGAGCGGGCAGGGCCCCCCCGGGGCGGGCTTGGCACCGGGGTTTGTGGGGAGGGGGCGCAGCGGGCACCCCGAAGGGGGGAAAACGGGACCCGTCAGGAAGCGGCGGGCCGAGGGGGGCGGGCCGGGCCCGGACCGGGGGTAACGGACACGGGCACAGGGCTCCGAGCTGAACCGGGGCTGCGAGGGGGGGAACGAGGCGGGAACGGGGGTGACAGGGCCCGGTGAGACAGGGCCGCGGCCCCAAGAGGGAGGAGGCGCGACCCCCGGGCGGGCCCGAGGCGAGGAGGCGCCGGGCCGGGCCGGGCCGGTCGGTGGGGCCGGGCCGTTAGGGGACAGCTCCAGCACCGCCCTCACCGTCGCCATCCTCGTCCATGGCGAAGTCCTCGCCTCCCGCCTCATGTAGGTCCAGTACGTCCGCCATCTTGCCGCTCTCCCCGCCGCCGCCGCCGCCGCGGTGCACGCCGGGAAGCGCGCCGGAAGTGCTGCCGCGCCGGTCGCCGCCATCTTGGGGAGGGTGTGTGTAGCGGAAGAGCCCGCGCCGCCATCTTGGGGAGGTCAAAGCGTCTCCTCCGGCCTGCGCCGCCATGACGGGAAGGGCGAGGGGCCTCCCCCCCCCCCAAACTGGGAAAACTGGGGACAAACTGGGACCACTGTCACCCCCCGGGGTGGCACCAGGCAGCACGAGCCCCCGCGCAGGGATGGTTCCGAGGAGAGGTCGGGGGCAGGGCCTGCCTCAGAAGAGGAGAGAATCCACCACAGCGACCCCAAAAATCTATTGTTTTATTGTATAAAATCATACATACAAACGGCAAGGCCGTACGGCGATTTATCCTGTCAGCTTTGCGTTTAACTACCCAGCCTGGACAAGGAGAACACCCCATTTCAGATGCTGAGAAAAAAAAAAATGGATTTTTTTTCTTTTTTTTCACCTTCCCAGCGGATCCGGAGACCGAAAACCGGTGCCCAAATTGCCCCAAAACCACACATTTTCCTCTTCCCGTCCGCCAGGAGGAATGAAAGTGCCATAATCCTCCCCGATCCGTTGGGGAGCGGCCAGGCAGCCCCAACAGCCCCCGCTGGGCAGAGTCGTGGGGAGTTTTGCTTAAAAAAAAACCAAAAAACCCCAATAAACGTTAAAATCCCGACGCGCGAAACGCGCGTGAGCACGGGGACGGGGGGGGGTTTCTCGGGGTCCCCTCGTTTGCGAGGTCAGGCCTCGAGTAAATCACCCTTTCACGAGGAGCGCAGACCTCGCTGGACCTCGCGCTGTTCCTACCGCGAGGGATTAAATTCCAAATATAAGGCCCAGATATTGCCAGCCTGTGGGGGAAAAAACCAAAAACAACAAAAACCAACAAAAAAAATCCACATAACAAACTCCACACCATTTACAATCACATTTATAAACGCGTTAAACATTAATACTGTTGTGTAAAGAGGCTGTGTATAAAAAATATATATAAAAAACCCAAAATAGGCTTGTTAGGATGAGAATACAAAACTAGAATACCTACAGATAATGCGATTTTTTTTTTTTTTTTTAAATTTCCATCTCAAAAGGAAGAGTATTGCTGGAATATCCGCCTGCCGCCGCGCTGGGACACGCTGCCAGAGGGGCGGCCGTCCCTGGGAACAGCCCGGACCCGGAGGCGTTGGACCTCTACCGAGGGGGGAACAAAAAAAACCAAAACAAAACAGACAAGAAAACCACAGAAAAAGCTCAAAGCTGCACTGAAAAAAAAGAATTACTGAAGTCTGTCTTCAAGCGCTATTCCCGCTCAGGCGCCGCTGCCTCTCCTGGGATCGGGGGGCGTAGGGGGGGACACGGGAATTACCCCGAAGGAGTTGACTGAACTTGAGCTGCAGGAACAATTTAAAGTCAGAAAGGGCATTTTTTTTTTTTTTTTAACTCTAAACTTCATATAGATTTAGTAGTGTTACGTATACAAAGAAGAGGGAATTATTCATTTAAAAAAATAGTGCATATCGAGATTTGTGTTTCGGGAACGGTTTGTTGCTCGTTTACAGGGAACGGAACGAGCTCCGAAGGGGTTTTGTCCATTCCCTTCCTCCGCCTCCACGCGATCTGCTGACCTGCAGAACTGCTCAGCCCGACCAGAAATCCGAAGAATTGTCCCCAATAGCTGTTTTTTGGGGAGCTGGGCGGCGTAAATTAGGCGCAGCGAAGGGTCAGAGCCCTTTACCTGAGGCCAAACCCCCGTCGGAGCTTTCGCTGCCTGGGGCTGGATCCGTGCTCCGGTGCCAAGGATTAAACGCAATTCTGGTAATAATAATAAAAAAAAAGGCGTAAAAACACAGTTTTAGTTCACAAAGGCTGGTACCTACAAGGCTCTTCAGGGAGAGAAGCCGAGCAGTTTCCCCTCTTATTGCTCGCCAGTTCTGAAACTCCGGCAAGGTTTGGGGTTTTTTTTTAAACTTTCCTTGAAAAGGCGAAGTCTGGCATTTGGTTTGGAAGCTGCTGCAGAGGGAACAGCGTGTCCATCTCTCGTTTCTTGTGAGATATAAAAAAAAAAGTTATTTGCCTCTCCGCAGCTTGGCTTGGGGAAGCCAAAAAACACGGAGGCTCCGTTTCCAGGAAAATAAACCCGTCGGTTCACGGGACAGGACTTCAGCGTCTCCTCCCGGCCAGGCTGGGCTGAACGCTGCAGGAACCCAGAGAGGATTGAAAAGCGGCGGAGCGAGAGGCTCCGTCTGGCGCAGACTAATTAAACCAAGTCCAATCCCTCAGGAAGGGCAGGAGTTTGTTGTTAGGTGCGTTATTTACTTGGAGAATAAACCCCGTCCCGCCCCAGGAGGGGAAAGCCAGAGCGGGGCCGGGCGCAGTTGTACGGGTAACGGTGCATCCTGCCCGAGCTCGGGACTGGAACGCTGCGGGCTGAGCCCCAGATTTACCTCCGGCCAAACCAAAATCCAAGTTTTAAATCCCTTTTCTGTGCTTGGGAGTATTCCCCCGGGAATAGCGTTAAAGAGAATGTGTTGGTTGTTTTGCTTGGTTGGTTTGTGGGTTTTTTTTTTAATTAGTGTGCCTATGAAGGAGTTTTGAGAGACCCCTCCCTCTACTATAGAAGGAGAAGAAATAAAAGAAAAAAAAAAAGGCAGTTCTGTGTGACATGCATCAGCTCCAGAGAACAGGAGCCTTCTGGAGGAAGTGCTACATTTCATGGAATACTGCTGACTATATAGTACCAACGTACGGGGAGGTCTTCGGTGTTAATACCGAAAGGCTGCACTTTTCATTCTGTCTTAAAAAAAAAAAAAAAAAGCGACAGAAGGAATTCTCTAGGGGATAGGAGGCTGCGGAGTAGGTCTGGGAGCAGGTATTAAAAGGTTTAAAAGGTTTAAAAAAATCTGTACAGGAGCTTTTTTTGCCCTTTTTTAAAAAAAATAATAATAAAAAAAAAACGTTTAAAATGTGCAAATGGGCCATGATTCTGGAAGAGGCATTACATGCTTTAGGCGAGGCGGGAGGGATCCCCGTCAGCGTGGAGGTGTTAGTGGGCCCTGGCGGGGAGCGGAACGACTCGCCCGCCGGCGTTTAGCAGTTGGAGGAGTGCATGCTCCCCAGCTGGCCGGCCGCCAGCATCAGGATGTCTTTCTTCTCCTTATGGAAACGCAGCTCCTTCCCAGCCAGGCGGGCTTCGTCCAGCTCCCTCTCCGTCGAAGCCAGCTCTCTGGAAAGGGCCCCCGGGCTATTCTGCTCCCTGTTCACCCAGTCCATGGCCATCTGGTTCCTTATGTCATCGTCCAGCGCGCGGTGGGAGTAGTGAGCCAGGACCTCCTGGGGGTAACGGACACATGCAGGGCAGCTTAGGAAAGACCAGGCACTACGTGGGACACACGTCGCTTGGTAGTGCCTGGCTTCCTCGCCAGCTAAGGGAGTTAAGGAGAGGGTTGCTGCGACGCTAACACACCTGGAGTTAGCTGGAGACGCCCGGACTCACCTGCCGCGAGCACTGCCTCTCCCGCATGGCTTTCAGGCTGCCGTTCCAATGCAAAAGCTGGAAGACGGTCATCAGCTCCTGCAAGGGCAAGGGGCAGTCAGGCCGCGAGCAAACGCGGGGACGAGGATTCAGCCTCACGAGTTAGTTTCTAGCTAGGGGAACAAGAAGCCGAGGAGGACTTTGCAACATCGCGCCCGGTCCTCTGCAATTGCAAGGATCACAGAGTACACTTGCAAACTCCGGCGTCCGTCAACAAGAGACTTCCAGCATTAATGAGTTCAGATTTATCAAAAAGACAAGAAAACCACAGAAGCGTGGGAGGCGGAAGGCATCACCGCCGTCCTAGAAGCTGGGATGCAAGGGCAAAGCCCGGCTCACCCCCCGAGACAAAAATCCCCCGACCAGATGAGCGGATTAGAGAGGAGACGAAGACGCTGATGCTTCACTCTGCCCTGGGGATTTCGGGATTCTGCAAGCAAGGCTCTGTCGTCTCGCAGCCTCCAAGCTAAACCACCAGCCGGAGCGGGTGACAATCCAATGTTTTCCAAGCAAACAGCTCTCTCTCAAGGCCACACAAATTTCCCTTCATAAACTTGCCGGGACTAGTTAGGCTTCCCAAAGACAAACACAGCCTAAGGAATATACATAACAGAGTCACGCTGTGTAAACAGGACCATTAATATAAACACTTCTGTCTTCCGCCTACCGAGTGTTTCCATTCAAGGGAAACGAGCCAGGCCAGAAGTCAGCTTCGGGGACAGTCTGCCTACAGCACAGAACCCCCAAACCAGCGGCACTCCAGAATTAAGGCGCCTGCTTTGAGACGCATCCAAGCCCTGCTTCGCCCTCTGCAGCAGAGTCACGGTCTAACTTCTCCTCTTCTAAAAATCCAGTTCCAGTTGGGGCACTCACAGTCAAACTCGTCTACACAAAAATGGCTTCAAGTTACTTTTGAAGCCCAAGTTTAAATTAAAAGAAGTCACGAATCTCAAAGCACTGTCAGAACAGCGTCTCCGTACGTGCGGGGACAGGCGTCCTGCTCGACGAGGAGCGTGCTCAAAGGCTATCAAGTCACACGCAGAATTTAGAATGCTCTAAACAATCTGATTTACCTGGCTGCTCTGCTCTGCTCGTAGGAGCAGTTTCCTCAGAGAGGCTGGAATACAGCCCAGAAGCAGCTCAGTTCTCGGTCGTCTGTCCTGCACGGACTCCTCCTGCTCCACTACCCAGAACTGAGAAGTGTTACAACGGCTTCTCTCGGCAGTTTGTACTTTTCATTTCACAGATGTTTTGTCGTAAGGAGAGACAGACGGAGCACATTTTGGTAGCACAGGAAGACCGCTCAGATAACGCTGTGGTTTGAGGGCACGTAACGACAGTAATCAAGACTCCTAATTCCACAATCAAAATGTCGTTGGATGAAAGACCTTCACCAGCTTTCCCAAGGGAAGCGAGATCTCTCCCGTTTCACAGGGAGAGGGTAAAACCCCACAAAATGGAGCAGCTCGCTTAACGCCACGAGTTACGGTACCTGGAGGTACGGTCTGGACCTCCAGCACCAGTTCTCTGAACGCTGTCACTGAAAAGACTGGATCAGAAGGCGGCACAACCCTTTCACAATACTGAGCCACGCAAATATCAAAGACCGTTTACAGAGAGAAGCCCAACTCAAAGTATTTTGCTGTTATAACAGCACCTGAAAGCGCCACAGATCCTGAGCCATGTTCTAAGAGGAAAGCCCCACTTTTGTTTTGTGTAAAGCACTACAGACGCAGCTGAAAGCTCAAACCAACCACCCCTCGAACCCTGTCGTTAAATTAGGAACCGTACCTGGAACTCCAGCATTGATTTTCCCTTGTTGGATTCCAGCATGAAGCGGAAAGCACCGATCCCGGTGTTGGGATTATCAGCTTCCTCTCGATTGCCCTGCAAGAGACATTTTGCACAAGAGCTGCAATTCCCGACCAAAAGGGGTTCACCTGGTACCCGCCGCTTCCGCTACATCATCTCCAGTTCAGCAGTTCCAGCTCAGATTAAGGAGGACGGCCTTACGCACCTCAGCCTCGCGCCGCCAGACGCGCTTACCAGTCTAATTCCGCCTCGAATACTTGCAGCGTTCACTGCAGCTCTCATGGAGCAACAGAGCCCACTCTGCTTTTGACAATGCCACTTGAAATGGGGCTTTTTCTGCAACCCACGATGGCGACTTCAAAGTTCTTACAATACTCTGGGTACCATCAGGCACCACATGACTGCACAGCTAGAACTCCCGCCAGGAGAAGGTATAATTAGGGCAGTAAAAGAAGAATGCAAAGCTCCCGCTGCTAGAAACTAACGTTTCTGGGAAACATTTGGTTTAAAGAAAGCTAGCCAATGTGACAACCCGGTCACAGAAGGGCCACATGAACCAACATCTCCGTCTTACTGTCCTACCCCTGACCTGAGGGCAGCACAATCAAAGGCGAGAAGAGTGAGAGACCGTGTGGGAGGGGAAGCAGGAGAACAAGAATGAGAGCTACAGTTAAAGTTGTAATACTCAGAAGTCACTGAAAAAAAAAACCTGACATAAAGAGTTCCAGATGTAAAAGAAAATTTCTCTTCCTGTGATTTGAGGTTTTTCCCTAGTCTATCCGTCCCCATCAATCACAGCCGACTGGGTACGGAGAAGCCTTACATTGAAAGATGCCAGGGCCTCCGAAACACTCTTCTCAATGAACTCATCCGTGATCCTCCGGGAGGGATGTTCGTTAAAGACCGAGTTCATGAGTGCAATCTTCGCAGCACTCCTTCGGGCTTCGGCCTTGGTTGGACAGAACTGAGGAGAGACAAATGCCATCAGGACAGAAAGACAGCGAGACGGCCGAGATCCCTTCGGCCCCACGCTCCGAACTTCCACCCGGCCCCCGGCAGACGAAATGGGAATTAGGTGGCAGTGTTGGGTAGTTTTGGAAGGTCGTGTTCTCAGACATCCTGAAATCATTAGGAGCTAGTTTTAAACCACAGCTATCCCAACCATGCTCAACACAAAAATTAGGCAGGCAGCTGAACTCAGCACATAGCATCCGCATCAGGAAACGCCACCAATCAGATCGTCAACAAAATTAATGAGCTTAAAACCAAAGCGTAACCAAATGACTCTCAAGCACAAGGACGGCTCTTCAGGATGGGTAGACCCTGTAGCTGCTAGAACTGTTTCTTTTGGATCCGTTCTTCAAACCAAGACGAGAGAGTAACTGCCTAAAGCCGCTACAGCAAAGGAATCCGAAATGCAGTCAGGACCCCTTGTGATTTTTGGACCTTAATCTTTTGGGTGAGGTATTTGGGTTGGACATGTTCTTTTTAAACAGAAAGAGGGGAGAAACTATTGATCCAATGTTATGATTCAGTTTCTAGAGTCTTCTGGCACCTTGAGAAGAGGTTCTGGGGCAAATCCAGAGCCCTTGCAAGGAAATATTACTCCACCAGTTTGAGTGAGCTGCACGTAATGTACACACATTTACATAATGTAAATACATCTCACCGGTTCATCCTGGGAAGGAGAACAAAGACCCAAAACCGGCCAATCTAAGAGTCTTCTCTGACACCACGTATCTTACCTCAGCACTGCAGAGGTCCCAGTCAGTCAGGTGTAAGGAATACAGAACATACAGCGAAGTAAAACTTACAGCCAAACCTTCCCAGACTGAAGTCAGGTGGGGTTTTATAGGCAATTAGGAACACTTATTAGCCAGCTTGAAATGAAAGAGGGTCACGGTCAGACCCATGTCATTCTCATGTTTCAAATCAGCAGGAAAAATATAAACGCCGTGCCCAGTGCAGAAAGGTATTTGAGGACTAATTCTGGTGGGGAAAGATTCTCAGGGCCCCCCAAGTCAGAGGGGTTTGGAGAGCGCGCTACGCCGCAGGGACAGCCTCCAGCCAAGCGATCGTACCTGGAAACTGCCAAAGCAGCTCCCTCCCGGCAAGGTGACGTAGCAGACGTAAGGGGGACTGTTGGAGGGGACCATCTCGTACACCACGAGGGCTCCGTTTTTCAGATCGGCTCCACGCGACTGCTTCATCTGCCAGAACTCCTGGAGGGCCTCCACAACGTTCACTGAGGAGACAGGAACAGAATCAAGTTCAGACAGGGAACACAAGAGCCTGGGACGCTGGTTTCCTCAGGTATCACCCGCATCCCGAAACAGAACGGCTTATTGTATTCCCACCTACGCGAGCAGGGCCCTGGCCAGGGAGCTCAGGCATGTCTCGTAGTAAAAACCATCAGCTACAAGGGAAGCTGTGGGTGCACGATGTCAACACAAACACGCCTCTCCCAGCAGGAGGAACGTAAGGGGAACCACCGAGTTACAGAACAAAGCTTCTTACAGAAAAGCTCTTCTCGTTTCAACAAACTGGGGGAAAAGCTTTCAGAAGAGGACTTGGGAAAGGCTGCGAAGCAGCAGGGCAGCGAGGCACTTTTTCCTCCCCAAGAGGGCTGTCAACAGGCTCAGCAGGTTTGCTCACCTGCCTCAGCTGATCCTCAATATTGACATTCTTGCTTTTAAGATAAAAATAAAGCAGCTGACCTGCACGTGCACTGTCAGACCTGCAGAAACCACCTGCCTCTGTGTTGAACATCATGTACCCAGCTCAAAACAACAGGATGGAGACACAAGAAGTGACCCGAGGCGTACAGCTCCCCAGCTGTGGCTTTCTGGCAGAACTCCCTGTAATTTGGGTGGGAGTATTTGACTGCACACAGAGTGTGTAACAGCACAGAGGAGAATCCAAGCAGCTAATTGGAGAACCTCCATCGTGCCACTCGGCATGGGAGGATGTATAACCAAACGGTGAATCACGGGATAAGACCAGGATTAGCTTTGTTACAGTAAGTGTTTTTTCCATCCCAGTTAGGAAACCAGAGCCTAAAACGTTAGCCCTCGTTGACTTTGGTAATTACAATCTTTTCAGGAGAAGTCGTTTTTAAAGCAGGCGCCTCTTCTGGAGCACCAGATTTGCTAGACGGGGTTTGAGCACCTACCCAGCTTTCACGACCCAGCAGCTAGCCCACACCGTGCACAGCCACCCAACACACACCGCCCTCACGGCAATCGGCTTGTAGCCCCAATCCACGAGATTAAACTCTTCTTATTTTAACACGCACGCAAGAACTAGAGGTGTTTGCTGTAACAATGAGCCAGCTGTCCTGTCCCTCTCTTAATTTCTGAATCCCCAGCGTCGCGAGGACTTCCTTCGAGCTGTTCTAAGTTTACCCACCCTTTATTTTGTCAAGGTTTGGGCAAGAAAAATAACCCTCGTAGTGTCTAACGCTCCAAGTCCCATCGAATTAGCTCTAAGCTGCTTTCTGTGTTGAAGAGTTTGACAGGTAGCTGTAGAAAAAGCCTGCCCTCAGCTCTTCCTCAGCACTCCTTCTGAGCCTTCTTAACCTCCGCAATCGCTTTGAAGCGAGGCGATCTGCAAAACAGATTACAGCAACTCCTCACTAATGCAAGAGCCGTTCAAAGGACTCTACCCCAGAGTTCTCGTTTTAAGTGAAAACAAGAAAAACAACCCCAAATCCCCAGGCAAGCTCTCCTGTGAGGAGCTGCGTACAACGCAGTAAGCGCCGAGGCAGAGCACCACGCGAGACGAGGCTGCTCTTCTCCAAGTCTCCCGGGGCAAGCTATAAAAAGGAAGGTGAATTTGAGGCCACGCGCGAATGTGCGGTGCCAAGGCCATCACAGCCACCCTGGCTGAGCTTTTCGGTTGCCCACGCAGTGCTGTAACTTTCTAGGTCTCCAGCCAGGCGGCTTTCAGCAGGACAGCAAGCTCGAGCCTTTTCCTTCGTTTTAGTGCTTTCTGCGCGACGAAGCCAGGCGAGGAGTCACCAGTAGTTCCTCACTAAGCATTTCCCTCCTCTTTCAACCACAGGCTTTTCAGGGCATTTGTTCACAAAGCAGTCGCTTTGGATTAATTTCAAGTTTAGTTTGGGTTGGGTTTTTTGGTTTTTTTTTGATGAAACATGCAAGACGGGGGCAATTTTCCACTGAAGACTAACAAAAAGCCATACAAACAATACACAGTTCCCTGCCAGTGCTCCAGCACACCAATACCCAGACAGAATTCCCATCCATCCAGGCAGATCCCCTTCCCAGGGACAGTGTCAGTCATGCACATAATCCCCAGCGGATTTGGGGAGACAATGCCCGATTCAATGACGGCTTCAGGAACCGTTCGACATGGGGCAACTGAGACTTCGCAGCAGCGACCACACAAGAAACTGCAGAGAAAGCCGAGCTACATCAGGAAACACAAATTCTCACGACAGAGAGAATGACTCTGAAAATTCAGAGAAATTACTGTTTGGTTTAATCTAGTGAAGTCTGAGAAGCTGGCGTTAAGAGCAGGTTAACGAGGAAACGCCGTGCCAGCAGGGACACGGGCATGGAATTGTGTTTTCAGCCCAAGACAAGGGTTCCTCTATGCCAGGCGCTGGTCGGGTAATTCGTTAGCGACTGGAGCAATAGGTCAGACAGCTGAGAAGCATCTAAAAGAGGTTTTCTTCCCAGACTGGATTCAATGCTTCCAGCTGCCACAGGCAGGACAGTTTTAGGAGACGAGAGAGTAAAATACCTAATTGAAACTCTACAAATGCATCAGAACAATATGCTTTTATAAGGCTGGAGAATAAACTGCGCCGCTATGAACAGAGCCCGCCCCATCTGCCCTCTCCCCGGCACAGCTCCAGCTCCAACGCTGCACGTCGCAGCCGCGTGCAGCAGACAAACGCTGCCCGAGTGCTGCAGCGTGCTGAATCCAAAGTGAAATCTTGGTCTGAATTTGCTCCGGATTGAAGATTTTCGGCCTTCCTCATTCACCGCCCCCCCCCTCCCATTAAATCACAAAATAGCGATTTGGAGAAAGATGCAGGAGATGGGAAGGTTTTTGCTTTGCAGAAAGGATCCTAAATTCTGTCATGCCTCATGTTTGTGAGAGGACGGTCCTCGAGAAAGCAGGGACACCTTCTTTTTTATGGAATTTTAATCCCATACGGGGCACAAAACACAATGCAGCGCTCAGGCTGGGGAGAGGGCAAAGAGAAAAACGACTGGATGGTTTCAGCGCAGGTAAAGATGCGGAAGAAGTGACATATTCTTTGCACTGCAGATGAGCGCGTGTTTAACGGGGAACCCAACATGTAAAGAAAGCTATTTTCAATGCCTGAAAGTAGAACAAGTCTCTCTACCAGCTCAAAACACTGGAACTCTTACTATCGGCATCAGTCGATACCTTTTAGTCTGTTTGTTTGCATTTCTGAGGGCAGGAGCTGGAAATGCTGATCTTCTAAAAAAACCTGTCACCCATCTGTGGGGGGAGACCCACAGATTTACAGAGCACGGTTTAACCCACACGGGGCGGCCCCCGCAAGAGGCTTATCCTTTGGATTTGCCACTGCACAGAAAGACGAAGAGGAGCCGGGAGACACAAAGCAGAGCCTGCTCTGACCATCAGTCATATCTGTTTATTGCTTTGGAGCATAACCCCGTATCCCGGCGTTGTGTATACGATAGCACATCTGACTTGCATATTAAATACAGCAGAGTAAGTGATTCCACATGGCGCCGAGTTCCTCCGGAGCCAGACGAGCAGCGGTCCCCCTGCCAGCACTCACCATTTGGAAGCCTGCGACCGCCTCTGTTGGACCTGCTGCCGCAGCCGGAAGGAGTCGGGAACTCAAAATAGTTGCAAAGCGTCTCCTTTCGGGTGGGGTGGAAGATTCTTTCCATCACAGGGTCAGTAAAATATGTGCTTTAACCTTTTTTCCTCACTTCTGTACTCTTTTTTTTTTTTTTCTTTAAGTGTACAAGAAGCCTCTCGCACGACCGGGCGCCTCTGATGCAATACTTGGAGCCCCGCGGCGACGGAGCGTGGTGGAGTACTTAACACCCCCGCAACAGCCTCTTCCAGCACCAGCAGCCTGCAGCGGTGATTCCTCCTCCCAGCCACGGGGTTTTTCATCGACGAGGTGCAGCCGTGCAGAGCACAGAACTGAGGGGGAACCCAGGAAAACTGCGCCCACCGGGAACGGCCAAGGATTGCCCAGCGCAGCCCTCCTCACCGCTGCCTTTGGTGAAAGAAATGAGTTGGTTTTTTTTTTGTCCCAAAATCAAGTTGAAGTAGAGGAATTACATAGAGNCGTTTTTTTTGTCCCAACATCAAGTTGAAGTAGAGGAATTACATAGAGGACTAGATCGCTACGGCACAAGAATCCTCCTTAAAAACGTAAAAAAACATCTAAAAACCAAACCCAGCCTCCACCTTCTCCCGCTTTATCACACATTTACCTGTTAGAGGCACAGCGCANGGTTTTTTTTTTGTCCCAAAATCAAGTTGAAGTAGAGGAATTACATAGAGGACTAGATCACTACGGCACAAGAATCCTCCTTAAAAACATAAAAAACCATCTAAAAACCAAACCCAGCCTCCACTTTCTCCCGCTTTATCACACATTTACCTGTTAGAGGCACAGCGCAACTAGGAAACCTCCTCAGCTTTAAATCACTTGTCTGCCCAGCCCAAGCTCCTACGCCTGCCTTCGTGGTCACCCACATACTTGCCTAACCCTACCTTGTCTTCTTTCCCTAATTTACAAAAGCAAAAAAACATGTCAAATTAGCTATCTGGAAATGGCTGATCCCATAAAACCAAAAGGTTGCATTAAGCTTTCTAAGAAAAGGAGACCTGTGAACATTTCTCAAGCTTGACCCCTGAAACCACGAGAGTCCTTAGGGAAAAGGCAGACCCAGGGAAACCATGGACTCCGCAGTTTTATTTTACTCACTTTTACTTTAGTCGCTTTCTCGGTTTTAGCGCGAGCAGCCCCAGATAGATGGGGCTGGAGCAGGGGTCCTCCCTTCCTCCCCATGCTCACCTTTGAGGTCGCCCAAACCACACGAGTTCACTCTGCAGGGCTGGGAGATCCCAAGGACGAGGGTTGAGACAGCAGCAGACAACGGAAAAGTCTCCTCAAATGGCACAAAACGCTCATTACTGACATTTAACCTAATGATAACAGTCAAGGACGCCTCCTCGGTCACCCTCACAGCCCATCACAGGGGCAAATCACCCGCTGAACGCCGCTGAGATGGGGAACATCAGCCATGGGAAAGGCTCCTGACTCTCTTCTTTTCTCTAAGTCACAGATCTGCAGGGAAAAGGATGCTCAAAGCTCGGTGGTGGGAAGCAAAGGGAAGCGGGACCCTCGCCCAACAACGCTGCCACGCAAATTCCAGGGAAGAAGGAGGGTCTCAGAATCACAGAATCATCTGGGTTGGAAGGGACCTTTAAGATCATCGAGTCCAACCATCAGCCTCATGCTGCCGAACCCCCCACTAACCCACGTCCCTCAGCACCACATCTGCCCGTCTTTTAAATCCCTCCAGGGATGGCGACTCCACCATGTCCCTGGGCAGCCTGTGCCAGTGCTTGACAACCCTTTTGGCGAAGAAATTTCTCCTAATATTCATCCTAAACCTCCCCTGGGGCAACTTGAGGCCATTTCCTTTTGTTCTATCGCCTGTTCCATGGGAGAAGAGACTGACCCCCCCTCGCTACCCCCTCCTTTCAGGGAGCTGTAGAGAGCAAGAAGGTCTCCCCTCAGCCTCCTCTTCTCCAGGCTGAACACCCCCAGTTCCCTCAGCCGCTCCCCATAAGACTTGTGCTCCAGACCCCTCACCAGCTCCGCTGCCCTTCTCTGGACATGCTCCAGCACCTCAATGTCCTTCTTGTAGTGAGGGTCTTGGAAAGGTCTCTGTTTCCTCTTTAACTCTTTTTCCCCTCATGCAGACACTTGGTTGACCTTCAGCAGTCTCTGATGGGACATCTCCCTCCTCACCTGCTCAAGTCTGCAATTGCAGAACCACACACAAGGAGCCTTTGTCGCGTCTCCAGAGTGCCAAGTCTCCAGCCTCTCCCCGCTTGTGAGTCCTTCACCCACCGCTCTTTCGGGGGAGTCTTTAGCCATTCCTCCTTCCTTGTGACAGGGGATCCGGGACCTTCGTTCCGGAGGGTCTCGGTGAAGACCCCGTTTTCCTCTCGTTCGTCCTCCCCAGTGGCACACCGCTGGCTCACCTCTACCCACCTCTCTCTCACTCAGCCACCCGGCACCTGAAGGAGAGCACACCTCCCCCGTGCAAGGCCAACACCAGCGCGATGCTCTACCGTCCTGGTTTGAAGGGAGACGCTCTCCCTTCTCTGATGGGGGAGAGCATCCGCCTTTCGTTTCAGCAGCCAGTCCGGCCCAAACCATGACATATATCAACAATATAGCGATACTAAACCAAAATCTTGGTGAACCCAAGCTTATCCTAGAGAAGACAGAAGGCAGNGGAAGACAGAAGGCAGAAGGGTGGCACAGACCAAGGAAAATGGGTTAGAACGGCAAATCCCGGACAAGGGAGAATTAATGGGGAAGGAGGACTGGGATGGGAGAGTCCCAGACAGGGCTGGAAGGAAAAAGGGAGAGCTGACAGGGGAACACCCCCCCCTTTCCCGAGAAGGTCCCAGCGATGGGACACGGGGCGCCTGGACTCCGGAGCAGGGGGGGAAGGAGAAGGGGGCAAAGAGG